>LPNX010865838.1:0-210606 GCA_001517045.1 Pseudotsuga menziesii
ATCCAACGAGTACCCACTCGGCATACTTTTGACGGACCCCGCTACCCCAAAAACAAGAAATACTTGAAAAAATGGAATGATGACATCATCATTACGTTTTTTCAGGTATTTCTTGTTTTTGGGGTAGCAGGGTCCGTCAAAAGTATACCGAGTGGGTACTCGTTGGATGCGGAATTTAATTCCGCATCCAACAAGATCCCCCGATTGAAATTTGAGTAAAAACACGGGGAGATATGTCAAAAATACAAACAAAAAAGTAGTTTTTTTCTTTTCTTCCTCCAAAATTAATAAACATTATTTTATTATTTTAACTATTATTTTATTAGTTCATTTTAGGAGGCCCATTTTGAGTTGAAATTTCCTCTAATGATTTTGCTGTGGTGTGTAGGGGATAGAATGATGCATATGAATACCTGCATCTGCACAATAGTTAATAAACTTAGACTTGACATACTCACCACAATTGTCAGATCTGAGGACCTTGAGTTTCCTTCCACACTAGTTTTCAACCAAAGCCTTAAAGACTTTGAATAGGCCAAAAACTTTAGACTTGTGTTTCATGAAGTGAACCCAACAATACCTGGAAAAATCATCAATAAAGGTCAATGCATATTTGGCCTGACTCATGGAAATATGAGGGAATGG
Source organism: Pseudotsuga menziesii (assembly GCA_001517045.1). Taxonomy (NCBI): domain Eukaryota; kingdom Viridiplantae; phylum Streptophyta; class Pinopsida; order Pinales; family Pinaceae; genus Pseudotsuga; species Pseudotsuga menziesii. Next base: position 646 of record LPNX010865838.1, read on the forward strand.
GCCAGCAACATCACTATGAATCAGCTCGAGAGGTGCAGAGGTTCTCTCATGACTAGCATTCTCAAATTTGTGCTCTGGGTGTTTTCCTAGGATACAACCTTGGCAGACTCCTTTGGAAAATTTTATCTTGGGCAACCCTATGACCATTTCTTTCGCACTAAGATTAGACATATACTTGTAATTTAGATGGCCAAATATTTCATGCCATAGCTTGCTAGCTTCATTAGCATGGATAAGAAGAGCAGAGGGGTTTGAGTAAGGTAGGAAGTGTGAGAACATGTATACCTTTTGAGCATGATTCGCAACTCCTTTTGCAATGACTCTACCAGTTGAGATTTCTGTGATCTCAACTTCATTGGGGGAGAATATGACCTTCTTAGGAAACCCAGTGTGGGTCATCTGGTACACTGATAGGAGGTTGGAGGCGAGACCAGGGACATACAACACATTGCTGAACTTACCATGATCAAGATCTATCCTTCCTTTGCCTTTACTTTCAGTGAGAGAGTCATCTTCCAGTATAATAGATGGTCCTTTCGACATATCCAGTGAGGAGAAGGCCTCCTTAGTCGAAACCATGTGTCTTGAAGCTCGAGAATCAATGATAAAACTGGGTGAGCTTGATGTGCCAGCAACCAATGCATGAACTCTCTCTCTATCATCTGAACTTGATCCTCCTTCTCTCTTCTTTGAGCTTTCTGGAAGGGAGATGCCATTCTTCTCCAGGAGTTGGGTCAGCATATCAATCTGTTTTTTCATACAAGAGCTTTCAGTGTGATTGCCCTTCGAACAGTATGAGCACTTGTTCATTTCTTCTGGGTATTTTTCTTGGGACCTTGTTGATCCTCTGGAGACTGTTTCTTGTCTCTCTTTTGCTCAGGTGGCTTTTTAGCTTTCTTTTTTCTTTTTGAATCCACCCTCGAATCTCCAGCAATCAAATCTTGATATTTGGATGGTTTGATGGTGCCCATCATCACCAACTTGTCTTGTTCTTGTGTGAGAGATTCCATGAAATCTGCAAGGCTAGGCATCTTCCAGGTTCGAGCTGTGAGTTTTGTGGCATAGAAGGTCGAAACAAAGACTGAGTAGTCAGGTCCTAGCTTCGAGAGGATGGCCAATACGAGCTGATCATCTTTCTTTTCGATACCACACTACTTCAGCTGCAAAACTAGTGCTTTGAACTTGGAGAAATATAGCTGCAGGGATTCAAAGCTACTGGGACTCAGAGAAATCAGCTCATTTTCGATCTGATGTCCCCTCATCTCATCTGTCTTTCCAAAAATATCAGAAAGCTTCTCCCATACTTGATCCGGTGAATTTAATCCATCGATATGGAAAAGGAGGTCTCGGGAAATACTGAGACATAGGAGGCCATAAGCCTCATCCCTCCTGTTGTGCCATTTGATCTTCTCTGCAGCTGCATTAGGCTCTGCTTTTGTTGCCATAGTCACCCTGTAGAGGCCTTTCGCTCTCAACAGTATCTCCATCTCTGCTTTCTATTCAAATAAATTGAAAGGAGTCAAGATAGTTTTCTGTGATTGATCCAAAGCTCTAGAAAATCTGTCCCGGCTGTCAGTAGAAGGATCCCAGTCTTTGATGTCGAACCTGCAAAACAATTTTTGAAGGAGAGTAACAACCTACAATGGCTCTGATACCATGTAGAAATTCATGCCAGCAGTAGATTAATTTTACCCACAACAATTATCAATTGATCATGCAAAATTGCTAACAATGGAGACTGAATATGGAGCTGTAACACAAAATTATATTAACTGAGTGTACAATAGCCAGCCCTGTAATATCATAGGCTACTGAATAAATAGAATACATGAAGAAATAGAATTCATGAGGAAGCATCCAAATCTAGCATAAAGCAGGCTTACCAAAAATAAGCAAATCCCCCATAGGTGTAAAAGCTGGATCCCAAATCTGTCATGGAGCTCACGAATTGGAAAAAAGACATAGGCAAGCTAAAGAGTGGTGGAATGGTAGCTCATACATGCTTTTTCATGGAGAAAAGAGAGGAGGATGTGTAGGACAAAAAACAAGTTTACCTCACCTAGTCTAGCTTTCCCATGTGCCTTAAAACACTAAAGAAGCAGGCAATAAAGTAGAAAAATTAGATAGGCACCTAGGAGGCCAGGAATAAAGTATATTTGATTCCTAAGGCTTTCCCAAGCGCTACATGAGTCAGATATGGCAAGTTTGACCTCTATGGATAGGAAATTAGCAACTTGCACAAGGTGGGACACATGAACTAGGAAAATAAGACAAAAATAATGAATTAATGTCTAAGTGGGTAAACTATGGGTTTATTATTCTAACATGTGTCAAGTACAACAAGCTACCAATTAGTTGTCGATAGATAGTGTAGTCCATGGGAGGTGTGTGTTTTCCTTCTTCAAGGATGATCCTTGAAAGAAAAGGGAATGGTGCAGGACTAAATTCAGCCATGTTAAACTTGAATAATAGTTCTGAAGTGTATTTTTACTGAGTGACCATAATCCCATCAGAATTTTGCTCGATTTCAAGCGCCAAAAATTTTTTTAGATGCCCCAAATCACTCATTTCAAAGGCATTGTGGAGAGCAATTTTGATGGCTAAAATGGAGGCAACTGTGCTACCTGTGATCAGTAAGTCATCAACATATAAAACAATGATAATTATATGACCTTAATTATACATTTGGATCTGATCTACATCTCTGAAATTTTTGTGAGAGAAGGAAGGCATCCATCTTGGAATACCACTCTCTTGGGGCCTGTTTTAACCCGTATAGTGACTTTTTTAGATTGCAAACCAAAGATGGATTAGTGATGTAGCCCTCAGGATGCTTCATGTATATCTACTCATCAATATCTCCATGCAGAAATTCTGACTTAACCTCCATGCGATGCACCTCCCAGTGCTTGGATGCTGAAATAGCCAAAACAAGGTGGATGGAGTCCATTTTTGCAACCGGTGCAAAGGTCTCATGGTAGTCCACTCCTTGGACCTGAGAGAAATTTTTTGCTACCAGCCTTGTATTATATTTGTAGGTGCTTTGATCAGAAGCAAAATTTGTCTGAAACACCCACTTGCATTGAACCAAATTCCGTCCTGGAGGAAGAGAAACTAGCTCCCAAGTAGTGTTTTTCTGAAGAGAATTCATCTCTTCATGCATGGCAAATTTCCATCTCGGATCATTACAAGCATGGTAGTAGGATTTTGGATCTGAAATAATCATCAAATATAAAGTTTTAGACATCAAATTTTCATAACAAGAGAGCACAATACCTGCTCTTTGGAAATCAGACCAGGTTCTCCTTGGATCATCTTGATTTCCAATGTTGTCTCCTGTAGAGGAGAGTGTCTATTGGGCCCATGTAGGAAGATGATTTTTCACTTAAAATTCTGATTCAGCATCTAATGTTGATGCACATTTATATCATAAATCAGAGTATCCAAATCAGGGTCATCACCCCTAATTTCATCATCCAAATACTCAATAGAATAGGAAGGAAATTAAGCAGTTTTCTCCTTCACTAGTTCCACCTCCTGAAGAGGCTCATCGAACTTGACACTTCTCTCGATGATGATCTATTTGTTCTTGACATCTAGTAGCTTGAATCCTTTAGATTCATTAGGATACCCAATAAATATACATTCTATGCTTTGCGGTTGCAAAGCCCTTCTTTTATCAAGCGGAATCCGGGCCCATGCAGTGAACCCAAACACCCGTAGGTTCGACACATCGAGCTTGTGTCCGAAGTATGCTTCGAAAGGAGTATTTACTTTCATGGATGAGTGTGGAACCCTGTTCTGAATGTATGCTACATCATGCATGGATTCAGCCCACAAATTTGCAACAAGCTTCTTTGACTCCAACATACAGGTGGTCATCTCCTTGAGAGACCGGTTCTTCCTTTCCGCTACTCCGTTCTGCTGGGGAGTGTAGGGAATTGAATGCTGGACCTAAATACCACTTTGGGAGAATATGTACAGCAACTAATTACTGTCATAATCCCCTCCATTATCATATCTCAATATATTTATCTTAATCCTAGAGGCATTTTCGATCAAGGCCTTCAATTCGGAAAGTTTTTCACATACTTCTGATTTCTTTTTGAGAGAGAAAACCCATGTATACCTTGAAAAATCATCAATAAAATTAAGGAGGTACCTTGATCCATTAATGAATGTGACAGGCATCGGATCGCTCATATCAGAATGTATCATCCCCAATATGCTTGTAGCTCAGTTTGCCTTCCCCCAATTGAACTTGTGCTCAGGGTGTTTTCCAATCACATAGCCCTTGCAAATTCCCATGGTTTCCTTGATGACAGGGATGATTTCAACCATGGATTATTTCTATAATTTATGCAAATATTTGAAATTAAGATGGCCAAACCTCTCATTCCACAGCCTACTAACCTCATTTCCATGAGTTAGCAGAGCGGTGGGCTTTGCATCCCCAACAAAGTGAGAGAACTCATAGGATTTTGCATGATGGTTTGCAAGGCCTTTTGCAATGAGTTTCCTGGATGCAATTTCTTTTATCTCAAAATCATTTGGGCTGAAATAGATTCTCTTAGGAATTCCTGTATGTGTCATCTGATAGACACTAAGGAGATTTGCTGCTAGAGATGGTACATACAAAACATTAGAGAAAAAACCATTTTCTAGATCTACAGTACCTTGTCCTTTGGAAATGATGGTGGAGTCATCTCCCATGTGGATGGGGATGGATTTGATAGTCTCCAAGGATGAAAAGGAGTCTTTTTTAGCCATCATGTGGTTCAAATCTCCAGATTCAATCAGCAATGCTTTGGACTGCGAAGTGCTTTCCATGAGGGCATGACCTTTCTCATGTTGTGGTTCTCGATCTTGGTGATCTCTCCTCCAAAATATCTATGGAAGATTGATGTGATTCCTCTCAAGGAGAGAGGTTGATTCATCAAGATTTTTCTTCATCTAGGTGTGTTCAGGGTGAAAACCCTTCAAACAGTAAGAACACTTGACTTTTTCTTTCCTATTGTGCCATTTTCCTTTGTTCTTCCTTGAACCGGAAGATTCATCATGCTGCTGGTTTTAAACTCTAGGCTTGGGAGCATCAAATTTAGTTTTCTGATTTTTCTGTTGCTTTTATTTACCCTTCAGATCTTTGGGCCCCGAGACATGGAGGGGTTGATCATGGGAAGATTAGATGATCCCCATTTGGACAAGCTTGTCATGTTCATTAGTTAGGGACTCAATGAAGGCATTGAGTGTATGCATCTTCCATCCGGGGGTTGTGAGCTTCCCATCATGGAATGTAGAAACAAAAATTGAATAATCAGCCCCATGTTTGGAGAGGATGGAAAGGATGAGTTGATCATCCTCCTTCTCCACATTTTATTGCTTCAAGAGTAAAACAGTATGCTTGAACTTTGTAAAGAAATCATTCAAAGTCTCGAAATTGGAAGGTTGGAGAGACATGAGTTCATTTTCGAGTTGGTAAACTCTTAAGTCATCATGCTTTCCATATAGAGATTCCAATTTTTCCCATATTTCTTTTGGTGTCTTCAAATCCGTAAGATGGAAGAGAGGGTCTGCAAAAATATAGAGGCACAAGAAACTGAAGGCTTCATTCTTCTTGTTCAAGAATCTTGATTTTTCTATGGCGGATCTAGCCTCAACTTCATTGTCCATGGCGACTCTAAAAATTCCTTTGGAGCGCAACTGAATCTCCATTTTATTTTTCCATTAGTGGAAATTGTATGGAGTCAAGAGATCTGCTGAGGAGGCCATCTGGATGTGTTGTAGCAAATGCTTCAGCTGTAGAAACTTGAAAATCAAAACAGAAAGGGAGAAATAAGGTCAGACAACCTACACATTCTAGGCTTTCATCACACCTAGCATAGTCAATCAAGAAAGCTTTATTAAAAAGTTCTTTACTTGGGATTTTGAGTGGTAAGCCTTGGCTTCTGATGCAGTGCTGGAATTTTGAGCTATTGCTCAATTTTCATGGAGAAATATGTCAAAAAGCTTGTTATTGAGAGATATATCTTCGTCCCGCTGTATGCTCTGATACGATATTATTCTTGCACATTGATCTAGGAACAAAGCATCAATCTCATCAAAGAATAATCAACAAATAACTCATGAAATGGTGTTAATCAGAACTGAAATTGGTTTCCTCTCTGTATATTTAATAAACAATGAATGGTTACAATACCAATGTGAAGCAATAGCTTGAATCAATGAGAAATTTGAATACCTAAGGAGGCAATTCAAAATCATGAGTGAGTCTTGATTAACTGACTGTCAACCATTCAATCGCACTCAGTTAACCACTTGTCCAAAACCCTAATTGACTCACCAAACCCTAACTGAAGTCAGAGTGCAATAAATGACTGAATCTCAACTGAAGGAGATCAAACACATGTCATAGCAAGCCAACCATCAAGTGCTAGTGCTACATGACTTCAATGAACCCCGATGAAGTTAAATAAGGCTGAACTGATCATCAGAAGTTGGTGGAGGCGCCCCTGTTGACTCTAGATCATTAAATAATATTAAATAATCATTAAATAATATATTTAATGAGAGGAGGCACCTTAACTGACTGGTTGAACTAATTGTAACCACCAGTTTGCAATTAGGTGTATTAATATCACTCAGATCACCCCTGGAGTGCTCCAGTTAGCCTCCTTGACTATAGGAGAAGGCTAAGTTAGCCTCCTTGACTGTAGGTAGGCGTGGGTGTGACTGGATGATGGCAATTAATGCTCCATTGATGTCAATTAATGTCAATTATACTTAGGATAGTGGTTTAACTAGGCCAATTTGACCAAAAAGAGTGTGTATGATGGTAAATGTCTCCAACACTTTATATGTAACAATTCCATTTTCTTCTAAATGGTAACCTCCATATTTAGGTTGTTTATTTTCGTGTTGTAATTCTTGTTTTACTTGAAGGTAATGTACATCTATTATGACATATTAAAGAATTTGGATTTTAAAATATTAGTTGTACATACAAATGGTTGAAATATGCATACCATGAACACTTGTACTGAGTACATTAGCCACATTGTTCTCTTTTCCCTTAATATGTTCGATATCAAAATCAGACTCACACAGGAATTCTTGTTTTCCTTACATTCAGATTTTGTTTCTCATATAAATATTTCAGTCGACTATGATCTATTCTCAACTCAAATTTCCTTCCCACGATATCATGTCTCTATATTTTTCAATCATGCACAATAGTATCAAGTTCCAAATCATGCCTGACATAATTTTTCTTGATTCATAATAAATCACATGTCCATTTTGCACAAGGACTCCAATTCCTTCTTGAAAAGCATCGGTACATACTACAAATTCAAAATTTGGATTAGCAACATTGAGTATTGGTGTACTAGTGAGTAATCTCTTCAAATGCTAGAAACTTTCTTCACACCATGGTTTCCATTAAAACTTAATTCCTTTCTTTTGCAATGATGTGATGGATATGCCACTTTGGATAATTCTTTTATAAATATCCTATAGTAACAAGCTAATCCCATGAATGTCCTTACTTATAATAAATTCCTGGATGTAGGCTATCCTATAATAGCTTCTACTTTCTATGGATTCAATACTATTCCTTCTTCATAGATGATATGTCCCCAGTAGTGAATCTTCCTCTGATAGAAAGCACATTTACTTAGCTTAGCATAAAGCTGATGTTCTCTTAACACTAGTAGCACCAATATCAAGTGTTCCTCATGTTATTCTTTTGAATTTGAACAATTAAGAATGTCATCCAAAAATAAAATAAAATATTTATCTAAATATTCCATTCATCAAACACATGAAAGTATCTGGCACACTAGTTAACCCAAATGGTACAAACAAAAAATCATAACACTACAAGGAAAAGGCCTTGCTGCGGAGGTTCTAACAAATGCTCCTCTCAGAAGACCTCAAATATATGTTTATAATGGAGGTAAGTAGTGGAGTACAGTGACCATAGGTTGTAGAGAAGGTATTTTTTCAGTGCATTCCCAAACTAAATGCCTCGTTGCATATCGAACACAAACACACCGCCGCGACAAAAAAAAGAATGATGCAAAGCAAAAAAACATGAAATAAAAAAAACGTAATGGCTAAATATTTTTTAAAGTCATAGCTATGTGTTCTAGTATGTGTACCGCATCATTGCATCTACCAACAAAATGCATCGGGACATCACAAAACAATGTCACACTTGAATATTTTTTTTAAATTATGTGGAAAATGCTGAAATTTCATAAAACTGATGTGATGCGTTTTGAAAGAATGAATGCACTGGGGCCACATAAAAACAATGTAGCATGGAAAAAAATGTGTTTAAAAAATATTATGACAAATGGAAATAAGTTTTTAAAACTATAGCGGTGCATTTCACTAAAGATACTGCACTGGTGCTTCATAAACCCTATCACACTGGGATTTCCTAAACAAAATGTAGCACCCTAAAAAAAAGCAATTAAAAAAAATGCCAAATTTGGGTCATTTATTACTATCAAATTCCCCGATAGGCGTGTAAAACAAAAATGCATTGACTGGCATTTGTTAAAAAATAAAAATTAATAAATAAATTTTATTTAAAAACCTATGTACAGTGTGACTATGTAATTACAATGCACCAATGCGTTCAACTATCAGCGCACCAAAACATGGTTTTATAAAAACAATTACCATGCAATCAAAATTATTTTTACCCTGTTAACCCCAAAAAACCCTCACTCAGCTCTCCATGACCTACACCACCCAAGGACACCATTTCATGACTCTCATATCACTCCATTAGACCCCCACACCCTAAAAAAGGCTTAAGAATGAAGAAAAGGGCTTAAAAATCCCAAAAAGGAGCCTAAAATACTCTCCTAGGAGCTAAAGTCCCCAAAAAGGGGCTAAAACCCTAAAAGGAGATAAATTTAGGGTGGAAGGGGTTAAAAGCCCAAAAAGGGGCTAAAGCCTTGACCAAGGGCTTAAAACCCTAAAAATCCCCAAAAAAGCTATAAAAGGAGGGTGGGGGGTCACTCTCAAAGACACACCTCTCTTACATACTGTTATGCTTCCCATGGATGCCTTGAGACACCTTTGCCTCTCAAGCCACCCACATCCCTCTCTCCTCCATCCATTCTCCCCATTGAGCCATAGCTCCTTATCCATTATTGAGTGAGATAGGGAGGTGCTTCCTTCCAGCTAGGGCATGGTGGCCCATTTCACCAAAAAGGTATAATCTTGTTTTGTTTATGCATTTTTCTTTAGTAGTTTTTTATTTCTAACCCATGTTTGTTTGTAGGTTTGTCTATTAACATGTTTTGCAGGTTTGTTTTTGCTTAATAGTTGTTTGCAGGTAGCCAAGGCGAAGCCCTAACATTGTTTGCAGAGGGGCTCATAGCCACTATTTTCTTTCTGTCTTTCCTTTCTATCCATTCTGCTTTCTTTTCATCATTTTCACATGCAGGAACGTACCCTTCTGTCCTATAGACAGAAAGGAGCCATTCTTGCCCCTGTAGCAAGGAGAAATCCCTGCTATAGAACTGGGGACCATACCAGGTCAATCCCATAGGATCCCTGGTCCAATTTTCTTTCAAATTTCAAGTTTTCCAGTTTATTCCCTAGTTTTAGAAATTTCTTGTCAAATCTAGCTTAGATGTAGTTTATTTCCAGCTTTTAGTATTGCCGAAGCCTCTGCAAGGCAACTCTGAGCCAGTTTGGCCATAGTACAAGTTACTATCGGTCTGATCTGACTCAGGATTAAAAAAAACCCAAATCCGGGGTAGGTTGCACTTATCGGGATTGAATAGGGGATGAGGTCACTATTTTTGACCTAATAGGCACAACCAGGTCGCCCTTAAACCCCCAAAAGGTGCGACTTCACTCAAAAACACAGACCGCTTCTGTCTATGAAATCTGTGCAACCCCCTCACCCGTTTATGGAAAAATTTAGTGACCCCTTGCCGAAATTGACCTGAAACGTGTGGTCAGTCAATTAGAGGTTAAATTTTAGTTTAATAGTGACTGTCAGTGTGGCTCAGCTGCCTCTGTCTAGCATTATAGTTCAATTTCAGTTTCTGTTACAATTTACTGCAATTTCCTGTACAAACAATGTGTAAATTACAAACAAATTTTAATGGCTTAATGAATGTAGCTTAACTAAAATTGACAATAAAATTAACAATCTTGCTTACCCTTCCTCCTCTACCCAATCATCACCCTTCGGGGTATTCTAGGATACGACGAAGGGAAAGCTCGTATAGTCCTAGGCCCTTCATTGAATATTTTTCTAAACCATTAAAATCGGATGACCTGGAAGGTAGAGGGGGTAGAAAAGGAGGGTTTCTCATGGGTCTAAGTGTCCTCCCTATTGACCAACCTTGCATCTAAGAGGTGACCTATGGATCTACAGATGGGATTAGTCCCATTGTTTTGAGAGCCCAACACCTTCTCTTGGTTGAAGAGGAATATCAGTGTGAGGTAGTCATCTAGTTAGGCCATAAACATTCAAGGTTAAAAACTGTATTTGTTTACAAATTTCTGATTATTCATTACATGCACAACAATGATATGAACTCTACCACAATATGATGAATTCATAAACCATTTGTAGCCACCTGATACTAGAAAGACAGAAAAAAAAATACACCATACCAAGTAATCAACCCAACTCAGTTCATGACGCTGAGAGAGACTTAAAATTTATCAATTTACACTAAGTTCAAACAATCTGCAGTCTTTGAGGACATAAGTCCCTGACTGCTTCAACCATGGGAAGTACTTGGGATTTGCCCAAAAACTCATTGTGGGGAGTACCACGGGAACCCCAAAGTAGCTGACCGCTGAGAGGAATTGCTTAGTGAAATGGGAAATGACCCCCACCGATTGAGTAGAAACACCCATGAGGAAAAAGCTAAGCACTGTCTTCTGGAAGTCTTGGTGGCCGAGTGACCACCTACATCCAATAGGAAGTCATTGAAACCAGGGTCCAAATGTCATTCCCACCAGTTGGATAAACATCTAACACAATTCATCCCCCACACTCTTCCTCATGCCTAAGAGGTGAACCACCACCATTTGGGACATTGAACCGACATCATCGAGCCTATTCTTGATGACCTCACACACCATCAGAAGGCTACACTGCCTTGATTCAGATTCAAAACCATATCAGTCTGAACCAGACCACACAACACCATCAAGCCCCATGGCTGGTGCTAATCCAGATTCATTTTTCGGCATAGCCATAGCTAGTGGACCCACGTCCACACCACAACCTGCCACCAATAACCCTATAGGTGGCTCAAGCATAGTCATGCAAAGTATCATCAGTCAACTACCACCACTAGTGACTAGCCAAGCTGGCCCATCTGCAATGCAGGGGGGAAGTGGCCCTTCCACATACATGGCCCCTCCTGCCACATAGGGGGGCAGTGGACCTTCCACTTACATTGACCCTATTGTCATACATGGGGGAAATGTACCTACCACCCATACTATCCTCCCCACAACACTTGGGGGCATTGGCCCATCCACAATGGTGCCACCGCAAGTACCCCTAGCTATGTAGATGCATTATGCACCTGCAAATCCCACCACCATCACAGCTCCATCCCAAATCAACTTGGGGTCAAATATACCTTTCATGGCTCATCTTAACTTGCCTGATTTGGCTTGATTGACAAACGACCCCATTCGCCATCAAGATTTTTGGCCTCCCATGCCAACCAAACTGCCTTCAGACATTCCCAAGTTTGAAGGCAAGGCAGGGGAATGTCCCCAAAACCACATCATGAAATTCCATCTATGGTGCTCATCAAATAGCATCGTAGATGATTCCATCAGGGTAAGGCTATTCCAATGCACCCTTATAGGTGCTACGACCAAATGGTACATTGAGCTACCATAGGCCAAATACTTGGACTTCAACTCCATAGCTTTCATGTTCCTATAGTATTTCCAACTCCTTATCAGATACGATGAAGGGGTGGAGATCTTGTTATCTTGTAGCCAGAGCACTGCGACACATATAACCGACCACATCCATGAGTGGCAGCAACGTCTCAGCTTATGTAAAATCTAACTTGACGACAGGATCTTCTTGGATTGGTTCCTTAAGACCTTTCTCTCGTCCATAGCAAAGGACGTCACATCCAAACATCCCCAATATGAAGAAAAGGCCATACTAAAATCCCAAAAATTTGACCTGATCTACGCTCAGTCTAGATATCTGTACATCATCTTTCCAGATGCTCCTTGTCCGAGTGCCTCCTACCGTGATGCATCGAGGGCATCCCATGCTACAGATGGCATCATCGGCTTGGTCTCCCAACAACCACAGCACTGTCTGACACCACCTATAGCTCCACCACAACTAAGAAACACTGCCAGTGTTGCTTACCAGAACCAAGCTCCAGACTACGCAAGAATGATGTCTCAGTCTGGAGCAACAACTTCCTATGCACAACCTGCGCAACCGCAGTAGACTCAGGCCATGGCTTGGCCAACACAGTAGTATGTGGGGAAAACGCCCACATTTGTGGCACTGCCACCCCCACAAATATACTATGCACCACCAGTGCAACCAGTTCAAGCACCCACCCCCGCCCCACCAGCTCTGTTGGGACAAGTATTTGCACAACAAAACCATCCCAACCAGCACGCCCCCAACAATCAACAAGGGAAAGCTAGAAATAATTGGCCCCGGAACCAAGCCAATAACCAACTGCAGGGAGGCGGTTAACAACCAAACCCTCCCAACAATGGTGCAGCAAACCGACCCGCCCAAAACCCCCCACGACAAAATGCACCAAGACGCAATGCCTCATTGCGCACAAACCAACCGTGCACACTATGTGATGTTTATGGGCACTACACATTTGAGTGTCCCCTCATGGGTCGAGCTAAGCAACCATTCAGAATGAGGTTCAACAGGCCACCAACCCAACCCATCACCACAAGGACCTCCTCCTATGGTGCTTCAAAACCCACTACCTGTCCAAGGGTTGGTGGCAACCATACCCCCTCCCCAACCCAATCCCAATGCTCTGGGAGCACCTCCCATGGCTGAAATAGGTGTTCACCACCTGCTAGCCATGACAACTGAAGAGGTCAACTTACAAACTAGATAGAATCAATATGGTACAGCCACTAAACCTGTTGACACATCAGTGGCATCAACGTCTAAAACAATCAACCTACCTCTTTAGTTACCCCCATTCTCGCACCCACCCATACATAGGATTTCCAATAATGTCACGGCTAGAGCTGCAGTTAGCTATATCATTTTGGATGATTTGGCCCAAGCACCAATGGCCATGTCTACTCTAGAGGTACTCAAAACGTGCCCAACATAGCAGAAAGCACTACTAGCTGCCCTTGGGGCCGTAGACCCCTCTGAATCCAATTTGATCACATTCATCACAGAGAATGGAGAACCACGCATGCCATCGATCATCACCTTCCAAATCCCAGTATCCATCCAAAACTTGGTTGTGCACCAGTGCATAGTAGATGAGGGGGCATCTATGTGCGTTATGTCTACCCTGGTTTTGGTAGAAAGTGGGGTCACCAATTGTGCAACCATCCTCCACAACTCTGTGGGCTTATGATGTTCATCCCACTAAATCCCAAGGAATCCTCCTCCATGTCCCCATCACATTGGCCAGGAAGACAGTCTTGATCGACATAGAAGTCGTCAACGCTCAACTGGACTATAACCTTCTCCTCAGGAGAAGTTATATGTACACCATGAGAGCTGTCGCATCAACTGTCTTCCATCTCATGATGTTCCCCCATGAAGGAAAGATTGAAACGATTTATCAACTCACTTATCATGATTCGCAAGGGTTAACGGCACCCGCCAATGTTATCCCTACCATCACCACCATTGAGCCACAAGGGACGACCACCCACGCTAATGTTGTCCCTGCAATCAACACCATGGTTGACAACACACCAGCCTCGCCATTGTTGAATGTGGGCCCTGGGTTGTTTGTCGATGCCACCATGATGACTCATTTCCCCTTAGTGTCACCACCACCGACACAAAATGAGACTGCAGACTTGTGCATGTTCTCATCCAGCATCGTTTCACCCAAAAAATAATCGTAGCCGTAGGCCCAACCACAACCACAACATTTTCCATAGCCACAACACCAACAGTAGCCGTAACATCACCCATAGCAGTAGCATTACACGCAGCTATAACCACAACTGCATCCCCACATGCAGCCAGCTGGGAGTTATTTGGGCTCATCTCCAGTCCATACGATTCCCTTCCTCTTTCCCCCACTTGGTGTCATGAGCAAGTCGGTAATGGGCACCTTAAGCCTACCCAACTTTACATTGGGAATTCCAGTGTAGTATTTTGATCCACTAGCTCAACCAGTAATGCCTTAGGTTGTTTTAACCTCGGTGCAACCCATCGCGGTCGAGTCTCACCCTCCACCTGGTCCGCAAAATCCAACCGCCGCACCCACACCTGCACCGCCCCACCCAAAAAGGGCTAGGGGAAAGAACGCCAAAGCCACCATAGAGCCACGACAAGTCCCACCTTGCGCCATCTGTGAGAAACAGGGCCACCCAACTTAGAATTGCCCTGAAATACCAATGATCCATGCACATTTATATGCCATGGATACAAATGAAAACATCCTCGTGGTTGAACTCCCAACCGCATCGATAGTCAAGAACAAGGCATTGAGAACAAACCATGCTTGTACCCTTTGCAGCTTGTATGGCCATTATTCTCACCATTTCCAAGACTTGCCTGAATTTCAAATGGCTCTGGCTGACCTCCGTCAACATTCCCTTGATTCTGAAATCACCTTGATCGAAGAAGTCCACCCCCCACCACCTTCTTCAGACACCATGTCCATCTACATGATGTCCAGTTCAACTGACTTGCTTATCTCCACCCCTAATGACGGTCCATCAGACCTGTCTCTTCAGTGCTTCAACAACGATGAGGAGATACTTGAAGCTTTGACCACCCCGAAATACCCATGGGATGACATGCACCATCGCTTGTTCTTCCTCCTCGAAGAACTTGTGTCGCAGTCTGACCAGTTTTCCGTGGAGACCAAAGATTTCATCCATGGGAAATTCGATTGGTTCAAGAACCCCATCCTGACACCAGACACCTTCGAAGAAGGGAACATGGCCAACATTTCACCCACCATCAAAATCAACATCTCAACCAATTTTGAGATTGTTGAAGAAATCATGCTGAGGGCATCTTGCTCCCCGGAAGAGGTTGCGGTGTACAAAGCTCTCTTCCAAGAATTTTGTGACTTCTTCACCTGGTCGTACACTGAAATTCCTGGCTTAGGTACATCCATCGTGGAACACCACATCGACACATGGTCTAATGTGGCTCTTGTATTCCAAAAACAATGGCCCATTCACCATTCCAAAGTGGCCGCAGTGAAAGTCGAGATAGAGAAGCTGCACACTGCCGGCTTCATCTACCCCATTGTGTACACCACTTGGGTTTCTAATCCCGTTCCCATGAATAAAAAATAGGGTACCATTCGTATTTGCACAGAATTCTATAATCTCAATGGGGAATGTCCCAAAGACAACTTCCCCACATCCTTCATCGATCAGATCATCAATGCATGCATTGGACATGAGGCCTTTTCCTTCATGGATGGATTTTTCGGCTATAACCAAATCCAGATCCGGAAAGAATACTATTACAGGACTGCATTCACAACCCCATGGGGCACATTCATGTATCGAGTCATGCCCTTTGGCCTGAAAAATGATGGAGCCACCTTCTAGCACGCCATGACACACTACTTCCGCGACCTCGTTCACATTATGTTGGTTTGTCTCGACAACCTCATTGCACGGTCGCAGAAGCAAACAAAGCACATAGAAAACCTATGACAAGTCTTCCTACGATGTCACAAGTACAGAATTCACTTGAACCCTTGCAAGGGTGTTTTTTGTGTCCCAACGGGCCGTCTAAATGGATTCATCATGTCACACAAAGGAATGACCACCGATCCCTGGAAATTCCAAACGAATTTCCCTCTAACGTCATCTCTTTCAGTGACAACATTACAACTTGTATTATAGTCTTTCTCCTTTTTTGTTTTACACATTTTTCAAAAGTGAGTCTTATGTATTGTTTCCTCTCATTGCTCTAGATGGATTACACCTCAAACTAGTATATGGGATTCATTGATGGAGCAAGTAGATGGTCTCCGAACCTCGCCTTGGCTGCATGGGTCATCTACTCCCCATCGCACAAGTTGATCCACATTGACGGAATATGTGTGGGCACCACGACCAACAACCAGGTAGAATATGATCGTATCAATGGCCTCTTGGTTGCCGCTCTCCAGTTAGGCATTCGCCATCTTGATGTCTTCTTAGACTCCCAACTGCTCGTTTCTCAGTTGAACAACTACTATCGCGTACATGATCCTTTCCTCTTTAGAAAATTCCTGTGTGCTAAACAAATGGTTAGAGCATTTGAATCCATCACATTCACACATGTTCCCATAAACCTCAATAGTGTCACAGATCAAATGGATAATGATATTCTAAATTGGCACATTCACAATTGCATATAGGAAACCTACAACCACAACATCATGTATAATCATAGTAGAAAAATACACACACAGTGTAATAATAAATTACATAGGCATTCCACAACATCATAAAAAGACTCACATAATAAAACCATAAAAGCACATCCACGTGTGTCAAAAAAATATAAAGATAAATAGATAAGTCGCATGTCCAAAACATGTCCAATACAAAATGAGAAGCCACATATGCTTTCTTAGCAGGATATACATAGCAACACAAAAACCCCTAAGTGCACCAACGCACTAGGGATAGCCCCACTAGGCTACTAATCCAACTCAAACTCATCGTTTGACTTGGTGTCATTGTCTTCCTCAGAGGACACATCCTCTGCAGGAAGATCACCTCTCGCCACCCGGAAAAAGTGCTCACAAGCCATAGCCATCTTCTGCATCACACCAGTCCACTCTAGAGGAAGGTTGTGAATAGTGGTAATCATCTCACTACTTAGATGCTGCCAGCCATCATCTGAGACCCTAGTAGCAAGCCTCTCTAGATACGGAAGCACTCCATCCATCTCTCGTCGTCACCTGCGGGAACTCCTAGAAGGAGCTATGGTAACTACCTGCCTCCAATGCCCAGGTGGCGGGCGAGGACTAATATATGCACACACAACTAAGGACACCATCAGTCCACACATACATATACCAACCAACTCAAACTACACTATGTATAAATATGAACACAAAAAACATCACACATACATACCAGCTGGTACCCATGCTTTGTCGGGAGGTCAGGGCATATCGGGGTCCCCCTGATAGTCCATACCCATGTACCCGTACTCCTCAATCACCACTGGAAGCTGTCACCACTACTCTAATAGCTCCTCAGTAAAAAGTGACCCACTCTGCCACCACCCACTCGGATCATCATCTGACACCATTGGTACATCTGTGGTTCCCGTGGACCACTATCCTGCATAGCCTGGTGCGGATGCAGTGTAGGTACTTTCTCAAAGAAGAAAGCACATGGGAAGGAGCCAAAACAAAATCCTTCCCCAGATGTCTTTGACTTGTTCAGTTGACGTCGAATAGCCTGAAGGTACATCTGGTCCCATCCATAGTACGTGCCCCCTATAGCACGCTCTACTAGCTGAAGCTTCCCACTAGAGATCTTGTGGCTCCCCGTGGAACCCAAGATACGCAGTAATAGTGTCACCACCACCTGTGTCGACAAATACTTGATGTCACACATCAGGATATAGGAGCCATGCACATACGTTGTAGCGTAACAATGCCTGTCACACAGCTCCTCCAATGTCTCCCCTTGAGACAACAAAGGTGCCAAATCACCAACCACTCCCAACATAGGTGTTAAATTTTCATATTCTTAGCTAAGACATCAGTATTTCATTTCATTTTCATGACAAAAGAATATAAACATGGTCACTGAAAGATAGACAAGCACAACCATAAAAAAGGAACACAAAGATTTATCCTAGGAAAACCCCTAAAGGGAAAAACCCAGCAAAAGCTTCCTCAATATAGATGCCCCAAAAAGATAAAAGATAAAACCAACAAGGAGATCAAAGCCTAATCCTCCTCCTTCTCCAGCTACTTCTCTTCTCCACTAATGTGCTACACAAGTGAGAGTGTGTGTGTCTCAAATGAGGAGCACTACACCTCTATTTATATTCATCCGTTCACTTAAGTTAACTCATTTGACATGTAGGCTCGAGTTACACATGTTGGCTCAAGTAACCACACTGGGGTGTTGATGACCCACCTTTACAATTAGAGGGGACTACCTCATGACTCTTATTAGTTCTTCCGATTAGGAGCATCGGGGTACAATGTAATACAAGTGGTTCTCCCGGTAGGAGCATCAGGGACCACAAAAAGATACATATAGAATATTTTTCGAATTTACAATATTTCAACACTCCCCCTTAACGAGAAGGGTATTCTACAGCAACATCAACAACAACAAGAGTAGAGATAGGTGACATCATCAACATCAGCAAGGTAACACATCTATAAGTCATTGGAATCTTTTCAACATCATGTAGTCTTCATCTTCAATCTTCAGTCTTCATCATCAACAACATCTTCAGTCTTTCATCAGCAACATCTTCATCATTTTGATCTTTCAATTAGCAACGACATCTTCAACACTTGGATCTTTCGATCAGCAACATCTTCAGCACTTTGACTGTTCGATTAGTAACAAAATCTTCAGCATTTTGACCTTTCGATCGGCAACATCTTCAGCACTTTGAATTTTCAATCAGCAACAACATCTTCATCATTTTGACCTTTCGATTAGCAACATCTTCAACGCTTTGACTTTTCGATCAGCAACAACATCTTCAGCACCTTGACCTTTCAATCAGCAGCAACATCTTCAATACTTTGACCTCTCGATCAACAATATCATCATCAACACTTTTCCCTTTCGATCAACAACAACATCATCATCATCATATTCTGATCTGTTGATCATAATCATCATCACATTCTGATCTTTCGATCAGAAACATCATCATCATACTCTGATATTTCGATCAGAAACATCATCAACATAGAAACATCATCATCATACTCTGATCTTTCAATCAGAAACATCATCAACATACTCTGAGCTTTCGATCAGAAACATCATCATGATATTCTAATCTTTCGATCAGAAACATCATAATCATAGTGCATCATCATCATACTCTGATCTTTAGATCAGTACGTCATTATCATACTCTGATCTTTCGATCAGTACGTCATCATACTCCGATATTTCGATCAGTACATCATCATCATACTCTGATCTTTCGATCAGTACATCATCATACTTTGATCTTTCGATCAGTACGTCATCATCATCATACTCTGATCTTTCGATTAGTACGACATCATCATCATCAGCAACAACCTGCAATCCACAACTCAAAGACAAAAAGTATTTGGATCATTTTTGGACTTAAAGTCTAGGGATGATACAATCCCACCAAATTCTCGACAACCGAAGTTACCGAATTGATTAGAGGAGAATCGGTCCCTATCACTTTAGGACTAAGTCCAAGGACGATGCAATCCTACCACATCTTGAGGACCTAAGCCACCGGATTGATTACGGGAGAATCAGTCCCTATCACTTTAGGACTATGTCCAAGGATGATGCAATCCTACCACATTCTCGAGGACCGAAGCCACTAGATTAATTACAGGAGAATCAGTCCCTATCACTTTAGGACTATGTCCAAGGATGATGTAATCCTACCACATTCTCGAGGACTGAAGCCACCAGATTGATTACGGGAGAATCAGTCCCTATCACTTTAGGACTATGTCCAAGGATGATGCAATCCTACCACATTCTCAAGGACCGAAGCCACCGGATTGATTACGGGAGAATCAGTCCCTATCACTTTAGGACTATGTCCAAGGATGATGCAATCCTACCACATTCTCAAGGACCGAAGCCACCGGATTGATTACGAGAGAATCAGTCCCTATCACTTTAAAACGATGTCCAAGGATGATGCAATCCTACCACATTCTCGAGGACCGAGGTCACCGGATCTATTATGGACAGATGTCCTGGGATGATACAATCCCTCTTCATTCTCGAGGACCGAGGTCACCGGATCTATTATGGACAGATGTCCTGGGATGATACAATCCCTCTTCATTCTCGAAGACCGAGGTCTCTGGATCACTTTAGGGAAAGTTCCCAAGGATGATACAATCCCACCACATTATCGAGGACCGAGGTCCCCGGATCTATTATGGACAGATGTCCCAGGATGATACAATCCCTCCTCATTCTCGAAGACCGAGGTCTTCGGATCACTTTAGGGCAAGTTCCCAGGGATGATACAATCCCACCACGTTCTCGAGGACTGAGGTCACCAGATCTATTGTGGACAGATGTCCCGAGATGATACAATCCCTCTTCATTCTCGAGGACCGAGGTCTCCAAATCACTTTAGGGAAAATGCCCAAGGATGATACAATCCCACTGCAACATCACTACTCCCCCTTTCGAGGAAGGTCTTTCCGAACAACACCAAGCTTGTCTCAAAAATGTTCAAACTCTACTTGAGGTAGAGGATTCATCAGTACATCATCATACAAACCATCATCATCTACATCTTCAGTATTTGAATACTGATCTATCACCATCTGTATCTCTAGTATGTGAATACTAAAAGCATCATCATCTATATCTTCAGTATAGAAATACTGAAAGCATCATCATCTCTATATTTAGTATAGAAATACAGAATCACCATCATCTATATCTACAGTATGTAAATATTGAAATATCATCTATATCTTCAGTATGGGAATACTGAAATCATCATCATCTATATCTTCAGTATGGGAATACTGAAATCATCATAATCTATATCTTCAGTATGGGAATACTGAAACATCATCATCTCTATATTCAGTATAGAAATACTGAATCACCATCATCTGCATCTATAGTATCATCATCTTATCTTGTATGTAGAAATACCGGATTTCTATGTGTTACATCGGAACACAGGGTTCTTTGTCAACACAACTATGGTTATCACATAGAATCATTGTAGTATCCATCTTCAGGTTAAAGAGACCTAGTATAAGATTCTGAAGCCATATGGCTTCACAACTTAGTAGAGCAATCTGCTATGTATTCTGCTTCAACCGTGCTAAGAGAAACACGGGATTGTTTCTTGCTAAACCATGAACTCATTGCAGACCTCAAACAAAAGCATCTACCTGATGTGATTTTCCTATCTGAGATACTTCCAACCCAATCTGTATCTGTGTAGCCATACAATATATACTCATGGATACCATCATAGTATAGACCAAAGTCTATAGTGCCTTTCAGATATCTCATCACATGTTTTGCAGCTACTAGGTGAACTCGTCTTGGTTGAACAAGATATTGAATTAAGGTGTTCATAGCAAAACAAATTTCTGGTCTGGTATTTGTTAAGCACATCAATGACCCAATGATCTATCTATAGTGAGTCACATCCACTAACTCTAATGAGTCATCAGCTAACAGCTTCAGGATGGAGTCCATGGGTGTGGCCACGACTTTGCATTCCAACATATTGAATCTCTTCAATATCTCTATACTTTCCCTGGTTGAGAAATATTCCTTCTGAACTTTGCCATACTCCCAGACCTAGGAAATAATGCATTAACCCAAGGTCTTTCATCTCAAATTCTTCTGCTAGTTTCTTCTTACTTTCCATGATCTGTTTCTCATTCCCTGTCAAGAATAAGTCATCCACGTATAGTAATAGAATGACAGGTTCATCTTTTACAACCTTGTAGGAAAGGTTAGGATCGACTTTACACTTGGAAAATCCCATGCTCATCAGGAAACTATCTATTCTTCCATACCAAGCTCTGGGAGCTTGCTTCAAGCCATAGAGGGCCTTCTTCAACTTGCATACTTGATTCCATCTATCTTCAACTTCAAATCCTCGTGACTATTCGATGTAAAACTCTTCCTCAATCATACCATTAAGGAATGCTTTTCTTTACTTCATCATGGAAGAAACTACCATGATAGTTTTGAAGGAAGTGTACCTTGCTTCCTGGAGTAAGTGTCTATTCAGAATTAACTCCCTCTTTCTGATAGAAACCTCTAGCCACAAGTCTTACCTTAATTCTATCAGAAACATATCTTATCTTGCAAATCCATTTGGAAGATACCACATTCTTGCTTTCTGGTTTGAGTACTATACCCCAAACATCATTCTAGTATCATAACATCTTCTATGATTTTGTCTTCTTAGGTCATCAACATATTCTAGTCTTCTGCATTCAACCTTGAAGGTTGGAACCCACTTTACTCTTGGTAAAGTATCGATCCATCACAAAGCTATCCATCATGTCCTACCATGTCGAACTCAGATATAATTTTCTGTAGTCACTCCCCCTGAAGTGGAGTATCATCTTCCCTCTTCATTCTATACAGGGGGTTCTATGCTTGATATATACTGGTCAATAGAGTATGTCATGTCATAGTCTATTCTTTCTGAGGAAAATCATGAACCTTGCTTTGTACACTTGTTCTTGTATATCCATATGGAAGATACTACACACTTCCCTTTATGTCTCGAAATCATATCGTATACATCATTCCCCATGATCAACTGTTACTTTTTTTATTTTTTTATTTTTTATCATAGTTTCTTTCATAGCATTATTTTCTTCATCTTGAGTTATCTCTTGTACCCATGGTGGTCTTCATCCTCCAAGGTGGATCTACCGCTTACTGAATCTCTTTCTTCCGTCATGGTGTCTCTGACCCTAGGAGCTTCAGATTCATGTTTATTGGAGTGAATATTGAATTGTCATCACTTGTTCTTCGGAACAAGTCTCATCCTTCTTTTCTTGTAGGAGGTTGTACAGGACCTTTCCTACAATTCAAATGCATCAGTTGCATGGTTAGAACGATTTCATAAAACATATGCATAATGACAAATTCTTATGCATCATGCAACTGTTTAGTCAATACAACATTCATCCATATCTCACATAAAATTTCTAGATGCCTTCCATCTCTACCATGACATTATTGAGATTATGCACTAATCCAATATGTCAGCAAAGAGGTTTCATAAGTAGCAATGGAGATTTGTATAGCACCATGAGCTACTTACCCATCACATGCATATTAGTAGTATACAGTCATTAATGCAAACAATCTATCATGCATAACAAATCAACTGAATATAATCAAATGTATAACAAAACAATATCATGAAATGACAATTGAATACTTATCTTTTATTTTTTTTGTGGGTAGAATCCATCTTGATCATTCTACTTTATCATCTTCTTCATTCATGAAATCATCATTTCTTATCCAAATGACAAGAATTGAGTTCTTCGTATTCCTCATCGCTTGAGGGATCTTCTTTGAATGGTGAGAGCTTGATCTTCAATTTCTCCCATCTTCTTCTTCTCTTCTTATGAGTAGAGCTGAAAGAAATTAATTCCTTCTGGCATACATTCTTTGCATGAATCCCATGATCCCAGGAGTCCATTCAAGTTGGCTATCACCACTTCTGCATTCTCCACTTCTTCTTCTACTGCTTCAAGTTGTTCTGCATTTTGGATCTTCACATTCTTCAACTGTTTTATCAAAGCCATCTTCTGATTTAAGTTCTTATCGTCAAATAGCTTGATCAAGGAATCAAACATCTTCGATGTCTTTAGGGAAGACACTTGTGGTACAAGTTGATCCGTGATTGAATCAACAATGATCTTCTTGGCCTTGATCAAGTTCTTCTTGTGTAAGGCTTTGAGCCTCATCTCCATATGGAACTGGAACCTCTCTACGTATGTAGGTGTCCAATTCATTTTCTTTAGAGAGATCAAATACTTCCATGCTTGGAATTTTTCAACTTTACCAAGCTTATCATCAAGCTGATGTGATAGATCACTTTGAAATGAGAACCTCAAATGCAAATAGCAAAAGATTAGATCTTACCGATTTGAGGTGTCCGTCCTGCTTCCAGAGCTAGCTGATTTAGGGTTTGTCAGAGAAACATTAATTTTAAAAACTTAGAATATTTAATATTTGATTGGATAGAAAGATATATCTCTTCAAATGGAGCTATCTAATGTACTCCTTTTCTGAAAACAGTGGAGGGAAGCTCCCGGAACAGGAAGCCCTAGTTTTCCAATTTCTTCTGCAGAAATGCCTGTCACTGTTTCTGTGATATCTCAGAAATTACCACTCCTATGTGTCTGAAATTTCGTACTGAGGTAATATCGCATGTCCCTGATCCAACACCACATGTTTCATCAGAATTGGTTTCACCAATTTGTATTTATGACCCTTTTCCCATGGTGACCTGTTACAGGACTGTTCAGAACAACGAAGTTGTATGGACTGCCACGTGTCACTGTTTCATCTTTTGGTTCTGAAATTTGGACCACAGAAATTAAAGTCTGTGATATTTCTGGAACATCTTCAGGAATTCAATTTCGACCTCTGTAGCCAAGCTATATCAATGTTCCCCGGGTCTCCTGTTTAGGGATGAATTTTGGAAGAGGCTAGAACCATAACTTGGAGGGATCATATCTCCAAAAATATAGTGCATATGAGGCTGAATTTGGGACACAGTGTACATCAGGATTGTATCTTCAGTCTCTACAATTTTTAGCTCTTGAAACTTTGCCAATCTTGGGATATAGCGAATGTACCAAAAATTAGCAGTTTTAGTATTTAGGGTTTTTCTAGCTCGGGGTCAAACTAGGGTTTGACTTTCCCAGAGTTTCACCAAACCAAAAAACTTGATCTAGGTCTCTAGACTTCGATTTTGATGAGGGGAGAAATCCTATGCTGGGCTCACTCAAAAATTCTTCTTCTGCAACAAGCCCTAATTTCCTGCACTGAAAACTGAAAATGCTTGGAATCGAATTCTGCTTTGACAGAAAGATGCGCCCTTCAATGGAGAGTCAACCTAGCCTTCTTTTGCTAATAAATTATGGAGAGAGAACCAAAAAATAAGAAGCCCCAGATTCTATAGCTGCACAATGTCTTCTTTTCAGGGTGGCTCTGATACCATGTTAAATTTTCCTATGCTTAGCTAAGACATCAATATTTCATTTCATTTTCATGACAAAAGCATATAAATAGGATCACTGAAAGATAGACAAGCACAACCATAAAAAAGGAACACAAAGATTTATCTTGGGAAAAACCTAAAGGGAAAAACCCAACAAAAGCTTCCTTAATATAGATGCCCCAAAAATATAAAATATAAAACTAGCAAGGAGATCAAAGCCTGATCCTCCTCCTTCTCCAGCTACTTCTCTTCTCGACTAATGCACTACACAAGTGAGAGTGTGTGTGTCTCAAATGAGGAGCACTACACCTCTATTTATATTCATCCGTTAACTTAAGCTAACTCATTTGACATGTAGGCTCGAGTTACACATGTAGGCTCAAGTAACCACACTACGGTGCTGATGAACCACCTTTAAAATTAGAGGGGACTACCTCATGACTCTTATTAGTTATTTCGATTAGGAGCATCGGGGTACAATGTAATACAAGTGGTTATCCTGGTAGGACCATCGGGGACCAAAAAAAGATACATATAGAATAGTCTTTGAAGTTACAATATTTCAACAATAGGGAGTCCATTAAGGAAGTACACATCTTCCAATGTAATCTCAATACGCCGGCCTTGAAAGAGAAACACCTCCTCGTCAACATCCCAGAAACTCACCAATGTTTGCAGCAGCAAACCCAAGCTCTTCATGAGGGGTATCCTCATGAAATTCAGCAATCCGCAATGGGCCAGTGTATCTCTCACATTCCCATCTTGTAACAATGCCTCCCAGAGGTCTTTGCAGTCTCTCTCTCACCACTTGATCTCAACCATCCTGCATAAGCAAAAACCTAGATGTCAGCCATAGCTATCATAAAAAAACACCCAACAAAGGCCAAGTCACACCTATTTGGGCCAAATGAGAAACCAGGTTGCTCAAAAATGCCCCACAGATGTGACCAGGTTGCACCTTTTCCTTTGAAAGGTGCAACTTGGCTCCATGAAACCCCAAACTACTCATGGAGGGCCTCTAGGTGACCAAACCCAGAAAATAAACCACCAAAAAGATGAGATTCAGCGAGAGCTCTTACCTGCAAGTTGCAGCACTTGAAACCATCGGTCAGATCAAGAGAAATTAGCAAATGAAGATTTAGGGCCCACCTCTCCAACTCCACAATGAACAGTGACAATGACACCTCATCAAGTGGACCCCACCCTTATATAGGCCCCATTTGACCTAATTTCTTCCGATCGACATAACAGGACCATACAGACTCCGTTTGAGATGCTGTTTGTGCCAATGGTTTCAGAATTCTACCCTCTATCTCTTTATGAGATCATTGTGTCATGTTTAATAAATTAATTTTAGGACCATTTCCCACAATTCACCTCGATCCATAAGCCATGACATGACGATGCAAGTGTCTATGGACCTGTAGTTGTATCACACTTCTCGACCGCTACTTGTTATAGTGGATTTCACCACTCTAGGTGAATCACACTTTGTATGGCATTCCCCTATCCTGCTACAGAATCCTTAGACCCTATGGACCACTTTTTGTCCTTTGATGTTTCCTTGATCATCCCTAAAAACACATGAAAAATGATACACACGACTTTTTAACCTATAAGCGTGTACATACGCGGGTTTGACCACTAAAACTGTGTACATCGGGATGTGTGCATAAATCCAAATCCTTTTGGAGTTCTCCTTGATATGGATCCGACTCATTCAACTCCTGGCATTCCCTATGCCTTGAGATCGCTCGGATTCAACCTTTCATTATCCATTTGAAAAGCTATATAAGGAACCCCTTGGTACATTAAAGGCATAAGAGAGAATTGAGAGCAAAGAAACTATAGTCCATTGTTGCTAGAACTTATGCTTGAGTCTGCATCCCTTTGTCTCTTGGAGCACTTTTGTGTTCTTCCCAAGCTTGCATTTTGCTTGTGAGATTGCTATCGAGAGATGGAGGATTGAAGTGGTGGAGGCCCAAGTGGGGGATTCAGTTTCTCTAGTTCGCAGACGTGCCGTCAGAGGTTGTATCTTGTAATCTCTGATTTATATTAATAGAAATATCTTTTCCTGTCCAATAATGTGTGTTTGAATGAATATTTTATCCATGGGATCATGTCAAATGCTTGTACATTATTGATTATATATGCTAGAATATATCTAACACCATGATATATAGAATTCTTGTATTGTTTACTTGTTGTTGAGGAAGTAACAGATCAATTCAAGCTGAAGATTTGAAAGCTCAATGGGGATCTACTTCAACCGTTCGAAATAAGGTACGAGGTTTGATACTTTAGTGTTAGACATTTAATTTCTATTGCATATTGGAAAGGATTGATTTCTGGAGTCAAGCTGTCTGTTGTGGTACCCCAAGCCATAGGAATTTCTCTCCGTAACAGAATTGGTGACTCCACTGGGGATGTTCCTTGTTTTTATTTGGGGGTTTGCGGGCACAATGGGCTTGATATTATTGACTTGATCTTTGTTTCTCCTTGTTTCTGGGTTGCATTTTATAGTATGTTCATCCATTTACTCTCCCCTTTATTGGTTTGACCCTTTTCCTACTTATTACCACTGCCTTCTCTGTATATGCAGGTTTTTGGCCAAAATCTGCGTATACACTCAAGTTTTTGGCCAAAAGTCACGTATATACGTAGTTTTTCTTTAAACAATCACATACATCCTCCCTTTTGGTGAGTTTGATGTTGTGGGAAGTTGCTGGGTGGGTTGTGAGTGTGGTCGGGTCTTCCTTGGGTTTGATGTTGTCTGTTGGATGCTTCTTTTGCAACCAGAGACCGCTTTTTCATTGATTTTTCTTTGAAAGTAGTTTTAGTCATTTATCCTTTTTTGTTTTTCCATTAGTGCATTACTCTTTTTGTCTTGGTGTCTTGCTGGGCTTGTCTTTTATACTTGCTGCAGAGACTGAGAGTTTTAGATGACTTTTATTGCATTTTTCATTCTTTTATATTGAAAAATACAAAGTAGTTGCACTCTTAGTTGCATCTTAGATATGTATTTGAGGAGGTACTTGCATTGGATTACTTGGATGAGAGTTGCTTTTAGGATTTCATATAGGAAGGATTGCATTGGCATTCAGAAATGAATATATATTTATGCATCTCATGTAGTGGCATACCCAATTTTTCATTTGACAAAGATTGCACTTAGCATTGTTTGTTATGGTGTGCATATTTACATCACTGCTGAGTCATAACCTCACTAGTTTCACGGCCATTTCCCTTTGAGCAATTACAACCAACTAAAATCAACGCTAAATTAAAATGAACTACACTCTTTTCTTTTATAGGGTGCACCAACAAGCTTAGGTTTTAAGATCTTGGAATAGTTCATTGTAAGTCAATTCTCCAATATCACTAAACAACAACATGTATGTGTCTGTCCAGGTGAGTGTGTGAAATCCTTGATATAACCAGTATTTCTCAGGATCCTCCTCTCAAAAGGGAGTTAAGCACGAGGCAGTGTGAGTGTTTATTGATTGGGATGACCCCTAGTCATAAATGAGTAGCACTGGAGATATTTCCAGGATTGTATTCGTATCTGGGGGCTCTTTCGAGAGTTTCTGGCTTGCTACCCTGCCCATACGGTCAATCCCGCTTGCGACTATCCACCTGAGCATTGATTATATTGAGGTGAACTTAGTGGCCTTACCTAGGATATCGAGGGGGTACTTTGCAGGGGTTATTTTGCGGGTGTCCTGGCCAGGTAGAGGTTGGATAGCATAGTCGCTTTATGTGTTGAAGATGAGGGCCACTATAATTGGTTACATACCTCCGCTTGTAGTGTATGGGAGTTTCGAGCCTCTCCTAGGCGAGACATACCTACTGCATTCGTGAGCTCACATATCCTCCCCTTGGTTTGCTTGTATTTTGGTTGTAGATTTTCTTAGGAGTGTTCTCTTTGTGCGTTAGTTGGCCTATTGGATCATGGTTACTTGAGTATATTTATGCTCTCTTGAGTTTGGGTCCTTTTATTTTCAGCATGCCTGGTATCCTATCACCCGTCCTTGGTCCTAGTATGGACCCTGGTGTCAGACTTGGGGGCATCACAGCCCCTTACCATGCTCATAGATTTGGGAAAGGTCATATTCCATCCTCTACTCCCTTTGTGGAGGATTTTTATTCCCTTTGGTCGGTATTTACACCAGTGGTCACCCTCATGGGGGTGGTAGTGGATGTGTGAACGTTGGGTCTACACCTTACTTTCCTTTTTATGCCTCATTGTTCACTGCATTGTTTCCTTTGGGTGCTGTTTTCATGATCATTCCTCCCTATATCCTATAGTTTGGATTCTTTATTGACTATTTTGGGTTGTTTTGAACTAATATGGTTGTCATGTAGGATCCAGTTTTTGTACACTCTCTCCGAGGTTTCGACTCGTTCGTTCCTATCACAAGTATTATGTCTGAACTGGAATATATGTTAGGATATCACATCTCCTTGCACTTATGCATTACCTTATGACCATTCCATCTTAAACTTAGGTACGAACCCATTCCATGGTATCACAGAACCTTCATGCTATCGTTAGAAGTGGTACTATGTGAATGGTAGAGCTTTCCTATACATGGGTGCCCTAGTTATCTCCCTTTTTCATTTGGTACCCATGCTATGAGTCCTCTCTTAGGTCCAGAAGTCCCTTTTAGTCCCTCCATGTCCTTGAGCAAGAGCTTCATACTCCTCTTGAACTTTATGCTGGCCTTTTTCCCTGGGACTCCCTTATGTCAAGTTGTGAATGCATTATCATGAGCTTTGCCTGCATTATTGAGCTTTATGTCAGCTCCCCTGACATTGCGTTTCAGCTATATAGCCCGAGCTTATCTCATATCTAGCCATGCAGAGCCATTTTTTATATCCTTCGCAGCTTAATTCCCTTTTTACCGAGAGGGGATTTCCCCCCGAGTGTCGATATCCTACACATGTATCCTTGCATTGAGCATAGGTATGTTCCCCTGCTTGGAACTAGTTTTTTTTCCCTTGTGACACTTGTCTCCTCCTAGTTTGTAACTATAAAGCTAGTTTATTCTTTTTTCAATATTTTCAAATAACTGAAAAAGTCCAAAAAAATAAAAAAAACCAAAAATCTAGACAAGGAAAGATGTTATCTTTGGCAGCTGTCGAGTTGTGTCGCCTTCGAACAGAGCACTGTATATCGCATCCATTGGTTGGGTTATAGTTTGACTTTAGGAGCTATACTCATTTATCTGAGTTTATCTCCACCGACTAGTTAAGCTTCCAGTCCCTATGGAGCCTCTGTTGATGCCTCCTGTGTCACAGAGATGTCCTAGTTTGTATATCGAGTCTATGCTACCTTCATTCAGTCACCATACGCCGTTATGCTCTTGTTCGAAGGAAGTTGAAACCTGAGTCGGCCATTCCTCAGTTATCTTGACTTTGCATGTTGGCCATTCCCGGTACAGTTACTAGTTCATGCACTTTATGATCGAGTCCTTCCACATTTTATAGCTTTACTGAGTACCTTGTGTTGGATGATGGGGGCTGCCTTAATTCCTTCCTTCCAGTAGATTTCATCCCATCGAATTCAGATCATTTATTCTGGGATTGGAGTCTAGAGTCATCTTGAGTGCCTTGAGACTTGCAGTCATCAGTGGCAGGTTCTCTCGACATCGACAGTTTCTTGGGAATACATCAATGTCCCCTAATCGATGGATCCTTTCAAGTGTTTGACCTCAACACATTTATTCACACTTGTTAGTTTGCACTCTAGTACCTTGATTCCCATTATCATTATTGGTGGGTAATCTCACGTCTATTAATGGTATACATTAATGACCGGTAATCAGACAATGGACTACTATGTTTGACCTCGACACCTCTATTCGCATAGTAGGACATGTACTCATAGCGGTTTGTGTAGAATACTTTCTAGATTGGTGGCATCTCTTATATGCTACCTCCTTGATCGTGCCAGTGTTCATGATATTTCAGCTCTCGTGACTTAATTCCAGTATATGTTAGATATTTCCATCCACTATGGAGATCTTGATCTGTTATATCTTCAGCTATTATGGAGATCATGGTCCTATGTATATCTTCATCATGGAGATTCTGATCTATGTATATTGTACGTGGCTATGACCACATATGTGATATCATGTATCATGCCTATTCATGGCCATTGTCCTCTTATGTATCCGGGACTACAATATGTATTTACAGTTATATGAAGAGTTGTATTATTGTACTATGCTGATTGGGTGGCTGGTCTTCCATTTGGGATCCTTCATCACTCCACTTCTGGGATGGAATTATAATGTATTTTGGCCATCGTATGACCCCTATGACCTCACACATTAGGGGGCATCTGTTATAGCGGATTTCACCACTCTAGGTGAATCACACTTTGTTTGGCCTTCCCTTGTCATGCTGCAGACTCCTTAGACCCTATGGACCACTTTTTGTCCTTTGATGTTTCCTTGATCATCCCTAAAAACACATGAAAAATGATACACGCGACTTTTTAACCTATAAGCGTGTACATACGCAGGTTTGACCACTAAAACCGCATACATCAGGATGTGTGCATAATCCAAATCCTTTTGGAGTTTTCCTTGACATGGATCTGACTCATTCAACTCCTGGCCTTCCCTATGCCTTGAGATCACTTGGATTCGACCTTTCATTATCCCTTTGAAAAGCTATATAAGGAACCCCTTGGTACATTGAAGGCATAAGAGAGAATTGAGAGCAAAGAAACTATAGCCTATTGTTGCCGAAACTTATGCTTGAGTCTGCATCCCTTTGTCCCTTGGAGCACTTTTGTGTTCTTCCCAAGATTTCCTTTTGCTTCTAAGCTTGCTATCAAGAGACGGAGGATTTCGGCATGCCTGGTATCCTATCACCCGTCCTTGGTCCAATTCTGTTATGGAGAGAAATTCCTATGGCTTGGGGTACCACAACAGACAGCTTGACTCCAGAAATCAATCCTTTCCAATATGCAATAGAAATAAAATGTCTAACAGTAAAGGATCAGACCTCATACCTTATTCCGGACGGTTGAAGTAGATCCTCGTTGAGCTTTCCAATCTTCAGCTTGAATTGATCTGTTACTTCCTCAACAACAAGTAAACAATACAAGCATTCTATATATCATGGTGTTAGATCTATTCTAGCATATATAATCAATAATGTATAAGCATTTGACATAATCCCATGGATAAAATATTCATTCAAACACACATTATTGGACAGGAAAAGACATTTCTATTACTATAAATCAGAGATTACAAGATACAACCTCTGACGGCACATCTGCGAACTGGAGAAATTGAATTCCCCCACTTGGGCCTCCACCACTTCAATCCTCCATCTCTCAATAGCAAGCTCACAAGAAAAAGACAAGCTTGGGAAGAACACAAACGTGCTCCAAGGGACAAAGGGATGCAAGGGTTTTAGTGGTCAAACCCGCGTATGTACGCGCTTATAGGTTAAAAAGTCGCGTGTATCATTTTTCATATGTTTTTAGGGATGATCAAGGAAACATCAAAGGACAAAAAGTGGTCCATAGGGTCTTAGGAGTCTGCAGTGGGATAGGGGATGGCCATACAAAGTGTGATTCACCTAGAGTGGTTAAAACCGCTATAACACTGCTCATGCGAGTTTTTAGGCCACCACCCATTAAGGGTTACCATTTTTTAGTTTAGTTTTGTATTTTAACACATAGTTGTCTTTTCTACACACCGCACCTTACGCGGACCTCTGGCCAATTGTACACAAAATGATTTATTTTTCTTATATGTATTTGGCATAGAAGTGCCCCTGGACTTGCACTCACATCGCATGTAGTCAAGTCTGTGCACCGCAACACACACACACACGCTCTCTTGACCTCTGTTTGAGAGCCACCTCGGTTTGTGTGCCTCTGTCGCACTGACTCACGAGCCTCTGCCGCAATATATCCCACGCATGTATTGGTATGTTTGAGAGCCTTCTGCTCCGTCCATACTGCACGAATGATCTTTGGACCACTATCCACTGTCCTAACATGGGGCACCACCTGTGCCAC
Source organism: Pseudotsuga menziesii (assembly GCA_001517045.1). NCBI lineage: Eukaryota > Viridiplantae > Streptophyta > Pinopsida > Pinales > Pinaceae > Pseudotsuga > Pseudotsuga menziesii. The sequence goes on from LPNX010865838.1 coordinate 33,828, forward strand.
TATAATCGGTTGACCATACTGGAGTTTCGTTTAAGCTCTTTTCTGACTCCTTAAAACAATGAAAATATAGCCGAGTGCAGCTGCTTCCTTTCCCACTCACTAAAGTATAGGAAAGGGCATCTACATCGTCTCGTTTACCTACTTTTGTGGACCATGTAGACCATTAAATGAAAAGGAACACCTTGGCGTATTCAAGCCAAGACCATTCCCCTCTGCACACTTTTATGCTTTCTTGGGCAGAGGTGCCACACCTTACAAAAAATCTCACCACGGGTTGTCGTTAAGCTCTTTTCCAGCCTTCTCATCAAGAAAATATTACTGGCCAAACTTGGTTTCATTCATGCTTGTAAAAGTATCTAAATGACCATCTAGTCAGTATAGGTTTAACCTTTTCCAGCCTAATTGGACTACCAATTGTAAAGAAGTCTCTCATCCCCTACAGGATGGGTGAGCTCTCCTATGTATACTTTTATCCTTTTTTGGGCACAGGAGACTACCAATGAAAAGGAGCCCCCACTGAAGTCTTCTTCATGCTTTCAGACTCTCTAAAATTGAAAGCACCATCGAGCATTTACTTTCTCGGGCTCGCAAAAAATCCATGAGATCGTACCACAACGGTGTCCCTAGACACCACCCCATAGAAAATAGTTTGGAAACATTCCCCCTTTGGGTCGCCTTTGTTTAGAGTACTCTGCAATGTGTCTTCCTTGGATCCCATCAATATCAAAAGTGTCCACCTCCTCTAAGTATTTCCCCTCTGCAGTGACATTCCCAATATTACAGCTATGATCCCATTCCCATGAGTGAAGTTTCATTTGCTGCTTGGTCCACCCTTCCATCATACTCTGAACAAAGGAAGTTTGAGTCTACCAAACTCCCCCTTCCCTTGTTCAATTCTTTCCCTCCCCCCCCATTCAGTGGGTCAGTCTGTAGATTGTCTCACACCTTTTGGTTATTTCCCTCGCGCTTCTGGTAAAGGAAACATCATTGCCTTGACTAAGGGTAGGTCTCCCTCTGTCGACGACAACACACATATTCCAGAGGATAGACCCAGAGGTCCCTATACCTTGGTTTCATTAACCTCATTGATGAGTTCCTTGGACCATTTGAGAGGAGTCCTTAGTGCCTCTTGGGATGGTTGTTTCTCATGTGATCGACTCCAACCACATCATCGCACCGTTGAGATTCATACAAGGTTTGGTCTGCACAGTATTTGGTCAAAGACCCCAGATTTCACCTAACTCTAGCACATTGATGAGTCTATTCGAGGGACCTAAACAATTTATGTCCCTTGTGATTTTTGGGTTGCGTTGGAGACAGTGTTCAGAAGCCCGAGCAGTGCTTCTATATAGATTTATGATTGATGCAACATACTTGTACCACAAAGGATTTTACTCTCAATCAGTGAGTCCATACAGCTATGTACCATTCCAGATCCAGCACATCGTTAGTCATGAAGATATAGCATTCCATAATAATGCCATGGGTCCAATGTACCAGATCAGCATTGTATTCAGCCTCACATTGAGGAAACCATCATTGTATCATCAGTTGTATATGATTGGCTCTTGCATTTTAGAGCATAGATCAATTTATTCTTTTGACATTGTCACAAGAATGGGGATACCCACCTCGTCCATATACATGTCACACATTATTTGTATCTCACCCATTTATGGGAACCATATTAATACAAAAATCAAAAGCCACCATGCCCCAGCCCCGGAAGCACCACCTCTCCGCAGCAAATCCTATGATGTCCATCGACCATACGATGAGATCCTGCCCTCACACATTAGGGGGAAATCTATTAACCCAAAAAATCCCTCACTCAGCTCTCCATGACCTACACCACCCAAGGACACCATTTCACGACTCTCATATCACTCCATTAGACCCCCACACCCTAAAAAAGGCTTAAGAATGAAGAAAAGGGCTTACAAACCCCAAAAAGGAGCCTAAAATACTCTCCTAGGAGCTAAAGCCACCCAAAAGGGGCTAAAACCCTAAAAGGAGCTAAAGTTAGGGCAGAAGGGGCTAAAGCCCTGACTAAGGGCTTAAAACCCTAAAAATCCCCAGAAAAGCTATAAAAGGAGGGTGGGGCATCACTCTCAAAGACACGGCTTGCTTGCATACTGTTATGCTTCCCATCGATTCCTTGAGACACCTTTTCCTCTCAAGCCACCCACATCCCTCTCTCCTCCATCCATTCTCCCCATTGAGCCATAGCTCCTCATCCATTGTTGAGTGAGATAGAGAGGTGCTTCCTTCCAGCCAGGGCATGGTGGCCCATTTCACCAAAGGAGGTATAATCTTGTTTTGTTTATGCCTTTTTCTTTAGTAGTTTTTTATTTCTGACCCATGTTTGTTTGCAGTTTTGTCTATTAACATGTTTTGTAGGTTTTTTTTTGCTTAATAGTTATTTGCAGGTAGCCAAGGTGAAGCCCTAACATTGTTTGCAGAGGGGCTCACAGACACTGTTTTCTTTCTGTCTTTGCTTTCTATCCATTTCGCTTTCTTTTCAGCATTTTCACACGCAGGAACCTATCCTTCTGTCCTATAGACAGAAGGGAGCCATTCCTGCCCCTGTAGCAAGGAGAAATCCCTGCTACATACCCCTCCACAATGTGTCTGATCCATCTGCATGAGTGTTGTCCATAACTCACTTAGATTCCCTACCACCGGTGCTCATTCCACTCCCTATTGACACATTACTCACTTTTATTGATTGCTAAGTTGAGTTTTAATTTTTCTAAATGGTGGGAAAAATCAAATTCTCCATACATATCCAGGATTCCTCCAGATGCGTGGTTCAGTAGGTAAATTAATTTTTACTTGATAATTTAAATTTTTAGTGGTTTAATTTTTGCAATTGAAACTGAATTTTCCATGTATTTTTAATTTAAAAAATTGTACAGTGCGTTCGATCTGTTCAGCTCACCCTGAACATCAGTGCACATTGTAATTTTTTATAGGGAAAACCAACGTTGGGGTGATTTGTGTTGGAGTATCAGGTACCTTCACATGGTATAACTGCCGCACCTCTGGGAATATAAAACAAGTGGACTAGCCTTCACTTTTGGTGATAGGGCCTTGTGCCGGGTTTCAAATGTTCACCAACATCTGCAGGTTTTGGTGTAACGGAAAACCTTACATGGTATCAGAGCATAGGTCTCAGGTTCAATTTCCCCAAGCTACACCGGAGGCGAGGTATAGGAGTATCGGGTACCTTCACATGGTATAACCGCCGCACCTTTGGGAATATAAAACAAGTGGACTAACCACCACTCCTAGTGATAGGGCCTTGTCCTGGGTTTCAAATGTTCACCAACATCTGCAGGTTTTGGTGTACTGGAAAACCTTACAATTTTAACAAATTTAATGCGCCATAATACCGCTGTGATACACTTTCATAGTGCACAACCGTAGAATAAAATATATTTTAAAACTATAACTAATATATGGTGCATTCATGACACATAAATCCATCGAATTTACGGTGGGAAGATTTGTATTGAACACATTGGTAAATATTACCATTAAAATGAAATTTTTTTTAATCTAGTGGGCATAATTTCACTGGTGTTCGGTGCTATGACATCTGCTAGAAGCACTATAGTGATTTTACATCATGCATGTGCACGTTAAATTGTGCATTTAAATGGTATAAACACAATGTATTAATTGTTATCTACTACCTCGTAGCCCACTACCATAACATAAACAATATTTTAAAAAATATAAACTAAAAATCGGTGCATTCATTTCACATAAAAGCACCGAATTTACGGTGCATCGGTTTGTATCAAATGCACCGATAAAGAATACCAAGAAAATTTAAAGAGCAACTTTTTAGCAGACGTTAGCGCACCGGTATTCAGTGCCATGACATCCACTAGGAGAACTATGGTTCTTTTACATTACGTTAGTGCACATTAAATGGTTTATTTATATGGTGTGTTCATTACATGTAAGCACCCTGATGTTATGCTGCATATATTTGTATTGAACGCACTAGTAAATCTTACCAAGAAAATTAAAAAACCATATTTCCAGTGGATGTCAACACACCATATTCAATGCTATGACATCCACTGAAGCATCATGGTTCTTTCAGATCATATTAGTGTACATTAAACAATACATTTGTATGGTATAAATGCATCACATTTCCAATGCGGTGTTATTTCGTAGCACAACCCCAAAACATGAAATTTATTTTAAAAACTATAAACTAACAATGAGTGCATTCATTACAAATAAATGCACCAACTTTACGATGGATTATATTTATATAAGTGGACCAAATTTATGGTGCATTATATTTATATAATCACACCATGTACGATTTGTTATATTGATATAATTGCATTGTATGTCAAATTTTTGAAAAAAAATTAAAAATGAATTTTAATACATATAGTTCTCATATAATGCTTTTATATTATTTTGATGAGATTAGATAATTCATGTTATATGTGAAACAAATACGTGAGCACCATGAGGTGAGGCATTAGTAGGAAGCTCAAGTTGACCAATATAACTTCTAGAGAGAGTGGGAGGCCAAGGAGAGGGAGAGAGATTTATACCCTTGTCCTATTACTCCAGATACACGATAGGCATTGAGAGTTGTTGTCCTCTTAAAGTTATATAAGGAGGCCAAATACCTCAAGAGGAACACTACATTCCTCACCCATATCGTATGATGGGATAACCATAGGTAGGCATTCTGTGTCGGTCTCAATCAGCGGTTCTGACCCATTGAGGAGGACATATATTTTATCATAGATCTCTCTAGGAGAGGTGAGGAATTTCCTCAGTTCCATAAGGTCCTAGTTGGAGTTATAGAATCATATAAATTAGTATATGTTTATAGATATGTTGATCCAAATATCCTCAATCTTGCTAAGTTTCAGGTCAGTGGTGGGAAACTCTCCATTTTTTCTTTTGGTAGAGAGGTCATTAGGTGCCTCTCTTTGTTGGTGGTAACCATCGCGCATATCACTAGTGATGGGAAGCACATTATATGCCATATATTATATTATGTTTATTATTTAATGTAGTCCCCTAGATGCGTTATGTGGTCTTCTTCTTTTTACGACAATTTTGTTATGCTATTATTCAATGTCGTGCATCTATTAGCGGGACCACAAACTTCCCTTTCGATTGAAAGCTGTTTTGTTTATTTTTTGAGGTATTTCTATCCATCATGCCATATTTTGATTAGAACCATCCTATTTTGATGTCATGTTTGTGTATGCACATGTGGGGGAAGTTGATTCCCAAGAGGGGGCAGCCTGACTTTCTAGAGAGGATCATCGCGGATGTGACAGAGATGCTAGGAAGCGAGGGCCCTCCTAGATTAGACATGGTTCCATATCGATATGATGGATTGGATTGTAGAGGGTGTCCCAATATCTTATTCAGTCAAGATGATCTAACAACTGTTAGAGGTAAATTTAGCGATATGTTTGAATTAATCTATTTTCATTTTAGTCTTTTTATACTTAATGCAAAAGAAACTTATTTTGCATTGTTATATTAAATTCATGTTTAATGAATTGTCTAATTATTATTGTGTACTATATATTTTACTGATATTGGGACATTTGATGCGATGTGTTTTCTCCTCTGGTTCAATATGAGGAAGATATGGATTTGAATGCAGCTCATCCCAAGGCACTCCATTTAGGAAGACCTAACCTTCGACGTAGGCCGTATGAGAGGTTCCAATAGGACATCATAGATAGGATGTCTATGATGTTGTAGGATTGAGGGGTTCATCCTATATAGGTGAGTTACATTATCAAGGACCTTTTTCACGTAGAGTTGTGGAGGATTCTTCCTCGTGATATGAGGATCTTGGTGTAACACATTTTTGGTGCTTGCAATATTTTAGATGGTATCCATCATAGTAGTTCATTGTTAGTCGATGGCGGAGATTATCCACTGACTGGTCTACCTCCTTCTCCATTAGTTTCTTCTACTAGTGGCACAACCTACACATCCACTACAACTCCTCATCCTCCACCTTCAACATCCATCCACATCCTCCTCCTCCACCTTCGACGTCTAATCCACCTCCTTCATCATATAGTCCTCTACTCCTACTCAACCTTCCACCTAATGCTACATAATAATCACCTCTACTCCTACTCGACCGACCCTTTGATCGAACTCATCGACTCAACCATTGACCAGTTCCTAATTCACCCATTTCTATTTTAGAGATCCTTAGATAGGTTCATGCACTTAGTATTGATGGACATATCCCTCCTCCTCTCGGATCTCTTTTTGTTTTTGGTATAAGCGTCGATGCCTTTGAATCTACTGGAAGAGGTGTTGTTACTACCTCTAGCTCTATCGGTGGAGATGTTTATGGATCTATCTCTATTAGAAGAGAAACTGATGATTCCTTTGCTGGCGAAGATAGAAAAAATATGTCATACTAGTTATTGCACTAGACATATATTATATTTGACATAGTGTATCATGACTTTGATGCTCTCTCTCTCTCTCTCTCTCTATATATATATATATATATATACTGTATTTTTCATGTTTATGTTGATGTTTATTTATTCATGTGGTGAAAATGATGATCATGGAATGTTATTATGTTTACATGTATTATTAGTTATGTGTGTTACATGATGTTTAAATATGTTAGTTGTATATGTTACATGAATATCCGAAGTAATGTATATGATGGTACGTTCATGCTTATTTTTAGTTTTATGTTAATAATGGTATGATGGTATATATGATGGTGTTTATTTTTATATTTGTTATATGTCAACAATATTATAATAATGGTATGTTTGTGTTTATGTCATGAAAATGATGATGATGCATGTACATTTTTGTTAAAACATATGGTTATTTTTATTTTAGTGTGATGATGTTTATGTTTATGTTTATGATGAAAAGATCAAGATGTTTATGTTTTTTAGGTGTTGAAAATCATGATGATAATATGGTTATTGATTAATTTTTTTTTTTTACTATTCAAAACCATGTGTTCCTTTAAATCACTAAGTTTCAATTTAGTCGACAAAAACATCACAATTTGCATTGTAAATTATGGAAGAATGTGTCAACTCTATGATTTATGATTGTTGTACAATTTGTCATATTATCGCGTTTTTTTTTAGTTTTTCATATTATTATGTTTATTTAATAAAGTGTTTTACATTTGTTTTTCATATTGTTCTTATACAATTTCTATGGATATTACAATTTATTGTAATTTTCTTAATATTGTAGTAATATTTGTCATAATATTATACTTGTATAATAATTTATTTATTTTGTTGCAACTGTATGTTGAGAATTATAAAATAATATATAATGATTTTTAATATAAAAATTAAGTCTTCATCGTATAATATTATGTATATATAAATTATATATTCAAATGATAAACATAAATGAATCTTATTTAATTTATAAGTCTAATTGCCAAACATCATAACAAAAATTATATTTTATAATATATGAATATGAACATTTAAAAAAATGTAAATATCAACATCAATATGACTTATCAATGTATCATTCAACATTTTAATTTTTTTTGACAATAATTCAGGTTACAATGACAAATATCAAAGCTCTAATCAAAAGAAAGACAAATACTTAATTAAAAAAACAACATTTTCTCTCAATTGTAAACCCAAAAGTTGCATTCTCCAAACTTATTATTATTAATCATGAGGATATTCGTTATATATAATATAACTTTAGTCCAAATTCAAGGAACACATTTTATACCCTCTAAAAATGAGGTTTAAAGCTAGCTAGTGTTTAAAGAATCACAATTAATTATTGAAGTAACATTACTTTCTTAATATTATTATTTTGAAAGGATTGTTTTATCACTTTGTAATATTAATATTAGAAAATTTTATTTAATAACATTACAATATTTTTATATTGAATAATAATTTCAAAACTATGCAAGCTTTAAGATATCAAATACTCATGTAATTTGTGTAACAACCCATATTTTGACTAGGCATATTTATTACTTGGACATACTACACTTTATTTGCTTATTATTTGTTAGACTCAACTCAACTGAGTAAAATTTATCATGACATGATGGACCCAAGTATATGATGTTACTATGTTTTATGATGTCACTATGATTATGATGTTACTATGTTTATGCGGTTACGATGTTGTGATTATCATAGGATTCCTTTGTTTTACGATTACAATATATGTTTATATGTTTTCATTAATAAGATGTGAAATATATTATGTGGTATGTGGATACCATATTATGATGTGATTGATTGAACTATTATATGTCATGTGTACTTGTGATGAACTGAAATTGTTACATGAAAATAAATGGTGATAATGATATGGATCAATTGATGATCGAATGGAAATGCTGGTTATAAATGTGTATTTTGTGAAATTCTAACCCACAAGACATAGGGGTTATGTGATAGCCAAGCACTTGATATGATATGTGGAATAAGAACATGCTATACAGTAAACCTTAGCAACCAAAAGTAATGATACAATGACATAGACCAATAATCTCGATAGCAACAGAGTATGAGTTGGTAAGGGTATAGACCCAATATGTTGAGAGGGATGGATGTATTTCCTCCCCTATGTTTCTTTGATACCTGAAGTCATGGGAGGGTTGTGCTGAGAAATGCTCCCCATGTTGTTCTGATGATGATGATCAAATTCCTTCTACGAGAGGCTAGGTTTGTTGTTCAGCCAATCCTATCACTCTCAGGTTCTTATTTGGTCAGGTCGGTGAAGCCGACATCCGATTCTTTACTAGTAAAGGAAGGATAGGGAGCATGCAGACGTAGGTTAGGATGGGAGGATGTGTTAGTTAGTAATATTGAGGGTTGAGTATTTCTTGGTATCGATTTAGTGGTATTAGGTGGTCTTCCTTGTATTGATTGGTTAAGTTAATAAGAACATAAAGATAAAGATATGGAATGTTAAATGGTTAACTGTTACAATAATTCATGATGCTAAAAGTAATTATGCTATATGTATGTTTGTTCTACCTGTCTAGAAGATTATTATTATTAGTTAGTAGGTATACATATAAAATATGATGTTTTCTTATAGTACATATCTGACATGTGCATACATTGGCCACACATGCACACTTTGCACATGTACGCTAGTAGCACTATATGAATAGTTGACATGTTAAATAAGTGTATAAGTTGTTCTGAATAACTAAGTTAATTGTGTGGTGATCCAATATATATAATCAAAATTTAAGTTATTAAGAACATGTGGACATTGTAATAATTAATTGATTAAGTGTCGCCAGTTATAAATTGTTGTACGAGAATTGTTGTGAATAATATAATGGTAATGTTTAATTGTTTAGTAATATTGTTAATCCCTCAAGGGTGCTTTGTTTATAAGAACAAGGTTACTGTGTTGGTGTTAGGATACTCATGTGATAAACAAATGATTAAAAATATTGTTATTGGTTCACCGCCTATTTTTTAGTTATTATTTAATCCTTATTATTACTTAATTAATAGTATTATAATAATATTAATATTCTTGTCTTAATGATTATGATATAATAAAAAAATTAAAAGATTTATTAATAAATTATTTGTAGGTGAGTCTTTCACATGTCAAAATTTAGAAGGAATATTATAATAACGGTTTAAATTAATGGATGTGATGGAATAATTTTAATTGTTATTTATTTAGTTGATATGACTATTAGACTTCAATTAAAAGTTATTTTTTCAGAACATAATTATTTTGGTAAACTATTAATGCATATTGTTTCCAATTTCAAAAATCAACTAGTAAATATTGTGGAAATTGAACCCAAGAGATAGAACAATAACACTCACAAAATTGCTAATAAAACATGCAAAATTCACACCAAAGGAGACTGAAATTGGAGAAAAACACTAATCTATATTGAGTAAGTGTATAATAGCCAACCTTCTGAAGTAATAGGCTCCTGTAATATATAACTCCATGAGAGGTTTAAATGCATAAGGATTCCATTCGAAATAGTAAAAAAGCAGGCTTACCAAATCTAGTCAAATCTCCCATATGTGCATAAAGTAGTTTCCAAATCTATGAAGATGCTCATGAATTTGCTAAGTCAAATGGGAAAGATAAATAGGGATGGAAAGAAAAATCATACATGCTTTTATTTGGAGAAAAGGAGGGAGGATGATGTGGAAAAAAAACAAGGAAGTTACACCTAGACTAATTTTTCCTTTTTCCTTAAATCAGCTATAAAGCAAGGCATCTTTTCAGAAAAAGCAGATATGCACTTTAGAGAATCTAGAATAAACCAAACGTGCTAAAATTGGTTACCAAGATGTTTCCAAGTGCTCCATGACTCATTTTTAGCATGTGTTGACTTCTAGGACATGTAGAAGGCAACTAGCATAGAATGGAATCTAGGAATCTAGGTAATACAACAAAAATTATTAAATTAATGTCTAATATAGGTAACTATGGGTTGATTATTCTAACACCCCCCCTTAAGATTGAATTTATGAGTAAATATCAGAAAACTATAGGGCTTAGAAACAAGGCTTAGTCACCCTTTACATACTACTTGTCCATACAACTAAGGAAAGAGGCAAAAACCAAGTGGGAAAATCCTCCCTTAAACATGGACAGGAAAAACAAAATTTGGAAATATTGTCATCAATCATGCTTCATAGCATGATCAGCAATGCCCAGCAGTGATTTGAGATTGCTGAAGGTCTTCTCACAAAATTTTTTGGTGAAGATGTCTGCTACTTGTTCTGAAGATGCACAGAAGAGTAGAACAATGGTACCATCATGCACACGCTGTCTGATATAGTGCATATGGATCTCAATGTGCTTGGTTCGTTGTTTCTGAACTAGATCATTATAGATTCAAATGGTTCTCTGATTATCACAGTAGATAATAGTTGAAAACTCTGTTTCAAAGCCACATTCTCCAAGTATCCCTTGCAACCACAAACATTGAGCTACATTTACAACTCCTCTATACTCTGCTTCTGTAGATGAGAGTGCTATGTCACTTTGCTTCTTGCTTTACCAGCTGATTGGGCCTTCTACAAAAATTAACACATATCCTGATGTATACTTTTGATCTGTGTTGTCACCTGCCCAATCATTGTTAGTAAATCTAATCAAATCAAGATCATATTTTTCTTTGTAGAAGATCCCATGAGTTCTTGTTCCTTGAACAAAGTTTAGGATCCTTTTGGCTGCCCTCCAGTGGATCTCATAAGGCTGATCTATGTATATCAAAGCCACACTAATTGCATAAGATAAATCAGGTTGAGTGTGTGTAATATAAATCAAACACCCAATCAACCACCTAAACAGTGTATTATTTACCGCATGAGAAGAACCTGCTTCTTCAAGCTTAACTCCTGAAAGGAAGGGAGTCTTTCTTGGCTTGCAATATTTCATGTTGAACTTGATGAGAAAATATGAAGCATACTTGGACTGATGTACTTTTATTCCATGTTGGGATTGAGCAATTTTGAGACCCAAGAATTGGCTCAACAATCCCAATTCTGTCATAGAAAAAGCATGGTTCATTGCATCCTTCAAGGAGGAAATCTATTTCTTTGAACTTCCTGTAATCAGTAGGTCATCCACATACAAGAAAATAATCATTAAAGAACCATGAATCAGATTCAAATAGACATTAGGATCAGACTCGCATCAAACAAAAATTAGTGATAGAAGAAATCCATCAATTTTGGCATACCAAGCCCTGGGGGCTTGCTTGAGACCATACAGTGATTTCTTTAACCTGCACACTAAAGATGGATTAGAAAAAAACCCTCTAGGTTGCTGCATGTAAATATATTCAGTGAGATATCCATTTAGGAAAGCACACTTCACATCCATGCGATGTACTTCCCACTGCTTCGAAGCTGCAATGGCTAGAGCTAGCCTTATGGAGTCCATCTTTTCCACTGGTGAAAAGGTTTCATTGTAGTCAATACCATGCACTTGTGAGTAGCCCTTGGCTACCAATATTTCCTTATATTTCAAAGGTGAACCATTAGCAGCAAACTTAGTCTTGAAAACCCACTTACATTGAACTAGCTTCCTCCCTGGGGGAAGATCAACCAATTCCCAAGTGTTGTTCTTCTAGAGCGTGATGAATTCTTCTTCCATGGATGTTTTCCATATTGTATCATGTGATGCATATTCATATGTACATGGATCTAATTCAGCCATTAGATAGCACTTCTCAACAAATAGAGGATCTTTCACACAAAGTGCTCTCTCAAATTGAGATCTAGTCCTCCTAGTGTCATTAGGATTTCTAGTTAATTCCCAGCTGCATGAATGGTCTTTGCTGCCCATTTTGGTCTTGTAGGAATACTAGGATATGCAATCAAATAATCATTATCAGGCATATCTAAATCAGAAAACTCATTAGTTTCTTCACTTACAATCAATGGTTCTGGTGATGAAGAGGACTCTCCAACTTCAACTGCTGCTAAAGGATCTTCTTGGAACTGACCACTTATTTCAATGAAATATTCATTAGTGCTTAAGTTCATTAGCTTGTACCCTTTTGAATCTTCAGAATACCCAACAAATAGGCACTCTTGGCTTCGGGGTTGCAAATCCTTCCTCTTTTCAGTTGGAATTCTAGCCCAAGCCTTTGATCCAAAAATCTTGAAATGGGTCACATCTGGCTTGTGCCCACTCCAAGATTTGAAAGGAGTCATACCATCAAGCTACTTATGAGGGACCCTATTCTATATGTAGGATTCCTAGTTTATAGCTTGTGCCCAAAACTTTGGTGGCAAAGTCTTAGCCTTCATCATCATAGGTTGCCATCTCCTTCAGTGATCCGTTCTTTCTCTTAGAAACACCATTTTGCTGTGGTGTTTAAGAGATTGAATGATGCATCTGAATAACTACATCTTTGCAATACTAAATGAACTCAGACTTGACATACTCACCACCATTTTCAGATCTAAGGATTTTGAGTTTCCTCCCAGAATGGTTTTCAACGAAGGCTCTAAAGACTTTGAAGAGGTCAAAAGCTTCAAAATTATGCTTTAGGAAGTGAACCCAACAATACCTGGAAAATTCATCTACGAAGGTGAGTGCATATTTATCTTGACTCATGGACATATGAGGGAATGGACCATAAATGTCACTGTGGATCAACTCAATAGGTGTAGAGGTTCTCTCATGACTAGCTTTCTCATACTTGTGCTCTGGGTGTTTTCCTAGGATACAACCTTGACAGAATCCCTTAGAAAACTTGATCTTTGGTAACCCTATGACCATATGTTTTTCACTCAAGTCATAAAGATACTTGTAGTTAAGATGGACAAATAATTCATTCCAAAGCTTGCTTTCCTCATTAGCATGAATCAAAAGAGCATAGGGGTTTGAGTAGGGTAGAAAATGGGAAAACTTGTATACCTTCGAAGTGTGATCAACAACACCTTTTTCTATGACTTTACCATTTGAAATATCAGTGATTTCAACATCATCAGGGGAGAATATGACCTTCTTTGGAGACCCAGTATGAGTCATCTGATACATTGACAAGAGATTAGAGGAAAGAACTGGAACATACAACACATTATTGAAACTACCATCGTTAAGATCAATCCTACCCTTCCCCAAACTATCAGTGAGAGAGTCATCTCCCAAAAATATTTGTAGACCTTTTGACATGTCAAGAGAGGAGAATGTCTCTTTTTTAGAAACCATATGTCTAGAATCTCCAAAATCTATGATGAAGCTAGGTGAGCTTGACGTGCCAACAACCAAGGCATGTACTATCTCTCTGTATTCTGAATTTGATTCTCCTTCCTTCTTCTTTGAGAAATCAGGAAGGTAGATGTTATTCTTCTCTAGGAGTTGGGTCAACATGTCAATTTTCTTATTCATACAAGAGCTCTCAGGATGATAGCCCTTACTGCGGTATGCACACTTGCTCATTTCTCCTTTATTCTTCTTCTTGTGGGAGTTCTTCTTGGAGCTTTGAGGCTCCTCTTGAGACTTTGACTTGTCTCTCTTTTGCTCAGGTGTATTTTTATATATTTTCTTTCTTTTTGAATCCACCGTTGAATCTCTAGCAAACAAAGCTTGGTCTTTGGAAGGTTTGATGGTTCCCATCATCACCAACTTATCTTTCTCCTGTGTGAGGGATTCCATGAACTCTGTAAGCTTATGCATCTTCCAGTCTCATGCTGTCAACTTGGTGGCATGGAAGGTCAAAAAAAAATTTGAATATTCAGGACAAATCTTAGAGAGTATGGAAAAAAATAGTTTCTCTTCCTTCTTTTCAATCCCACACTGTTCTAGCTGCAAAACAAGGGCCTTAAGCTTGGAAAAGTAGAGTTGCAATGATTCGAAGCTACTGGGACTCAAGGATATCAACTCATTCTTGATTTTATGTCCTCTCATCTCATTCATATTTCCAAAGAGATATTCAAGCTTCTCCCACAATTCATTAGGTGATTTCAATCCATCAAGATTGAAGAGGAGGTCTCTTAACATGCTTAGACACAAAAGACCATAGGCCTCATCCCTCCTGTTGTGCCATTTAATTTTCTCTGCAGCTGCATTGGGCTCTACCTCAGTTGCCATAGTCACCCTATAGAGACCTTTCACTCTCAACAATATCTTCATCTCAGCTTTCCACTCAAATAAATTTAATGGAGTCAAGATTATCTTCTTAGATTGGTCCATAGCTCAGTAGCTATGCCCTCCAGTCAACATAATGCACTCCTAGTCAATGATGTCAAACCTACAATAAAAATTTGGAAGGAGAGAAATTGATATACAAATTCTCTGATACCATGTGGAAATTGAACCCAAGAGATAGAACAATAACACTCACAAAATTCCTAATCAAACATGCAAAATTCACACCAAAGGAGACTAAAATTGGAGCATAACACTAATCTATATTGAGTAAGTGTACAATAGACAACCTTGTGAAGTAATAGGATGCTGTAATATATAATAACATGAGATTTTTGAATGCATAAGGATGCCATTCAAAATAGTCAAAAAACATGCTTACCAAATCTAGTCAAGTCCCCCATAGGTGCATAAAGTAGTTTCCAAATATATGAAGATTCTCACAAATTTGCTAATTCAAGTGGGAAAGCTAAAGAGGGATGGAAATACAACTCATACATGCTTTTATTTGGAGAAAAGGAGGGAGGATAATGTGGGAAAAAAACAAGGCAATTACACCTAGACTAGCTTTTCCTTTTTCCTTAAACCAACTATAAAGCAAGGCAGCTTTTCAGAAAAAGAAGATATGTGCTTTTGATAATCTGGAATAAAGAAGACATGCTAAAATTGGTTTCTAGGATGTTTCCCAAGCACTCCATGACTCAGTTTTAGCATGTGTTGACTTCTAGGACATGTAGAAGGAAACTAGTGTAGAATGGAATCTAGGAATCTAGGTAATAAGACAAAAATGATTAAATTAATGTCTAATGTAGGTAACTATGGGTTGATTATTTTAAAAATATTGTTTTATTCCAACCATACTTAATACAAAAGTGACGACTAGAACTAACAATTATTAAACTAGGCCTAGAATAGAGAACCCTTATGTGACATCTCCTGAAATAAATAAGTGTATAGTCACCATTTAAAGCCAAATTAATTTACCATTTATGACATGGAAACACTCGAGGAAATAAGAGTAGAGATGTAATATTATATTGTAACTTGCAGTAATAAACTAGGAAGAGGATTGAATGATTTTGGGTTCTCAGAAAGTAGATGGAAGGTGGTGGAATAAGCCGAAAGGTTTCTCAGGATAAATTGGAAGGAATGGTGGCACTGTACTAAAGGGAAAACACATTTGGAACATAGAAAAACTTCGTAGGATTATTGCTCTGTGGGATCCAGGGCTAGGAAATCCATTGATCTCCTTGGGCCAACATGATAAGAGTTGGTTAGTCGGGTGGTCTATCATTTTGGGTTTTATAAATGGTATAAAGGGAGATACTCCGGGGAAACTAAAGAGTCCATCTATAACCTATGAAAAACCAAGCATTCTAATTATTAATATGTTAATTTTACTTTGTTTTTATAATGATCATGGCTTAAATAAATGTTGAAATCAACAATTTTATGCAAAATTCCTGATTGTGCTATAAATTTATAGAATGCTACGATATGAGTGTGGAAAAAAGAAATTGGAAGCAAAATATATTTTGATGTAAAATAGAATGTGTATTATTATAAATCTCAGTTTTGAATGAGCTTTTGTACATGGAAGGTAACCTTGTTGGTATATATAGTGCCCCTCATAACTAAAGGGTACTACAATTTTATTTTTTCCATTAATATATCTAATTTATAAAATAATATTGATTCATATTAGTTATATATATTATTATATTAACATAGGATTATGTTATTATAAATTTAGGGAAAAGGGAAAAGGCATGATTTCGAACATTAGGGAAAAGGCACCAAATGCAATTAAAATGAGTAAAATGGCTTCCAATGCTTAAGTACTGAACATGAAACTTGTAATTCACATTAATTACAGTATATTCATCACAAATTTATTAGATATACATTCTCCCATTCAAAATAATCAGCATTGTCATAGCATACATCAATGTAGTGGGGAAATGGTCATTGTTTGCTCATTAATAATCACTTTTCCATACAACCATTTGATATTTAGACCTATTACTTTCTAAGAATGAAGGAAATATCATATTTATATTATTACAATAAGTAATGGACAATGAAAATCTTCTCCCAATTCGAAATCATTAGCATTACAATGGTGCACAACAATATAGTGGGGAAATGGGACTATTTCTTCATTATTTAACATTTTTACATGAAATATTTTAGAATTTTGACCTGAAAATATTATTAAATTTAAATAAATATAATTTAAATCATAATATAAAATAATGGAGCATTATAATCTTCCCCAAAGAGATCAATAGCTCACCCAAATCACAATCCCTCTATGAGCAAGAATATGCCATAAAACTGGAAATGGTTGAGAGAAAGTGATGCAATATAAGAATACAAAAGCTTCAATGTATATTAAACCAAAAAATAATACTCCATTAAATATCCATGAAATACCTAAGTGGCCTCTCCAAACACCAACTTGGATGGGAATCTTTCACCCTCAAAATTGGCTAAGACAAGAAAACTAGTCATCTACTAGTTCTCACAATTCACAAATGACAACTTCTCAAATGATAAAAATCCATTATCTTGGTTTCTTACTCTATTTTATAAACATACTTAGCCTTATAAGGATCCCAAAACATCCAAAAATTCAAGCAAATTTGAATTTGGGTGTGGGCTCAAGATTTTCCATGTGTCCTCCCTTTCCTAGCCTTCCATCTTCCCCTAATTTGAGTAGGAACCCTTTGGGATTCTACAACTCACATGAGAGATATATTGGATGATATATTTCAACATGACATGGCATATATTTCATATTTCATCCTTCATATCTGATTTGTGTCATAGGTGTCATACCAACTTCATCATTGTTTTCATAGAGCTAGGGAATCTAGTCCAAGTATCTCACTAGCTCCAAAATGACTCTTCCTTTCCCATGTAAGTTACATTTATTCCCAAATTCGACATATGATGCATATGGAAAAAATTATTAACCTTATAACTCATCCAATAACCTTTATTCTTCCCATGGATTCGAAATTACAAGAGGAGGTTTCCATTTGGTACCAAATTTCTAGCTTGTGTGGGTCCCACATTCTCCATGTGTCTTCATGATCAATTGCCACTTTGATTTTCCATTGAATTTATTTATTTATATCCTTTATTAAATATTTTTTCCATTCTAATGTTCAAACATCATTTATTGTCCCCCTTATTCCATATCCCAAAGCTTCCACCCCCAACCGAGGGAACTAGTAATTTTCCTCCTTGGCATTTATTTGACCCTTAGCATAAATTTGACAAACTCTCATGAATATGGAAAATGTGATTAGGAAATTGTGACCCAATGAAAAATTTGGGACTTGAAAAGTCCTCCCTTACCAATATTTCTTTTCCTCAAGCAATTTCAAACATGGGTGTTGAAGAACCTGCTTTCTGTATGATTCTTTGAAGTTGCCACTAAGTTTCCCAACTTTGAGTCTTTGAGATTCCATGAATATTTTAGAGAGGAACCACCATGATAGATGCTGCAATACTCTGATTAAAATAACTTTATTAAGTGAGGAATCCATCTCCCATACTTCTGTTTTCCCTAAAAAATTGAAATCAATGGGACTTAAAAACTATCCTAGGGTCCCATTGCTTGTATTACACTCCAACAATTAAGAGTGCTCCCCAACTCATACCCTGAGGAAACAAAATTCTAGGATACCATTTTCTTGTATGCATTCTTCTAAACATCATGAGTACATAGTATATATCATCAAATTACATTAAAACATAATAAATATCTACATCAAGAAGGTGCCTCATCAAAAAATCCTGAACGTGCTTATACCTCCAAGTAAGTAGACCACCATTTTCCAAGTGCATACAAGATTCAACTAACCAATAAAATATTATCTAATGACATAAGTGAGGATCCTATGTCCTATAATTCTTCTCCAAAATTATGTGATATGCATCAAAAAATTCAGCCATGTATTCTTTCATCCAGGAAGTGAATGAGGAATCTCCACTCAAATCTAAACCAAATAATGGGAAAAAGAAAGAAGGAGACTTCAAATGACTCGAAGAAGTCTCACCCATAAATACATGAATGAGAGAATAATAAATATATAACAAAGTATGTGGCTAGTAACAAAAATTTTCTCCAATCATAAATCTATTCACCCCACTGTTGGATGAATTTCCTCCAACATCAAATGAACCAAGTGTCGAGCAAGAAAAACCATGAGTCTTCAAGTGAGTCAAATGCATATCATAGGTGCATCCATGTAGATGTGCATCATCATAATGTAACAAGGATGCTGCTGAAAATGTGTATAATAATGTGCTACAACCATGTCATCATAAAAAGTAAATCTATGAGTTCCATACTTTTCATGTGGCACCATCAAAAAGAACCCTTTCACCCATACTTCATCGAGACTAATGATGCAAAACATGGAATTGTAGGATGTACGAGAATGAAATAACTCACCCAAATGATAAAAAAGTGCACAAGTTTCATCATGGCAAGGATCCATATGGGTAGTATCATTCAGCTCCTTAAAAAGTGTGAAACCTTTGTCATAGATGGGTTCCAATGTAGAGGAATCATTCTCTTCTTTAAAAATTGCATAACCTTCATCAAGAAACAATTCAAGTCCCTCTTCCACCACATCAAGTGTTTGGATATCTTAAAGTTCATATTCAAACACATCAAGCACATACAAATTTCCACATTTCTCTTGATCCACCATGTCATGAGAATCCTCTAAACAATCTACCATTTGACAATCTGAAACATCGGAGGAAAAACAAGTGTCTTGCGACTTTTCAAGAAGTTTCTCATTTTGAATTGTGAGCTTATGAATAACTTAATTATTATTCAAGTAGTATTCATGTAACCATTCACAAAGCTCAATGAAATTTTTTCTATAAAAAATCAAATACATGAAATTACCTTTGTTGTTGCACATTGCTCTTTGAATATTCTCCATGTCTTCAAGAAAGGATGGCTCCTCCAAGGAAGTAGCTCTCCAACAATAATTTGATACCAATGATTGAGTGTCATGGAGTATGCTAAGTTACTCTTGGATCTTCTTTTCATTCATCCTTAAGGAACGTTCAATAAACTGAGGCTCTTACAAATTAACCTCCTCATATTCTTCCTTCTTTCTTGGACCAACTACATGAAGCTCAAGTGGTGATGGGGAAGTTGATCTTGTTTCTTCTTCAATTGCTACAAGGTCTTCATTTTCATGTTTAATAAAATTTTGGCTTGCAGAAATATTTTTAAATATGATCTCTATGTCACCAACATATATTTTTGAGAACCCATTAGTAGGTACTCCTTCATAGTTAAATCATCCACCAGTAGATACTCTTTGTTTCATTTCCAAGGTAGAATGTGTCTTGCAATGATCTTTAGTATTTTCAATAGAAACTTCTTCATATTGATGTGATGTCTCTTCAACTTTTTCAAAGTCACTTTGGAGTGAATTTATATCCTCTTCATGTACTGCTTCTTCTACTTCACCTATTTCAGAACTAGGTGGTTCATGGGTCTCCTCCTTTTGCTTCTTCAAGCAAGCTGATGATTTTTTCCCCTTGGTTTTCTTAAAATCAATATATTTTCTCCAACCTTGGATAGCCAACACTTCAAATAATTTAATAATATTATTGGCCATGTCTTAAAATATAGGTTCCATTATTTTTATAAGATCCTCACCATTATATGAGGTTCCCTTTTCATCCCTAGTCATAGTTTCCTAAAATATATTGCCTTTTTCTCCTACTCTTTTTTTTCCTCTTCAACAAAAGCACTTTTGGTTTCAATATATAATGGTGGTCCCTGAATTATTGTCCTCATAAATATCAGAACAAATAAAGTGCCAATATCATGCTCTAATACCATTTTAATGTCCCTTTTTTGAAATTTTTTTAAATGACCATTTTTTTCACCTTTTTCCCCAATTTTGACCTTAACTAGTTTTGATGTCTAGACCTCCAAATTGACCCAAATGCTCCAAAATTTTATCAGAAGGTACATGAATGATATTATAAATTAAATATTATTTTCAGGGATGTATTATTACCACCCAAATACTTCTCTAAATTTTTTTAATGTTCTGTTCAAAGTAGGAGTATTTACTAGCAAATTAGGGCTTCAATTCCCCCTAGGTAATCGTTGGAAAGGGATTCTCAAATGGTCCCAAAGTCACTCACATTTCTGAAAAGAGGTAGGGTATGAGTGGGAGAAATTTTTAATATCTAATATGCATCATGGTTCAGTCTATACAAGCTGTTATGACTGTCTCCCAAACAGTTCCCAAATCACGATTTTGACCCTTGGGGAAAAGGCACCAAATCTTCTCCCAATGCAATTAAAATGAGTAAAATGGATTCTGATGCTTAAGTACTGAACATGAAACTTGTAATGAACATTAATTACAGTAAATTAATGTAATTTACCAAATTTTACATTGGTTCACAATGGAAAAATCACATTTTCCATATTCATGAAAGTTGTCAAAGGGATGCTAAAAGTCAAATAATTGCCAAGGTGGAAAATCACTAGTTTCCTAGCTTGGGCGTGGAAGCTTTGTGATTTAGAATAGGGGGGATAATAAATTATGTTTAAACATTATAAGAGGATAAATATTTAATAATTTAGGTTATTAAATAAAGACAAGAGAAAAACTAAATGGCTATGGAGAATGGAGACACATGGAAACTGTGGGGCCCACTCAAGCTAGAATTCCTATGTTAAATAGAATCCTCCTCTTGTAATTTTGAATCTATGGGAATACTAATGTTTTGGGATGGATTATGAGGTTAATATAATTGTCCATATACTTCATAGGTCGAATTTGGGATGAATTGTAACTTACATGGGAGAGGAAGAGCCAAATGGGAGTTTCATGGACACTTGGCTAGATTCCCCTTACATTTATGACATCTATGATAAACAATGATTGAGATTCTATGACATTTATGACACAATTCAGATATAAAGGCTGAAATAATGACATAGTGACATATCAGGACTGAATAGAGAATCTTAGAGGTCGAATTTGGGAGTTGGAGAAGGCCAAGAGGTTCCTACTCAAACTGGAAGGTGAAGAGAGAGGCCACATGGCATAGCATGAGAAGCCACACCAATTCAACCTGGATTTGGTTTATGGATGGATTTGGAACCTTAGAATACCAATAATTTTTATAAAATATAGGGATCAGCAACGAGAATAATATTTTGATCATTTGTGAATTGTGAGAACTAGTGGATGACTAGTTTTCTTGCTTCAGCCAATTTTGAGGGTGAAAGATTCCCATCCTAGTTGGTGTTTGGAAAGGAAAATCAGGTATTTCATGGAGATTTCGTGGAGTATTATTTTCAGGTTCAAGCTATAGTAATTTCATGGACATATCAATATCACTTTGTTCTTCCATTCATCTCAATTTTTCTCACCATATTTCAGCTCTATGGAGTGAGGCGCACTTGGTGAGATATTCATCTCTTTGAGGGAGATTATATTTCTCCAGTATTTTGTATTCTGATGTAAATTATCTATTATTTAATTTCATAAATCTATTATTTATAAAATCCAATATATCTCGTGTATTATTGTCCAATATTGAAGAAACATTGCCATTTCCCCAATACCTTGTTGTAAACTCTTGAAATCTTGATGGAATCAAATGTATATGTGAAACTTGATGAGTTATAAATTAATGAAATGTAATTAAAGTATATTATGTATTTCATGGTATGTAACTGATAAGTTTTGGCCATTGGGTCGAATTTCATAGCATTTGGGGCAAACTACATCTCATTTCCCCAAGGGTCCAAAACTAGTTTTTTATATCTGATTGAAGGAAGCGATAACAGGCATGGGAGTTTGATTGGATATGCATATGAGTATATTATAATTTATTATACACATACCCTTATTCAATTTGATAATTTTATTGAGTTTATGTACATTCCGGAAGCCATTCCGACAATTACCCGGGAGGGATTTGAGCCCCAAAATTGCTAGTAAATTCATTTATCTTATTCAGAATTTTAGATAGAATTGTAGAACTGATTGGAGGACCATAATACATACCTGAAAATAATAATTAATTTATTATATCAGTCATACACATTATTTGAATATTTGGGAGCAATTGGGATGATTTGGAGACCAAGACACTAAAACTAGTCAAGAGCCAAAATTGTGAAAAAATTGGAAAATTGGGCATTTTAATAAAATTCCCAAAAGGAGACATTAAAATTAATTAAAAATTTATCATATATAAATTCTCCCATTTTAAATACTCACCATTATCATAGCATACATCAATGTAGTGGGGAAATGGTCTTTGTTTTCTCATTAATAATCACTTTTCCATACAACCATTTGATATTTAGACCTGGGAATTTTTGAGAATTAATAAAATATAATATTTATATTATTGAAATCATTAATGGAAAATTAAAATCTTCTCCCAATTCGAAATCATTAGCATTACAATGGTGCACAACAAGATAGTGGGGAAATTGCACTATTTCTTCATTATTTAACATTTTTACATGGAATATTTTGGAATTTAGGCCTGAGACTATTATGAAATTTAAATACAGAGAATTTACATCAGAAAATAAAATAATGGAGAATTATAAGATTCCCCAAATATATCAACAGCCACCCAAAGCGCAATCCCTCCATGAGCAAGAATATGCCATAAAACAGGAAATGGTTGAGAGAAAGTGTTGCAATAGAAGAATCCAAAAGCTTACCTGTAGATTAAACATGACAATAAGAATCCATTAAATATACATTAAATACCCAAGTTTCCTCTCCAAACACCAACTTGTATGGGAATCTTTCATCCTCGAAATTGGCTAAGGGAAGAAAACTAGTCATCCACTAGCTCTCACAATTCACAAATGACAATATCTCAAATGATCAAAATCCATTCTCTTGGTTTATTCCTGTATTTTATAAACATACTTAGCTTTATAAGAATCCCAATCCATCCAAAAACTCAAGCCAATTCTAATTTGGGTGTGGGATCAATATTTTCTCGGTGTCCTCCCTTTCCCAGCCTTCCATCTTCCCCCAATTTGAGTAGGAACCCTTTGGGCTTCTCCAAATCACATGAGAGCTCTCTTGGATGATCTATTTAGACTTGAAATGTTATATATGTCATATTTCAACATTCATATCTTATTTGTGTCATATGTGTCATAGCATCTTCATCATTGTTGTCATAGAGTTAGGGAATCTAGTCCAAGTGTCTCACTAGCTCCAAAATGACTCTTCCTTTCCCATGTAAATTATATTTCTTTCAAAATTCAACCTATGATACATATGGAAAAATGTATTAACCTTATAACTCATCCAAGAACCTTTATTCTTTCCATGGATTCGAAATTGCAAGAGGAGGTTTCCATTTGGTACCAAATTTATAGCTTGTGTGGGTCCCACATTCTCCATGTGTCTTCATGATCAATTGCCACTTTTATTTTCCATTGTATTTATTTATTTAGATCCTTTATTAAATATTTATTCCATTATAATTTTCAAACATCATTTATTGTCCCCCTTATTCCATATCCCAAAGATTCCACCCCTAACCTAGGAAACTAGTAATTTTCCTCCTTGGCAATTATTTGACCCTTAGCATCAATTTGACACACTCTCATGAATATGGAAAATGTGATTAGGACATTGTGACCCAATGCAAAATTTGGGACATGAAAAATAATATTAAATATACATATAATTTGTTAACTGTTTCATATAAACACCTATTGTCTCAACCAATTCTAAGATGGAGTTTAACCTCCTAGAAATATATAGATGCATAAATTAAATCCAACTTAATTAATATAACATATTTAATTATTTTATTACAAAGGAAAAGAATATTATCTCTTAAATCCATTTTTTCTCCTAAATAAGATTCCATACCTACACCTTCATCCTTAAAGTCATTTTTTTCTCTCTTTAGATTCAAATATTGATGGAGAAATGAGAGAGAACCTCAAATTTTCTTGTAAATTTCATTGTTATAAAGGCCATAAATTAAGTCATTGTATAGAACCTTAAATTTTCTTGTAAATTTCGTTGTTATCAAGGCCATAAATTAATTGAAATTAATTGAATGATATAATAAAAAACATCACATTTGTTAGCACCCAGAATCGCACCCAAGGTTGTGGGAAAGGCGGACCCGGAGGTAACAACAAAACCACTTTAGGAAAGGGAGATGGCTTCTCCAATTCTAGAGAGGGAACTCTCACAAATGTATAGCAAGGCCAGAAATAATGTCATAGGATAAATTTTAAACGTTGGTGGTTGGAAACAAAAGAAAAAACTATCAGGATATGGAGTCAAAATCCCAAGGAAACTGAGCAGTTTGTGTCTCGATCACTGTCGTTGTATTTGGGGTCTTGTGGTAATAGAAGAATGATGACAGTCTTCTAGTGTAGAGGACCGCAAGGGAAGAAAATTTTAGTGGATATCGAAGACAAGGGAAGGAGCATATGAGTATGAATTCCTATCCATTATACACTAAGTCTACTACATTAAAAGAAACATAGTGGAAAGAAGCATTGGAAATAACATGTACATGAGAAAATAAATGTACAGACTGTAATTTGGAAACACACAGGAATTCCTATAAAATGCATATAACCAACATTTGACTATGTATATTAATTCAAAAAGTATTACAACACAATAGTCTTGCAAATTCAAAACCATCCAACCCTTTTTCCTTCTGTGAGGAGCATATTTAAAGTGTTTGGGCCCTCGAGACCAACCTTGAAATAGGGCCGAAATAAGTTACAAAACTGACAAAAAATTCTCTACAAATTACATCATGGCATCTTCCCATGGGTGGTAAAAAACAGAAAATGATGGGGGTAAGGTCTTTTGCCGAACCTAAGAGATGTTATGTCTTCAAAATACCGACTCGCCTAATTATCTCACACATGTATATCATGTCTTGATTGTCGTTAGAGCCCGCTATCCTTGGCGTAACCTATGCTCAGATTTAATGTAATTTTTGATCACCTTCCATTGGTTGGTTGTTGGTGTCTCCAGTTGCACCATTTCTTTTGTCGATACTACGATTTCTAGCTTCTCCAAATAAGGAGGCGTTGAGGGCTAGAAATTTGCAGGAAACAACAGCAAGGGATTCTCCCCAGTCAACATTCCCAACTAGCCCGTGACTGTTTGGTGTAGGGAATCCGTCCAGTTTGCAGTCTGGCTACCGTAGGTCAAGTAACAAAAATAAAAGTTTTTACCGGTTGCGGCCTGGTCCACCGTGTGTATTTTTGTATTTTTAGTTTTAAGTATGACATGCAAGTGCCTATCTAAAATGGAGATTGATTAGGAATGCAAGGAGTCATCACAATGTGATGCATAGGTTCTTACCTCTCATCTTAGACTCTCTTGCATCTAAATCACACACAGCAAGAAATTAAAACTAACTGCTCAACCTATCCCTAGGGAGCAAGATTATCATTTTATTAATGAGTAATGTGTTTTGTACATGCATTATGAAAAATCACAGATAGCTGATATTTCTTTCAAAACACATGAACATTTAAAGATATTTGAACAACCAGATAGCCAATTGTTTATGAACAACATTCATTACTCATAGTGGAAATTTTCATAAAATAAACCAGAGAACATTCATACAAGAACATAGGTTCAAAGAGTTAGAACAATCTCACAGTTAATGGACACAAAGCTGAAAATGAAATAGTTCCTCTTCAACAAATCCATAGCATAACATTTGAACATTCCACCAAGCTTTCTCCAACAGGCAAACTGTAATTGTCTATTGCAAAAGGAAATAGTTCTTCTTACAATATGTATTCACAAATCTAACTGGGAAAAAGTCCCTCCTCCTATCGAAATATTCTATATTTATACAAAAAGAACAAAACTGTTGGGATGCCCATGAATGACTCTTGGGCTTCCCCAACTCTTCACCTCCCACACTTTTCTTTCATTAAGTGCTTATAGAATTTACAATATATTACAATAAAACAAATAAAGTTCTTATGAGGAGGGTCCTGCTTGACTATTCAAGAATTTCTTCCATGCTGAAGCCTCTGAGGCAATGCTTTCAAACTCAGAAGGTTCTAAGAAATGAATATTATTTCAAATTTAGAAGCCTGATTTCTTATTACTTCTATCTTGGCTGAGCTTAGGAGAAGTTGGTCCTCTAGTAACTACACACTAACCGCAGAATGAGCTACTTCCTTTCTAAGGGTCTGCTCGTCTAGGGATTTGATGTGTTGAACCCTTTTTTCATCTTCCTGATATTTTCTTTGCAATATATCCAAAAACAGGCTGTGCTCTAGAAAGGTATCCATTCGTTGTTCAGCCTCAACCTGGAAATGACTATAAGTAATCAAAATCCACCTGAAGAACTCTGCATCAGCCCCCTTTGTCTTCTTGACAGCCTTCTTGAATTCTTCGGCTGTGTTTATGGAAAACTCTAGTAAATCGTAGTCTTTCCTCAGGGCTTGTTGATCTTTTGATGGTATATCTACAAGAGTTTCTTCATTCGCTTCTAATCTCACCATCCTTCATGTCAGGACTTCTAAGATGTCCTACAATCTGTCTACAAAATATGAAGAGGTTTCCAAAATCTCTTCCAGCCAATTGTCTACCTGCAAGATCTTGCACCTTTCTTCCTCTATGGCTACTTGCAGCCGATGCATCTTATTCCTTTGTGCTAGAACGTGCTACTTGAAAGGCTGAAGATTTACTTGCTGTTCTCTAGCCTCTTCTAGAGCTACTGTTAATGAGGTAACCTGTTCTTTAAGCTCCGCAATCTGCCCTTGAGATTGCCTCTCAGATTCCTCCAAGGTAGCTTTCTGTAGCTCCAACTCCCCTATCTTTCTTAGCAGCTGCTCCTTTTCTATGTGAAGAGATTCACATTCCGTCTTCAACTCATCCTTTTCTATCCTTAACCCTTGACATTCCTGCTGAAATTTCTCCAGACTTTCTTGGGCAGCCTCCAGATATCTCTTCTCTACTTGGAGGAACTGGAGCTCAGCTGTTGAAGACTTTATTTCATGTTGTATGTCTTCAAAGTTTATTTTCATTCTACTAATTTCCTCTCTCTCTCTTCTTAGGCTGTCCTTTAGCTAGGTAGCAGACTTCTTTGACTGTTCAAGATCAGTCAATATTCGATCTACATTGTCCTCATAAGCAAGGATCAATGCAGCCCCAGCTCTGATGGTGAATCTGGGGTCCTTGTTTGTCCCAAATACTACGGTTGTATCATTTATCATTTTACCCAAATGTCCCCCAGTCTCGACCTTTCTCTTGGTCCTCTTCACTATTCTTTTCCTTTCCCTATCATAAAAAATAGTATTGAAATCGGGTACCTCCTCCCCTTTCTGCTACTTGAAAGGGATTAGCCTTAGGGTAGGGACCATATCCTGTCCTATTGTGCTGCCAGTAGCTTCCTCAAGATCTTGAATATCAGGATTACCCAAGTCCTGAACCTGACTATCTACAGGATGAGAAGCTGATTGCTCTATCACTGCCCCTGTTAGTTTTAGTCTTTCTGCTTCCTGCTTCCTCAATTCCTCATCCATATTTCTTTTCTTTTCCTCCTCTTCACTACGGGAAGTTTCTTCTACCTTTCTAGCTGCTTCTTATTCAGCTCTTCTATTTTCTTCCTCCTCACCTTTGAGCCAGCTTTCAGCTTCCTGTGCTAGTCTCCTAGCATCTTCATCTCTTTTTCTAGCCTCTTCCTCTTCTACCTTTTTCTACTCATCCTGTCCTTTCCCGCCTTTGGTGGTCATTTTATTTTTAAATCTTCTTCTTAAGTCCGTTATATTTTCTTCACTACGGAAAATGGATTCATCTTTATCCCAGTGGCTTGTGTATTCAAAATGTACATTTTCCTCCTTGCAGTGCTCTACCACTTTATTTCGGGAATCATTCCTATGGAAACTTATTTCCCCAAAATGGAATTTACCCAATTCTTCCACAAATTCATCAGCTTTCTTCACTCTTGTGAACTTATAGCTTCCCAACCTGAATGGTAAAGGAGGTTAAGTTGCTTTCTTATGCAACTATGCCATCTACGAAGACTTGCCTAACTACCTCCTTGTGCACTACATAGTCAGTGGCATATTTTGGCAGTAGTGAGGGTGCTCTTGAGCATCCATACATTCTAAAATACAATCCATCTTCCGTCAAGTAATAATCCGTATATTCTTTAATAACGTGCAATGCTTCCTCCGACATGCAGTTGCACTCTTTGAAGAAGATCAATGTATATAATGGCATGATGAAGTGCTCACACACTTTTCTATAGTGACTGTGGTATTTGTGTGCCCACGGTAGCTTATAAGCTGAGTAGAATGGTGTTCTCTCCTGGTCCCAGATACACCTTAGATTTGGGAAGGGTTGGTTGCATAGTATGCAATCAATCAATATAGAGCTCATGTAGAACTCTGATTTATTTTGGGACACCCCACCTAATGCTAAAGCAATGCAGGCTAAGAGGCTGTTGGACACAATGTTTTCCCAGTTGAACACTATCCCCTATGTTGCAACATAGAAGATGATAGGCACCCACTCCAACTTGAAGCTTTTACCGTGGGCCCTCCTGAAAATCCTGTTCACCATGAGGGCAATGAACCTGTAAGGGGTTCTTAGAGTGGTAGTATCATATTCCCCAGATGGCCTAGTCCTAAAGTTCTTGCTACGCACTAGCATTCTCATAAGTGTCTTGACTAGGTCCATATTATTTGTCTTTAGCCAATCTTCAGTCAAGTATACTTGTGCTTCTGGTAAGTGGTAGGCCAGTGATACGTACCCAGGGATATAAGCAGCATAAAGCTGTTTATCAACATTTCTCAAAATCATGGTCGTTACATCTTCACTGGGCAGAATCCACTCAATCACCTCTGAGCATGGAAAAAGCTCAGGTCTGGTAGCAACTCTCATCAATGCAGATCTCTCTATATTTGCATATATGGTTTCCTCCTCAAAACCTGTGTCAGGTACCTCCTGGTGTGCTATTAATCTGTAGAATTTCCCCCATTTATGTTTAAGTTCAATACCAACTATTCATTTGGTATCTTCGTAAGTGTACTCAACTCTGGTGACAATTTCAACCTCAGGTTCCTCCTTTACTGCGGGAGCCTTCTTCTTCTGCCAATTAGACATCTTGGATTCTGAAGAATTTCCCTGTCATACACAAAACCCTTTTAGGTTCTATTGGGCCATTCCTTGATAACATTCAAAAATGGAGACAAAATGTATGAGAATTTTACCTCGTTTAGGCTAAACATGATTGCAGCTATGAAAATAAAGAAACAATACTCAAAATCGAGCGTTCCTGCTCAAAACCAATCTGCTAAAAGAGCTAAAACCATCACATAACTAAATATTTACATAATCAACTCATAATATCATGGAATTTCTTGATGAAGAAAATTTCCCTCTCGGCGTTACGAACTAAATCGCTACACGAAAAAATAAGATGCCTAATCCCACATGAAGGATACTGCATTTTGGTAGTGCACTTAACTCACTGTAAGACTGAGGTTGTTGGTAATGCATTCTAATCCTAAATTGGTCTGGGGTTCGTATTCGAGCTACCAATCTCATTCTAAGAGGGGCGTAACTTCAACATCGTGACCCTGGTTCTGAAGTAAACAAGAAACGCTCTCCTCGAACAGCCACACATAGACTAGATGATATTGGTGCGAAAAGCATAATGACCGTCTGTACTGGTTTCCCCAGCAGTCGAGTGTGGGCTACAAACCCATAATGGCCGCAAATGTAATCCTCAAGCAAAACAACAAAACCCCGAACTGGGCAGCCATACCATTTTCCTAGATATATATACACATCGAAATGGAAACCTAGGTAACCACTAAACGCCAAGACAGGAGCTAACCGAGGGTGACAAAATCAGTTTGACCATTCGAACGAAAAGGAAAAATGGGCATAAGGGCCTACCTGGAAATGTGCTACACGACTGGTTGAGAAAAAACCACAAACCTCCATGGCAGAGCCACCTAGGAGCGAGGTACCAACAGCAAGTGCGTTGGTCTGCTCAAGTGATAGCGACAACACGGGAAAATAACAATAAAAAACAATAATACCCTGACCCCAATATATACGCCGCAGTCAACCATAATAGGCGGGAAAAATAAAATAATCGGGAGGCGGAATGGCTATGGGATCGACGATCTTTTCAGTATCGCCTCTGCAACGACGAATAATAAAACAACTAGGAGACCCATAATGGCATCGGCAAGAGAAACAAATAAACCTCACATCGGAGCTTGCCCAACTAAGGTCTCGGACCAATAGTTGGTTGAAGAGCCGCAACGGTGGAAACCAAAAAGGCACCGAGTTTCGCAGACCAATCAAAATTGGAGCAAAAAATAAACATGACTTCGGCCAAAAATAACAATCACGCAGAAAACAAAATCAAACTACATTGAAAAGATAGTTCCTTCCAGAGTTGCAACAGTGAAAACTAAAAGCCTAAGGATCTGTAAATAAAAAAATGGCGGGGATTGGAAGAGGATAGTACAACCCTCGGGAAGCTTCTCAATACCTCCTCCGCAATGGCGGAAGACATAGAGACAAATGTTTCGATGGGATTTTAAAACAGCCATCGACGAATAAAGCGCATCGGAGACCAATAACCCTTGAATCGGTCTTGATGTCTCGTTCTTTTCCCAAATGGTGGGCGTGCAGATAACTAGACTCCCGACTTAAAAGTCTAAAACACTTTTGATAGCAAGGTAAAATCAATTCAAACAGTAAAACATCGCTGGCATAAAAGTAATCCCTGCGCAAACATCAAACAAAACCAAGGAGCTGAGCAAAAAGAAATAAAAGGAGGGTCCCAAAATTTTTTTAATTTTAGGAAAATGTTGCAGCTGCAACAATTTGTGACTGCCTGGTGAACCTCAGATTTTTGAATCAACTTCTTCCCAATAAATATTGTTTAATCATTTAGCTCATAAGTTGAATTCTTCTAGATGCTTGTATTCCTAAGATGGAAAACACATGCATTTAAATCGTTGATGACATTGCATTCTTTGGAAATGGGAACACCCAAAATATTCGAAATTCTGGATAACTCTTTTGAGGCTTAGTAGGTGAGTTTTATTTTACCTCTGTCTTTGGGTAGTTTCTAGCTTGGACACCATAGGATCGTAACATATGGTAAACAAAATTATTCATTTGTTCTTCATTCCCATGCTAATTGCACTTTGTGCCCTTTTGAACTTTTGTTCTTTTGATTCCTCCATCTGCCTTTCTTTCTGAATTTTATTCAGGCTCTTCTATCCATAATGTCCTTTTGTGTGAGAGATGTATTTACTTTTTATCTCACAGACGAAGAAGAACTTTTGGCAGATTTATTTTCATGTTTCTGATACTTCGTTTTTATATGTATTGTTTTTTTTAGGAGTTTTGACTCTTAACAGTCTTTAGGATTTTAAAATTATGGCATGGGATCATTTATATATAATAAACTGTTTACCTTGCTTCCTTTCCGTGGGTATTTTTCTATCACTCCCTAGGACATCTTAGATGTGAAATGGATGGAGCCTCAAAATAGTATTCCAGACCTCTTAATTCTGAGTTATTTTCATGGGTTAAGTAGGACTTCAATGAATGCATAGCCATTTAGGAAAACTACTTACTAGAATAAATACTATCATTTCAAAATAAAAATGCAGAGTCTTATCCCAAAGATTTCAGTTAATCGAGAACCCTAATGCTTTCCATGCAACCAAAAGTTTGCCTCTTTTATTCAAAAACAAACCAAAATAACTAGAAACAATCAGCAGTAAATCAAAGCAAAACTGCATCAAATTATTTATGTACAAGGTCATCAAATCAAAAAATCAAAATAAAATTCGAGAACCAACCACTACCTGATCAGTTCTGTGCCTACCCCTGAAGATCTATCAACCTATGAGTCAAGGGGATAGGCTTGATTGCAGACATGAAATAACTAACCGTGATCTAGTTCTGTTATTTTTGAAACTGAAACTATGTCTACCTATTTACAATCAATCTCATCAGCCTGTGAACATTGAAGGAGATCAGGATGAGTGTCAGTCATATTGTTGGCTTCTTCTGATGCCAGATGTCTTAGTTTAAGCTCTGTTAGATAATTCCCCAAAACAGAATTTGTAGATTCATTTCCTTCTTCCAACTTAATGATAGTGTGCTTCATGTAAGGTTCCCTTAAAATTTTGATCTGGTTTGGGACCCCTTTATGAGGCAACCATAAATGGGACCAATATGAAGCAAAATACCCCTTTAACCTTGTAGACTAGTCTCGGTTCAAAATAAGCCCATATCCATCCGGTATGTCTACCACTACAATATCAATAAATTGACATATCTTTTCATTTGCAGACAAACGAATGAGAACATTTTCCATTTCCCCAACTACTTTGACACTAGTTCTGTCTAATTGAGTGACTTCCCAAGTAGTAGGTTTCAGCTGCCCATTAATTTTTCTTGCAAACTGCGAGTGGCATAAAATTCACGGATGATCTAGAATCTACCAGACAATTATGCACCTTATGGTTCAAAATTTCTAGAGTCAAAAGGAAAGTTGGGGTTTTAAACCTAGCTTTCCCTTCCCTAATTGATTCGACATATTCCTCCACAGGTTGGTTTTCAGTAGGTATCTCTTCCTCTGGCTCTTTAGGATTTTCAATATTTTCTTTGTTAACACCTACATGGTCTTCAATAGGCTTAACAGGCTTGTTGATTTGCTTCAGATCTTGGCTGATAATGGTAATTTCAGGTACTTTGTCCTCAACATTGTTGTTTGGCTGTTTCTTGACATTCTCTTGCAACTTCTTAATCTTTGAGATTATTGAATTGTCTTTATTTACCAAATTCAGGTCTTTTGTTGTCATTGGCATATTCTCAGGTTTTAGAGTACTTTTTTTTGTATCAAACAGCAAGACACAATCCTATAAAAACATGGTATCATTCTCTTGTTTTTCCATGGTCTTATTACCCTTTTCCTCTTCATCACTATCCTCAGTCAATTTAGAATCCAAAAGTTGATTCATCACCAACGTCATTGAATTTAACCATTGAGGACAATTATTTTTAGAATGGGGTTGTTGGTGAAAAGTGCAAAAATTATCCATCCCTACCTCTGTCAAATTCATTGATGCTGAACCGTGCGGAGGGGTCTTGAATTGGTTGTTATCTTCCCTTTTTTTGTAGTAAGGCTTATAATCTTTCTGAGCTTCTTTTTCCTTCTCCAAATCTATTATTCTGTTGGAAATCTTTTGCATCATCTTTAACATCCCCTCAAAATCATGTGATTGATCCTCTTTAGGTTTAGACAACAATAAGGCTCTTTTCCCATAAGTGTTTTCTCCATATTGCTCGAGATAATCTTCTATACTTTCCTTTTCAGCCTCTACTCTTTCTGCTTCTTCATAAGTCTCTACTAACGTAGGCTTAACTTGATATTTTTCGAACATAGCCAAGTCTGGACCTAAAGCTAAGGTATAATACTCAATCATAAGGCTTATCAGTTGCAGAGAAGTTCTTGAGGTAAGCGGAAAATCTTTGAGTAAAATTGTGTACCTTTTCTTTCCTTTCTTTTTTTAAAGCGCCTAAACCTTTCATTAGTGTTGCATGCGTCTTTTGGGCTACATACTTGCTTCTGAAAATCCTTTCAAAGGTATCCCAATTTGGGATAGAGTTTGTAGGAAAACCAAAGTACCACGATGCTGCTGCTCCTTTAAGGGTGTGTGGAAAAAGTATACAAACTACATCCTCACGTTCCCTAGACCTTAATCCTTCTATTGCCAAATAGAAACTTTGCAAATGGTCATCTAATACAACCTTCTCATTTGGATCAAAATTAGGAAGCAACTTCTCAAAAGCTTGAGGTAAGTCATGAAACAGAGGTGTTAGGTTCAAGGATGACCTAGATTTCCAAGCCGGTGGTGGATTTGGTGGGTTAGGTGGCTGATTTTCATTTACACCTGCCATGATTCTAGGTGGAGAGTGAGGAGGTGAAGGAACATGAGTCCGCACAAGAGAACAGTAAGGTGTGTTTGGGCCTACTTGATTCAAAGGCTGAACAACATCCTGTAAAGCTACTTCTACTAACTCTTCCAAATCTCCAACCAACACGGAATCTTCCAATATGGGACGGTCTTTCTTCTTGTATTCTCTTCAGGGTAAATCAGGGACAATGGGTAATCCTCCAATACTCTTTACATAAGCTTGTGTATGTCTTCTTAGATCATTTACCACTTGGTTGTCCACATCAAACAAATGTTCTCTATTCTCTTCATTATTTGGATCAGGAAATAAAATGCTTTCAAAACTATCACTGGTGGAGTTATTTCAAGGAAATGGATTTCCCTAGCCAGCAATGCACTGGTGGCACTCCTTCTAGAGCTAGAACTGTTGAGGCCTAGAAATTCACAGGAAACAACAGCAAGGGATTCTCCCCAGTCAACGTTCCCAACTAACCCGTGACTGTTTGGTGTAGGGAATCCGTCCGGTTTGCAGTTCGGCTATCGTAGGTCAAGTAACAAAAATAAAAGGTTTTACCGGTTGCGGCCCGGTCCACCGTGTATATTTTTGTATTTTTAGTTTTAAGTATGACATGCAAGTGCCTATCTAAAATGCATATTGATTAAGAATGCAAGGAGTGGTCACAATGTGATGCGCAGGTTCTTACCTCTCATCTTAGACTCTCTTGCATCTAAATCACACACAGCAAGAAATTAAAACTAACTACCTAGCCTATCCCTAGGGAGCAAGATTATCATTTTATTAATGAGTAATGTATTTTGTACATGCATTATGAAAAATCACATATAGTTGATATTTCTTTCAAAACACATGAACATTTAAAGATATTTGAACAACCGGATAGCCAATTGTTTATGACTCAACATTCATTACTCATAGTGGAAATTTTCATAAAATAAACCAGAGAACATTCATACAAGAACATAGGTTCAAAGAGTTAGAACGATCTCATAGTTAATGGACACAAAGCTGAAAACGAAATAGTTCCTCTTCAACAAATCCATAGCACAAAATTTGAACATTCCACTAAGCTTTCTCCAATAGGAAAAATGTGATTATCTATTGCAAAATGAAATAGTTCTTCTTACAATATGTCTTCACAAATCTAACTGGAAAAAAATCCCTCCTCCTATCTAAATCTTCTATATTTATACAAAAAGAACAAAAATGTTGGGCTACCCATGAATGACTCTTGGGCTTCCCCAACTCTTCACCTCCCACACTTTTCTTTCATTAAGTGCTTATAGAATTTACAATATATTACAATAAAACAAATAAAGTGCTTATGAGGAGGGTCCCGCTTGACTATTCAAGAATTTCTTCCACGTCGAAGCCTTTGAGGAAATGCTTTCGAACTCGGAAGGTTCTAAGAAACGAATATTTATTTCAAATTTAGCAGCCTGATTTCTTATTACTTCTATCCTGGCTAAGCTTAGGCGAAGTTGGTCCTCTAGTAACTGCACACTAATCACGGAATGAGCTACTTTGTTTCTCATGGTCTGCTCATCTAGGGATTTGATGTGCTGAACCCTTTGTTCATCTTCTTGATATTTTCTTTGCAATATCTCCAAAAACAGGCTGTGCTCTGGAAAGGTATCCATTCGCTGTTCAGCCTCAACTTGGCAATGATTATAAGTAATCAAAATCCTCCTGAAGAACTCTGCACAAGCCCCCTTTTTCTTCTTGACAGCCTTCTTGAATTCTTCGGTTGTGTTTATGTCAAACTCCAGTAAATTGTAGTCTTGGCTCAGGGCTTGTTGATATTTTGATGGTATATCTACAGGGGTTTCTTCATTCACTTCTAATCTCGCCATCCTTCCTGTCAGGACTTCTAAGATGTCCTGTGATCTGTCTACAAAATATGAAGAGGTTTCCAAACTCTCTTCCAACCGATTGTCTACCTGCAATATCTTGCACCTTTCTTCCTCTATGGCTACTTGCAGCTGGTGCATCTTATTCCTTTGTGCTAGAACATGCACCTTGAAAGGCTGAAGATTGACATGCTGTTCTCTGGCCTCTTCTAGAGCTGTTATTAATGAGGTAACATGTTCTTTAAGCTTCGTAGTATGCCCCTAAGATTTCCTCTCAAATTCCTCCAAGGTAGCTTTCTGTAGCTCCAACTCCCCTATCTTTCTTAGAAACTGCTCCTTTTCTGTGTGAAGACCTTCACATTCCGTCTTCAACTCATCCTTTTCTATCCTTAACCCTTGACATTCCTGCTGCAATTTCTCTAGACTTCCTTGGGCAGCCTCCAGAGATCTCTTCTCTACTTAGAGGAACTGGAGCTCATTTGTTGAAGACTTTATTTCATGTTGTATGTCTTCAAACTTTCTTTTCATTCTACTACTTTCCTCTATCTCTCTTCTTAGGGTGTCCTTTAGTTGGGCAGCAGACTTCTTTGACTGTTCAAGATCAGTCAATATCCGATCTACATTGTCCTGAGAAGCATGGATCAATGCATCCCAAGATCTGATGGTGAATCTGGGGTCCTTGTCTATCCCAAATACTATGGTTGTATCATTTATCATTTTACCCGACTGCCCCCCAATATCGACCTTTCTCTTAGTCCTCTTCACTATTCTTTTCCTTTCCCTATCATAAAAAATAGTATTGAAATCCGATACCTCCTCCCCATTCTTTTGCTCGAAAGGGATTAGCCTTAGGGTAGGGACCATAGCTTGTCCTGTTGTGCTGCCAACAGTTTCCTCAGGATCTTGAATATTAGGATTACCCAAGTCCTAAGCCTGACTATCTATAGGATCGAAAGCTAATTGCTCTATCACTGCCCCTGTCAATTTTAGTCTTTCTGCTTCCTACTTCCTCAATTCCTCATCAATGTTTCTTTTCTTTTCCTCCTCTTCACTCCAGGTAGCTTCTTCTGCCTTTCTAGATGCTTCTTGTTCATCTCTTCTCTTTTCTTCCTCCTCACCTTTGAGCCAGCTTTCGGCTTCCTGTGCTAGTCTCCTAGCATATTCATCTCTTTTTCTAGCCTCTTCCTCCTCTACCTTTTTCTTCTCATCCCATCCTTTCCTACCTTTGGTGGTGATTTTCTTTTTAAATCTTCTTCTTAAGGCCGTTATATTTTCTGCACTGCAGAAAATGGATTCATCTTTATCCCAGTGGCTTGTGTATTCAAAATGTACATTTTCCTCCTTGCAGTGCTCTGCCACTTTATTTCGAGAATCGTTCCTGTGGAAACTTATTTCCCCAAAATGGAATTTACCCAATTCTTCCACAAATTCATCAGCTTTCTTCACTCTTGTGAACTTATAGCTTCCCAACCTGAATGGTAAAGGCAGGTATGCCGCTTTCTTATGTTCGAATAAAAATCTCCCTATGCCATCTATGAAGACCTGCCTAACTGCCTCCTTATGCACTGCACAGTTAGTGGCATATTTTGGCAGTAGTGAGGGTGCTCTGGAGCATCCATACATTTTGAAATACAATCCATCTTCCATCAAGTAATAATCCGCATATTCTTTAATGACCTGCAATGCTTCCTCCGACATGTAGTTGCACTCTTTTAAGAAGATCAATGTATATAATGGCATGATGAAGTGCTCACACACTTCTCTATAGTGACTGTGGTATTTGTGTGCCCACAATAGCTTGTAAGCTAAGTAGACTAGTGTTCTCTCCCGGTCCCAGATACACCTCAAATTTGGGAAGGGTTGGTTGAATAGTATGCAATCAATCAGTATAGAGCTCATGTAGAACTCTGATTTCTTCTGGGACACGCCATCTAATGCTGAAGCAATGCCGACTGAGAGGCTGTTGGACACAATGTTTTCCTAGTTGAACACTGTCCCCTGTGTTGCAACATAGAAGATGATAGGCACCCACTCCAACTTGAAGCTTTTACCATGGGACCTCCAGAAAATATTTTTCAGCATCAGGGCAATGAACCTGTAAGGGGTTCTTAGAGTGGCAGTATCATATTCCCCAGACGGCCTAGTCCTAAATTTCTTGTCAAGCACCAGCATTCTCTTCAGTGTCGCGACTAGGTCCATATTAATTGTCTTTAGCTAGTCTTCAGTCAAGTATACTTGTGTTTCTGGTAAGTGGTAGGCCAATGATATGTACCTAGGTCTATAAGCAGCATAAACCTGTTTATAAACATTTTCCAAAATCATGGTCGTTACATCTGCCCTAGGCAGAATCCACCGAATCACCTTTGAGCATGGAAAAAACTCAGGTCTGGTAGCAACTCTCATCAACGCAGATCTCTCTATATTTGCATATATGGTTTCCTCCTCAAAACTTGTGTCAGGTACCTCCTGGTGTGCTATTAATCTGTAGAATTCCCCCCATTTATATTCAGGTTCCATACCAACTATGCATTTGGTATCCTTGTAAGTGTACTCAACTTTGGTGACAATTTCAACCTCGGGTTCCTCCTCTACAATGGGAGCCTTCTTCTTCTGTCATTTAGACATCTTGGATTCTGAAGAATTTCCCTGTCATACACAAAATCCTTTTAGGTTCTATTGGGCCATTCCTTGATAACATTAAAAAATGGAGACAAAATGTATGAGCATTTTACCTCGTTTAGGCTAAACATGATTGCAGCTATGAAAATAAACAAACAATACTCAAAACCGAGTGTTACTGTGCAAAACCAATCTGCTAAGAGAGCTAAAACCATCACATAACTAAATATTTGCATAATCAACTCATAATATCATCGCCTTTCTCGATGAAGAAAATTTATGTCTCAGTGCTACGAACTAAATCGCTACATGGAAAAATAATATGCCTAATCCCACATGAAGGATACTACATTTTGGTAGTGCACTTAACTCACTGTAAGCTTGAGGTTGGTAGTAATGCATTCTGACCCTAAATTGGTCCAGGGTTCTTATTTGAGTTACCAATCTCATTCTAAGCGGGGCGTAACTTCGACATCGCGACCCTGGTTCTGAAGTAAATAAGAAACGCTCTCCCTGGATGGCCACACACAGACTGGAGGATACTGGTGCAGACAGCGTAACGGTTGTCTGCACTGGTTTCCCCAATAGTCGAGTGCAGGTTGAAAAACCATAACAGCTGCAAATGTAATCCTCAACTAAAACAACAAAGCCCCCAACTGGGTAGCCATACCATTTTCCTAGATATATATACACGCTGAAATGGAAACCTAGGTAACCACTAACCATCGAGATAGGAGCTAACCGAGGGAAACATAATAAGTTTGACCATTCGAATGGAAAGGAAAAATGGGCATAAGGGCCTACCTAGCAATGTGCTACGTGACTGGTCGAGAAAAAATCGCAAACCTCCACGGCGGAGCCACCTAGGAGTAAGGTACCGACAGCAAGTGCGTTGGTCTGCTTGAGCGATAATGACAGCGTAGGAAAATAACAGTAAAAAATAATAATACCCAGACCCCAATATATACGCTGCAGTCAACAATAATCGGTGGGAAAAATAAAACAATTGGGAGGCGGAATGGCTATGGGATTAGCGATCCTGTCAGTATCACCTCCGCAATGGCGGATGATGAAACAACTAGGAGACCCGTAATGGCATCGACAAGAAAAACAAATAAACCTCACATCGAAGCTTTCCCAACTAAGGTCTCGGACCAATAGTTGGTTGAAGAGCTGCAATAGTGGAAACCAAAAAGGCATCGAGTTCTGCAGACCAATCAAAATCGAAGCAAAAAATAAACATGACTTTGGCCAAAAATAACGGTCATGCAAAAAACAAAATCAAACTACATCAGAAAGATAGTGCCTTCCAGAGCCATAACAACAAAAGTTGAAATCCTAATGATCTGCAAATCAAAAAATGGTGGGGATCGGAAGAGGATAATACAACCCCCGGGAAGCTTCGCAATACCTCCTCCACAACGGCGGAAGACGTAGAGACAAACGTTTCGACGGGATTTTAAAACAGCCACCGACGAATAAAGCGCATTGGAGACCAATAACCCTTGAATTGGTCTTGATGTCCCATTCTTTTTCGAAACAGCGGGTGTGCAAATAACTAGACTCTCGAATCAAAAGTCTAAAACACTTCCGATAGCAAGGAAAAATCATTTCAAATAGTAAAACATCACTGGCATAAAAATAATCCTTGCATAAACATCAAACAAAACCAAGGAGCTGAGAAAAAAGAAATAAAAGGAGGGTCGCAAAATTTTTTGAATTTTGGGAAAATGTTGCAGTTGCAATAGGAGGCATTGGTAACTTTGTGCACAAAGCCTTAAAATCAAATAATAACTCAAACTCCCCATAATTTGTTTTTATCATGGTCATGCCTGAAAGTGATTGTTGAGCTATATCCTCAAATTTCCTATGATCTTGATCTTTCTTACACTTGACCAATCTATCATAATACTCTTTTTGGGACAGCATTGGTCCCTTTTCTTCCCAGAAGAAAGGGATCCCTCTCTAGACCATAGGTTTAAACAACGCAGCGAAGTTGTCAGCCCACTTGCACGCAAAATTCCACTTCACTTCGACAATTTTTAAATGGCAGTGTTTGTGAACCACCTTTCTATCCAATGTGATGATCGAGATCCAGTATTGGATGTTCCCTTGTTTGATATCTTCATCTGTCAAGTTGTTCAAAAAATTGATTGCGCTTTTAGCCGTGTCCAAAGGCTTTTTATGCAGGTCTAACTTAGCTTCCAGGATGTGTTTTTTGGCCTCCTACATGATGTTCTCATTATCTTGGATAAAATCCAAGTATGGCCATACCTTGTTAGCCTTGACTATTATTTGTTCCCAAATGAGGTGCTTCTCCCCTATAAGATCTTCTTGGCCTAAAATTTGTTTTGCAAATTCACTGTTCTTACTCTCTAATTCTCTGCAACACTCTTCCACCATTTTCTTCAATTCTTCTCTAACATTGGCCATGTCCATCAATTCCTCATTATGTTTTCTTAGGCTAGTGATCTCTATAGATTTGATACTTACCTGGGACATGGCATGGGATAGTGAATCTGCACTTGATATTGCAGGTGACTGGATCGCAAGCGTTGGTCAGGGATAATTTTAGGGGCGAATTTTAGCCCAGTGGGCTATTTTTCCATGTTTTTATCCCGAAAAACATTCACCATTTTGCATTTTTTGAAGCCCTGTTTCGCCCAATTTTGATGGGATAAAATTTTTTCACCCTAAAAATCGCCAAATTATTATATAAACAATATAAAATCCTTGGAAATAAAAAAAAAATTAAAAATATTGCCAATCATTTTATAGTTGGTGTTTTAAGAATTGGTAATATTCGCCAACATTTATACACTTTTAAATAAGTATGGTTGATTAAAATCATCCATGGCGTTGGTTGTTCTTGAGTTTTTTTCTTTTATCT
Source organism: Pseudotsuga menziesii (assembly GCA_001517045.1). Lineage (NCBI taxonomy): Eukaryota > Viridiplantae > Streptophyta > Pinopsida > Pinales > Pinaceae > Pseudotsuga > Pseudotsuga menziesii. The sequence goes on from LPNX010865838.1 coordinate 75,887, forward strand.
CCTTTAACTCCTTTTCCAACTCAGCTTGATTTACTTTGAAAGCTCATTTTTCCTCAGCCTAAAGCTCTACATATTTCTTTTACTGTCCCTCCTTCCCTTCCTGTATCAGTAGTTTGGACTTACAATCGATCAACTCGGTGCTCAGGGTCTCCTTCTCCTTTTCAATATCAGTTAGTTCAACAGTATGTATAAGTCAAGTAGAAGGGATTTCTAGATTTTTCTTCAACAACTAGATCGTACCTTCCTTGTCCTTTAGTAGCCTTTGTGTGGCTACACCTTTATCTCCCGAGATGTATGCTACAGACAGATCTATCTAGAGCTTCTTGATTTGGGTCTGGTGAGCCTTATTTTCCACCCTCTGCTTTTAGATCATCTCCTCAACTCTTTTCTTACCAGCTACCAATTTTGATATTTGTAAAGTAGCTTAGAGCACATAAGTATAAAGGAAGTCACTTATCCCCTGGTGCAAATTAATTATGTCAGTTTTAGGCATTCCTTTCAGGTCTACATCTAACTCTGCTACCTTTTCTCATGTGATTATGGCCAAATTCAATGTGCCTTTGTTCAGGCCTCTAACCGTAGCCAAAGACATTTTCTGACTTGGTAGTTTGTCCACCTCCTTACACAACCTCAATATTTCTTCAAAATCCCTTTTTCCAAATTCTTTGTATTTATCCAACAGCTTGGATTTAGACTTGTATCTTCTTACTACCTCTTTAGGAACACTACTAAAAGCATATTCTTGAATCACAAAGGATGGACCTTTAACTTTCACCATTTTATTCCTACCCTTAGCCCAGGAATTCTGCATGAGTTTATCTAATTCTTCAATTTTCTTCTTCTTGGGAATCCTGGCCATCTCCCTTTCCTCTACATCCATGGCTTCTGGGTATTCTCTTTTATTTTCCCTATCGAAAAATCTGGCCAAAGATGTGATCTATGTGGTTGCAGCTATAATACAAGAGAGGTTCGGCTGATGGGAGTTTTTAGCAAGGGCAGAGGGGGACGACCCTTTTAGCATATCTTCATCGGAATGAATCTCTCCAGGTTGCTTCATCTAGTTTTCCCTTTATGCCAACCCTGCTACTTCAATGTGCTCGAATTATTTGCTCTTATTTTCCTACATCCTATTGGAGATGATGTGATGAGGGTCGTAGTCAATTGCAACCTCCATTGCAAACCCTTTCTCTTTGAGAAAACTTTAGACCTTTGGCAAGGCCAATTTTTTTTTAACAGTAAAAGGGCCCACCACCCATGGGAACTTAATATATGCATACTTCCTGAAACTTAAAAAATGATCATTTTCAACATTCAACCTCTGCCTGATTAATCCTGTGCAAACACCGTCAACGTAAAAATTGCTGGGAGGACATATGGTTGACAAGTAAACCTATAGAATCTGATCACTGTGTTATTTTATGAGAGAAACCAATCCCCAATTCTTCTTTCACGGGATTATTTTTGCATGATTTTCATTTATGGTAGTACTGTCGATAGCCTCTCTTGGAAGAGGACCTCATATACTAGAGCCATGAGGGCATTCATGAACTTGCAATAGTCCCTATGCATGTCCTTTGTCAAAACCATTTATGGGAGCTGTAGGTCATCATCATTAAAACTCAAAAACATCTTCATAAGAAGAGACTGGAACCTGAAGGTTCCAGACTGACTAAAATTACTCAATTGGGCATTTATATTTTTGGCTAAGTCATCAAATTGTAGACATGCACGTGGTGAATACTGACTCGGTATTTCATACATCATTGGACCAGTACTGAGGGTAAAAATCAGGCTCAATAAAGGTTTAGTGACGAACTGGTTCAAGTCCATACTTAAGAAATGGCTCGCTAGGGTCATCACAGACTGAGTCTCTTCATTAAATAGGTCGAAATCAATGGGGAATGGGGGTTTTGCCAATCCTCTTTTTGGTTTCAGACAGGTTTAGAGGAAAAAGTCCTTTGTTCATTTGAGCCCCCTTGAAAGGATCAAAGTATATTTGCTTCATTATATTCACTAGACATTTGGGTAAAATCAGAAGGGATTAATAGGGTGTTTTTGACGTTGAGGGAGTTAGTGGGAACAACGCCCTAGACCTAGATGCATCCATGATAACACCCTCGGATGGGGAATAATTTTTGACGCACCATTTTACGAATCTGAAATAACTAGCGGTTTCTTCAATAGAAAAGTAAAATAAAAAGGACCTGAACACTCCATGAGAGTCTATTCCCTATGACTGGAGAGCCTTTAGCTTAGCTTGAGCAGCTTCTATAATATCATTGAGCATGATAGTATTGAAGACCTCAACGTATTTGTATGTTAGGGCATCTTCAGCCTCCTGGACCTCGAGGTTTTGAATCTCTAAATCCTCCAATTCTTCCATGAGAAAATAGCTTAATATAGGAAATATGTACCAGGTTGGTTGACAACTTGCTTCAGAGGCTTGTCCAAGGTGGCGCGGTTTGCACAGTCTGAAACCCTCATTTATCGATGCTACAAAATGGTAACTTGTTTAGATCCACATGCTGACATTTATATTACTTTACCTTCTTATCTAACCATGCATCTTTTCCCATCGGATGCAATCTTAGCTGTGGATTTGGGATCCAAAATCTAGAACTACGTGATCCCTGCCGTCGGCTTTTATACAATCACATTCTATTTTCTTAGTCCTCTCACACCTCCGTTCCGTGGGATGCATCCTCCACCATTGATTCTAGGCCTTCCTACCATCTCGTCATTTGATGTGGAGAGTTTTATAAGATTTTTGCATTTCCATCCAAGATTTCATTTCAAGCATTTATGATTGGTGAAATGGCCCTTCACCGTAGATCTCACTCTGCATTGATCTCTACCGCCATATAGATCTACCACTTTAACTTATTTCATGAACTTTGGATCGTTATTTTTGCAGTGCACTTTAGATCGTAGGAATTCATCCCCACTGTCAATGTGGGATCTTTGTGATATCAATAGTTGCAAATCGTTGTGGTTTAACTCATTTCATCAATTCAGAAAATATCTCTTTGACATGTGTTTGAAACTCATGAAATGGAATCCACCATTGATCTTCGTTGATCTTCCATCATGACCATTGAAATCATTTCCACCTTCGTCGCTCCATCTGACAGGACTTCATCCTCTCTTCCATGCACGGCCAATCATGAGTGGTCTTGTGTACGACTCTGAGTTCCAGGCTCTCCACTTAACGAATAGTGAGTAGTGTTGGTCTCTTCACCACCATAAACCTTTCGGTTTTACTTATGGATATTTTCCTTCCCCTTCAGGGCCTATCACAGTTCTCTCGAGGATTACCATCGCAAACATTTGGCGAGCCTAGCCCCCTTCCTTATGGGTCAGAAACTTTTCTTTCTACTTGGCCCCAATTGGGTGCTAACAACATTAATCTAACATAAATGTCATAAATTAATGCAATTATAATTCTTAACATTATTTATAAAAATAACATCATAAACTAAAAACATTATTGAAATATTAATATATAAATTAGATATCACTTTCAAGTCTCGAATAATATGTTAGCCTTTCCTTTCACAAAAATAAAATTGATTCATGTAAGTTGTATTCATGTTGTATTTATATGCATACATAAGACATAATATAACTAATTTGGACAATGTCATATAACAATTCCATACAATCATAAATTACTTCAAAGACAAACCATATTTTGCATCATATTGGTTGTTGACCAACTGAAATTGTTTAAACACTGCATCTAGTAATCAACTTTCCATTTCCACAATCATAATATGAAATAAAAGCAATATAATTAGACAATCAAAGATAACAGTAAAAAAATGATATCTCAATCTGTAAATGATGAAATAAAACTTGTACATATCACTCTATGTTGCCATCACCCTTATTATCTTCCTTAGATGGAATGCTAACACTATTGTTCTAAAAAACATGTTTAGATATAGGGTAGTGTCTTAATATAAACCCTCATTCTCTATCCAAAACATATTGGTAAAAGAACACTTTGTTGTAGTTTTTTGGGAAAACATAAGGCTGCTTATTTTCATCCCACATATTTCTATATTTGATACATATCAACTCACTATCACGATCTTCCTTTACATTTTTGATGTTGAATGTCTCCCACCACCTGTAACTAAAAATAACACATTGGAAAGATGTCAACTCCACTTGAATGATCTCTTGTATCTTTATAAGATATACCAACATACCTCCTATCAATTTTTTATCACGGTGGCTAACACGACTAGATTGGTCGAACTCCACTGCCAATCCATACTCTTGTGTAACATGCTCATCATCGTCATTTTCAGTGTGAAAGTGATGTCCATAATCCTACATAGATGGAAATTAATGCACTTGTAATAAAAGTTAACAAATGATGGTGTCATATGTTTAATAACCCAAGAATTTGTTGGAAGAAGTTGTCATTGAAGTCAAAGAAGGTGTCATTGATGTCAAAATGGTGAAAATATAAGTGGTGTGAAGCTGGTAATGATGATGTGGTTATAGTAGATATATATTGTTTGGAATGTATAATGAATACTTGAATCACCTAAAGAAGAACCTAAGGAATCCATTGATGAAAAGTGTATATAACCCACAACAGTCCCCTTATGGCATATTGGTTGCACATGGAACTCATGAGAAGACACTTTAAGTTATACATAAGTGGTACAAATCCCATATAAAATCCCCTAATGATCATGATGATGTGGAGTGTAAAGGAGTCCCTAAAGTGTCATAAAGAAGTGTGAAGAATTTCCTAAACAAATGATGTTGGGTCACATGACCATGATGATGAGTCACATGACCATTATGGTGGGCCACGTGACCATGATGATAAGAAGTATAATAAAGTTCGTAAAGGTGTTCCTAAGCAATTCCAGTAAGAAATGTGAGGAAATACCTAAAAGAGAGGTGTTAGGTCCACATGACCATGTGGGTGAGGTCACATAACCCATGTTGGAGAAGTCCCTAGAGAGACCCTTAATGTTGGTACAAAGCATATTGGGATGAAGTGTGAAATATATCCCAAGATCGCGATTATGGGTCCACATAACACCGAAAGTAGTAGTTATGTGTCTACATAACTAGAAGGATGACCCATATGACCATTAGAAGTATCCCTCAAAGTAATATGGATTGGTCCACAAGGAAATGTTCAAATAAAAGGTGAAGAAATCCATAAACAAAGGTGTTTGGTTCACTTTCCCATGAGTATGGGGTTACATCACCCATGGTGGAGAAGTACCTAAAGAGTCCCCAAAATTGCTCTAAAGAAAGTTGGTGTGAATATTGAAGTACCCCCAAAATAAAAATTCTTGATCCACATGACCCCTAAAGTTGTGGTACTTTGTCCCATTATACCACATGAAGTAGTAAGGATCCCCATAAGAAATAAATGTGTATCCACCAAGTATGATGACATATTAAATCCCTAAGGACCCCTTTGGAGAAGATACAAAGTGATATTGAAGTTTTGGCATGAACTGTCATGATGGATCCTTGAGGTGGGGTACTAACCCTTGAGGCTCCCTTAAAATATGGAGATCCACAAATTAAGGATCAAGGATAATTTTAAGAACACCCCCAGAATTTATATGTATAATAAATGGGTGAATCTCCCTAATATATAGGAAAATTTAAAGGCTATTTTTATCAATAATATAATGTATACATAATTATTTGGATAATTTTTTATTCTATAAAAACTTGGCGAATCTTTCACTAAATTATAAGATATTGTAAAATCTTGGAAAATATTTCACTGGATTATAAAATATTGTAAAAACTTGGTGAAATTTTCATCAAATTATAAAACCTTTTAATGTCTTTGTGAATATTTTGCTAGGAATACTAATCTTTTGATTTTGCATTTTACTAAGGTAGTGCAATAGAAGAGAATATAGTAGAGCTCGACTCTCTCGACCGCTAGACACTCAAATGAACAAATTCATGAATGAGGAGAGGAGGGATTTATTTGTACATTTCACAAGCAATATTTGGTCACTCAAGAACCAGAGCCATTGGTGAAACAGAACTACACTATCCATATTCAAGGTAAGTGGGGACTCCGCCTTTTATCTCGTACCTTAATGCTCCAACGAACATGTGGGGACCAAAATATTGGCATACCGACAAATTGATAAAACTGAACACTTTACACTATGAAGTGATTATGGCAGCCACGCATTATTATTACAACATGTTGTATTATTGAGACCCACAACCTTAATATAATGTATGAATTCCCAATTATCTTATTTTCCAAATCTCTCATTTTTAAGATTCCCTCTAACAAAAATTTACCTTCTTAATTGTTTATAGATACGAACGTCACTTTTCCTTTCTTTTGTTAACAATCAAAATATGAATTATGCTATTTTATTTAGACTTTTCATATTTAGTTAGAAACTTGCAATGGTTATTAGAAATTGTTATGATTCATAATCCTCCCTTGTCCAAATATAGTCTATTAGATCATATGCCTAACTTAGGAGTCATTTGTTGGAGTTTGGTGCCACTATAATTTTGGTGCCAATGGTGCCACCAGTGTGCCCCATTGGTGCCATCAGTGTGCCCTTAAGTGCCACCGGTACCAATCCCTACACTTTAGGAGCCACTCCAAGTGCCACCACCAACCTCCATCAGTTGGTTGTAGTCAGTAGGTAGTCATGCTAAGTTATGCTCCATTTACATTCAGTTAGATGTCCTTCAGTTTATTTAGCATCATTCTGGCATGGATGCATGGGGGTAGGTGCCATTTCTCACCTACCTCATCAATTTAATTGGTTTAACTGATTAATAGACTGAATTAGACATGTGGAGTTAGAATGGTGAGCTCCGATAGTGATTTAGCCACTTTTAGTTAGTCATTCAGTCAGGATTGAGTTGGTATATTTGAATCTTATCCACATGATTCAAATTATCCTTATTGTAACACCGTTGTTACTACTGGAATTATTGAATATTAATTTTGTAATTTACTGAGCAATTCTTATCAATTTTCAGTGAAATTTTTCTTGTTCAGTGTACATTGTTCATTCCTTTCCACTGCACAATTAAACCTTTAAATTGTAACCATTTCCTATAGATCAATGGTTCAATAATTTAGACATGGTATCATAGCCTTATTCAGTCTATCATCAAGTCTGTTTGATCTCCATTGTACATCAGAAGCAATCAGGTTTCCACATAAATCTTGTAAAGTGTGCATTGCTAACTTTGGATTCATCCAGAGAAGTCTCTATAGGTGTGACGGACCCTGACAAGTGTACATGTCGAGATGGAAGTCTTGATTTTGACATTATTGAAAATTGTATTTTGTTTTTGTAGTGATACATGTAGGTACCTACATAGCTTGTTGAATAATTTACTTTTTAGAAGAAGGTTTAATGGATTCCTTAGTTCGTATACCCCAGATCCTTACATCCTTCAACTATGTTTGTTGGAGAGAAGATATGTCGGTCTCCTTGCACAACATTGGCCTGTTTAGGATGACAATGGGTAGAGAGACAGAGCCTCATCATCCTACTGAGAAAAATAAGTTCTTGAATTAGTTGGACAAATCATTTGGCTTCATATGCTCACATCTCTTGAGATCTTCTATTTTACCTTGAGGAATTGGAGACTCCTAAAGAAGCTTGGAAGAATCTTGAATCATTATTTGGAAAAAAAATATGATCTTTGAGGGCACATATTGGAGAATGAGATAATTTCATTGCAGCCCAGCATTTTTGAAACTATCTAGTAGTTTTTCACAAAATTTAAGTCATTAGTACTGTAGTGTAAGAAATGCAGAATAGAGAGGAAATATGAGCAACTGGTTCTATCGGTATTGATCAAGCTTGGCTCAAAGTACCCTATCTTCATATATACCTTCCATTCCCAAAGATCTTCCATCCCTAATTAGAATATGTCTTCTCTATATGGATTTGTTGAGTCTTTGAAACAGGAGTAGGACAAGTTGGTTCAAATGGGGGTGCTTCAACTTCCAAGAATCAGGCTCTTCTGATGTCACACTCAACCAATGCACAAGATAAAGGGAAACACAAGGAGAAGGATCTTAAAGCCTCTAATTCAAAGAGAAAAGAGAGACACAATTCTTCTGAAGGATCCTTAGGCTCTAAGAAAAAGAAAATTTTTGAAAAGACTAGATGTCCATACTGTATGAGAGGCTTTCATCTAGAAATCTAGTGCATGAAGAAGACCCTCTATCGGTTGAAAGCACTCCTTGAACAGAACAATATTTCCCTTCCACAAGGTGTAGAGATGTCTGATTTTAGAGAGAATACTGAATAATTTGAAAGGTTCCATGCCTTGAAGGCAGGCCTCACTCCGTCAAAGGCTTACTTGATATATTCTGGAGCATACAACGACATGGTTTCCTCCAGGGAATCCTTCACCACTCTCACTCTACCAGGAGGACCTAGCACTAATATGGGAGATTTTATATTAAAATACAACATGATGAGTTCAATAATGTACTCTATGTGGCCTCTCTTGCAGAAAAGCAAGTTGTTCAAGATGAAGAAGAAGCAAAATCTTCAACACAATCAATTCAAATTGAAGAAAGCATCCTTGGAGTGAACCCTTCTCCTTATACTCTAGAATTTTATGAGATATTTGATATCTCATATTCTCATATAGCTGATACAAAAGAAGACATTCAAAACTTTTTTATTGAAGAAAAAATAACCTTCCATTCTATGCAAACATTCTCCAGTGATTCTTTTATTTTAAATTCCGTGCAAAGTTTGCCAGTGATTGCTTCAAAAAATGAAGAGGAATTTGATTTATCTCTCTCTAATATTGTTGGTGGTGTGTACAAATGTAATACTTTGGATATTTTGGAATAAATATCATATTTTAGGAGTGATAAATTCACTCTCTTTGATATAGAGCTTCCAAAAAATTCCTAAATGATTGAATGCACTAATACTCAGAATTTTATTGAAGAAGGAGAAAACTGTGCATCTACCATTTTGGTAGGGCACTTGGAACCTTTGTTCCAAACTATTGGATCTTATATGACCTTATTTGGATATGATATAGCCTTATTTGGTTCTATTTTTAAGTTTTAAGATCCTTCAGTCATGCTTGTAGTTGTTCTCATCAATTTTGGTGTGAAAAATCAAGTACTGCAACTCTCTTTGAAAATTGTTGTTGGGGATTTGATGTCAGTTTTCTCTCATGAGTTTGTTGATATTGTATTTTTTGGATCATTGGTTAATTTTGAAGCTATACCAGATTATGGATCTCAAGCATTCGCTATCCACGGTCCCATAGCTTCTCTACCTTTCTATTTGATCACATTTGCATTTCCTCACAGAACTAGTAAAGATGGAGACATTATGCATTCACAACACTTGGAGTTGATTTTTCCTCACATATTTTGATGTTAAAGGCAACAATACATCACTTTCTTAGGGTTTCCCCACATGGTTCTAATTATCAAGCACTTTTCCTCTCTCATCATTTGGTCTGAGTTGCTCTACATGGGTCTAGTTTTCATCTTGTAGTTGTCTATATTCCTGATTCAGTTGAACATTTTATTCTTCTTCCAAAGAGGAAAATTACTCTAGACATAATAATTAGTTTGGATAGGTTCACATGCACAGTTCCATGATGCTACTACACAGAAGAACCATGCTGCTGCATAGTGCTGCAAATTGCAACATATTTTTTCAAATTATTTCTCAAAGAGGAATATTTTTCTCCTAAGAATAACTTGTATTTATTTTTATAGCTTATTTTGAGGGGGTGGGGGGGGCATTCCCATGAGCTTTCCCCTATTTCCTCATTTTATTAAGCAACTTTTTAATTCTTTTATATTGTAATGGGTGATTTTTAGCCTTATTTCTAGGGCCCACAGTTGTCCAAGTTAGGATTAAGTTGGGGGGGGGGGGGGGGGNGTTTGGTGCCACTGGTTCCACTGGTGCCATTGGTGCTACCAATTTTCCCCATTGGTGCCATTAGTGTGTCATTGGTGTCACCATTGCCAATCCCTACACTTTTTGAGCCACTCTGAGTGCCACCACCAACCTCCATCAGTTGGTTGTAGTTGGTAGTTAGTTATGTTAAGTTATTCTCCAGTTACATTCAATTAGATGTCCTTCATTTTAGTTAGCACCAGTCTTGCATGGATGCATAGGGGTAGGAACCATTTCTCACCTACCTCGTCATTTTAACTAGTTTAACTGATTGATAGACTAAATTAGACATGTGGAGTTAGAATAGTGAGATCCAATAGTGATTTATACACTTCTAGTTAGGAAGTTAGTCAAGGTTGAGTTGGTAGATTCAAATCTTATCCACGTTCTTCAAATTCTCCTTATTGTAACACTGTTGTATACTGTTGGAATTAATGAAGATTAATGTTGTAATTTATTGAGCAATTCTTATCAGTTTTCTGTGAAATTTGTCTTTTTCAGTGTACATTGTTCATTCCTTTCCACTGCATAATTAAACCTTTCAATTGTACTCATTGCATGTAGATTAATGGTTCACTAATTCAAACAGATAAGAACATACACTAACAAGAATAGAAATCACATCAATGCACCATCATGCATATCATTAGAACTAATCTATTAAATGCTACTTTTTCTCAAATAAACTAAGGAGGTGTTTGTATCCATGTCCTTAAATTTTTTGAAAGCATGCAGTATGTGGTAAAATTTTTTTAGCACCCTCATTGAATTTAAAAGGATAGATATCAAATAGCATAATGTCTACATCTCAAGTCAAACATTCCCTATATAGATGATGTACAATCATGATGGAAATGAAGTATCATGTTTCAACTAAATCATATATGTATCATACATAACTAGATCCATTTATGGATGATGATAGCAATCACACATCAATACCTATCACCAAAAAAAAATTTACTTCTGAATGACCTTCACAAGAAACAAAATATCATAAAACAAGTACCGAACCCAGCAAATTTAGGTCACAAATAGAATTGAAGAACTTGGAAATAATAAAAAAAAAACTACCAGTCACGAAATTTTCAATACAAATAAAAGAATCTACCATAAGTCTTTGGATATCTCTACAAGAAGACAACCAAAATAATGGCCATTTTGTTGTAGCCCCACCATTATAATGAGTGTGCATTCATTTATATTCCAAACATCCCAAACATCAAAAAGGACATATATAAAATACAAATATATGCACTCTCATTAATGCCTTAGATCCAATTATGATTGCAGAGAAAGATCCTAATAAAAACACATTTTAAAGAACTGGGTCAAATTCATTTTGAATATATAAAAATCATGTGGTGTCTCTGCATCAAGAGTAGCATCCACTAACATAATATAAATACCAATTGATAATTTAAACATGACAAGGCATAAAACAAATCATATATTTTGATCTCTATAACACTTTCATAGAACCAATACTCCTACGAGAGAATAAAACCCTAATAACAATGAATGATCCCTAAGAATCAAGAGTGCCCTGGAATTCAATGGGTCTAAAAAAGAATCCATGATAAAAAAAATATGATAAAAGGTAAATTTACAATATAATAATCCATTGTAACTATGGATAAAAATCGTAAAAAGCATATCGCGTTAATTATTGGATAAAAAGAGTGATGCAAGTTTGTATTCTTTGATAAATTTCATGTGTGGCATACCCCTTCAAAACCTGATATTTCGACAATGGAGTTGTTATGTGAATATTAAAATGTCTAGAAAACTAGAAATGAAAAGTGGAATCACATCAACTAGAACCTTCACCCTACAAGCAAAATCCAATGTTGGTTAACCATGAATCACTGTAGCCTTTATATATAACAAAATAGCCCATGATTTTCCCTCCAATACTAGAAATCGAGGGTTCAAAGAAGGTATCACAGGAAACTGACTAAAAATACAGGTGAATGCAACCATATGCCTGAATTGCAAGGAAAATGGAGGGAAAAATAACACTTGGGAGTCTCCATTACTTAAAATTTGGGGTGAAGGAATGTTTTCACTAGAATTTATGTAGGAATTGGGGGAGAAATATAGATTGGAGGGAGATTTTGCTAAGGTGATTATTTTTTCATTTTTCTCATTAAGTTACGTATTCTTTTTGGATTTTTTTTTCTAATAAATATTGGGAGAATATATTTTAGCTGAAAAAACCCTTTCCATATAAGAAAATAGCCCACTAAATTTTTCTAACCCATTTAATATAGCCCATGGGATATATATAGCCCCTAAAATTATCCATGTTAAGGATGAGTTTAAGGAGACACTAAAAGAATATATTAGATAATCATGAAGTGTATAAATAGAAGGCCAAACATTTTACTCTATCATCAATAAATTCTCTCTTTATATTGTGCATCTTTGGAGAAAAAGTGTGAAACGTTTTGGAGGAGCAATTTCTAGGCATCTTTGAGGATTGAGGAGTTTCACAAAAAATGGCATAAATTTCTCATACAATATCGAAATTACAAAATTATTGGCTCATTGTAAATATGGTTGCAAGGGATATGTGATGAATATACCTAGAGACTCTTTTTGTTTCTATATTGTTTCATCAATTTGTGATCTTGGAGAGGGTATGGTTCATTCTTGTGGGTTTCTCTTGTGATGGCACATGTCTTTCATGGATGGAGCTCATCTTGGATATTGGCATGTCAGCCTCTCTCTTGGTCTATCTCTTTGAAGTCATTATATATGTTATGGGGGATATTATGATATTGATATTTTCATAGATCTGGTATGGTTCTTGTGTATGGGTTTCTCTTCTGATGTTCATGCCTCTCATAGACTAGAGGCCATCTTGTTGTCTTGAAAATGTATGAAGTTTGTACATATTCCAGTGCTTATCTCTTGGCATACTTGATGTTAATATTGGTGGAGATGTTGGTGCACAATTTGTGATGATCATGGCATAGATATTGGTGACTTTTTTGTATAGATCACGATGATTATCTGAACATCTCGTATGATGGTTTGAATCCTTGGTATTATAGGAATGTGCCTCAATATGTTATGAGCAGGACCATGTTTTTTATCCTTCTTATTCGATTTTGTGTACCTATCATGCCCACATTTTGGACATCTCTTTGTATACATATTCACCACTATATAAAATATAATATTTGGGACACACATGATATGATATGTACTCAACACCTGACATTTTCAACATTTTCTTTTCCTCTTTGGAGCATCCAAGGAATACATTGTCATTTTAAAGTAGGCTTATGTTTGAATAAGCTATAGTTAGTGGGAAAATCAAATTTACAATCTCATTTAACTTTCATGAAATCTATCATTTTCAATGATCATTGTGTAACAATATTCCTAAAAATATAATGTATTTGATAGTCATTAGTTCCCTCAACAATGTTGAGAAACACGTGTATGACATGCCATGAAATGATTTTAAGTTGTAGAATAACATTTTTTTCCCCAACTGTGTAGAATTTGACTAACCAGGTTCAAAGAGAGGTGTGTAATTTGCTGATTTAAGGATTTTGAAGAAGGCTTTACTGATATGCATCATCCCCTAGCTCATTTTCTTAGAATGTAAGAAAAAAATTTGAATCCATGGAACTCCTTTGTTGTAATAACTCATCCATACCAACATTTACTTCATTTGTTCCATTTTCAACATGTCAACAACTAGTATCAATGTAGGAATTCCTAATTGGAGAGGATGAACGCAATGGAAGTTGAATAGGGTATTGATTCAACCATGCCCAGTATGCTTCCTCTCCAAGTTGCACTTTTTCTTCAGCCTTCTATGGATTTGAAATTGTATTGGAGTGCACAAGAAATGATGGTAGGAAGATAACTCATCATCAGAATCCCGATTTAAAAAATAGTGAATATTACATCGATGGTGTTAGTAAATAAAATGCAATTGGTTTGATCTATTATTATACCTAACAATTATTAAGGAAGCACAAGAATAATTTCCAATAGAAAATGATAAGTCGCAAACAATTTATAAAACAATGTTCGGATTGAGAGATAAATTAACATCAATTCCACATTAAATAAAAAAAATTAAGATTGAGCAACACATGTTCAAATTCAATTTATAAATTAAATTTTAACAATTTATAAAACATAATTTTAAACTGAGCAAAACATTAACATGGCTCCCATGGTAAATTGACAAATACAATTAATCAATTTTTTTTCTTATGCCGCAAGGGAACATCTAAGGGTAATCCCAATGTGATAGGCCTCTATCGATTGGTTGGTTGTCTACAAAATTTGTATATTATTAAAAACTCGTCACTAGTAGACAAACTATGTATTGCATGTATGACAACAAATATTGATGCTTTCCTTTTCATAAATAACTCTTGAAGTGTTCCTCAAATGAATAATTTACATAAAATAAATAGCACCTGGAACTATTTATGAACCATGCAATATTCCCATGAGTGCATGGACGACCATCTATATATAACAAGTTCTTCATGTTAAAGTTTCTAGAAACATAACCATTCATGCACATACTATACATGGAAATGTTATACTTGTATTTAACAATATTCAAGTAATCATAATGACAATATATAGGATTGCAAAATCACATAAGTGATACCGTTTTTTTACAAGTAAAAAATACATGTGAAAGGATAAATAACCCAAGGTTTGCAGCATCAATATTAGACTTCACAATCATAAAATGATTACCAGAAAAGGAGAATTTAGTCCCAACATCAGGCACAGGTAGAGAACACAACCATGCCATACAAAGCACAATTGTAAGAAGTTTGATATCTACTTTGAAAATTCACAGGAATGGAGAAATCATGGCTACCCTCCAACAATTGGATGGACCTCAGTGTGTACTTGGATAGTTTTTCTCTAAACTCATGCTACCTTTTGGATCTTCTAGTAGATATGGAGTGGGTGACATTCAAATCATACTTTGGATCACTAGAAATTTCAGTTGACTGGACATAAGAATATGGGTCAATCAATTTAGGATGAGACATAGTTGTTTTGGATTCCAACTTTTTAAAAAAAGAGCATAGGGAAGTGTTCCTGCATGTCTTTTCTATATCACCTATTCGATTTTTTAATGCAATAAGGGGTATTAGACCATCAAAATTGGGTAATATATCATTAGTGTAATGGGTGAGTGTGACATGCTGAGGATTCTCCTTCAACCCTTGACATTTTGAACAACCACAAATTATTGGGGTGTCATAAATTCGTTCTAGATCACAATGAATTACCGTCGATGAACTAGGATTGTGGCTTGAAGGAGACATGTTATGATTTGTAGGGTAAAGCAACTTCATATTTTAATCTACAAACTGTTTGCGATATATTAGTCCTAATAAGTTCTTACGATGTTTTGTTGAAACTGGTGGAATGTCTTGTGCATCTGAACTCGAACCTGAATCAATATTCCGCAATAAATAATAATTTGATTTTTTCGATTCACATGGATAAGTAACATAAATTGAAATAAATAGTCAAAATATAAATAAAACCTAAACTTATTGGGGATGGAAAGGGAGAACTCGTTGAACTTTGAACATGATGGAATGAGATGGAATATGAATAATTTCCCATTTTATACTACAAGTTTTTCTCCATGCATTTGAGCCAAATCAATAATCAATATACATCTATAGTCCTAAATTTTCTTCAAGAACTATATTACAATCTAACTTCCAATATAGTTTGGAAACCATTTTGTAAGAACAAGGTGGGTTTAAGAAACATATATATAAATACTTTAAAATATTGTAATTGGTGTCGTTGAATACTAAAGGAAAATTTGAGATGAATATACCATTTCAAGTGGACCCACAAAAACCCGACATTTAAAAATGTAATTGGTGTGTCTCTTCAAATATACATACATTAGTGTTCTCAAATAGACTAAATGCACCGATGCTTAACAATGATAAACACATTGTGAAAGAATATCCAAAAAACCCCCCTCGAGATAAACTTTCCACTAAGTTTGGTAGTATATATTTATACATGCATTATACACAATTATTTATTACAGTGCATTTTATAAACACAAGCAGATTAGTGCGTTATATGTATACATACATCGATGAACAAGATTTTTTTAAGTAGAAGGATGTCGGTGCGTAACAAAAATAAACACACTGTAATTTTTAAACTTGTGTAGAGAATGTGGAAATTGAACCCAGTGTTAGAACAATTACACTCACATCAATTGCCAATTACACATGCAAAATTACTCACAAAAGATACTGAATAATGGAGCAGAACACTAATCTATATTGAATAAGTGTACAATATCCAACCCTGTGAAGTCATAGGCTACCACAATAAATAATTACATGATGGATTCGAATGCATGAATATGCCATTTGAATCTAGTCAAAAGCAGGCTTACTAAATCTAAGCAAATCCCCCATAGGTGCATAAAGCAGTTTCCAAAACTATCTAGGAGCTCACGAATTGGAAAAATCAATTAGGCAAGCTAAAAGGTAATGGAAGGAAAACTCATACATGCTTTTCATAGGAGAAAAGAGTGGAGGATGTGTAGGACAAAAAACAAGTTAACCTCACCTAGTCAAACTTTCCCAATTGCCTTAAAGCACTGAAAAAGAAGGCAATAAGGCAGAAAAAGTAGACAGGTGCTAGGGAGGCTAGGAATAAAGAAGAAGATTTGATTCCAGGAGGTTTCCCAAGCACTCCATGACTCAAAATTAGCAAGTTTTACCACTATGGAAGTGTAGATGACAACTTGCATAAGGTGGAATATGGAAACTAGGCAAATAAGACAAAAATGGATTAATTAATGTCTAAGGTAGCTAAGTATGGGTTGATTATTATAACACCCCCCTTAATCCTAACTTATGAGTAATATATCAGAAAATTATAGGGCCTAGCAACAAGGATTAGTCACCCTTTACATACTGCATGTCCATTTAACCAAGGAAAGAGGCAAAAACCCAGTGGGAAAATTCCTCCCTTAAACATGGACTGTAAAACAAAATTTGGAAATCTTGTCATCACTCATGCTTCACAGCATGATCAGCAATCCCTAGTAGTGATTTGATATTGCTGAATGTCTTCTCACAAAATGATTTGGTGAAGATATCAGCTAATTGTTCTGAAGATGAACAAAAGAGTAGGTGAATGGTGCCATCATGCACAAGCTATCTGATGTAGTGCATATGGATCTCAATGTGTTTGGTTCTCTGCTTCTGAACTGGATCATTGTAGATTCGAATGGTACTATGATTATCACAGTAGATAGTAGTTGAGTATTCAGATTCGAAGCCACACTCTCCAAGTAACCCCTGCAACCATAAACATTGAGTTGCTGCATTTACAACTCCTCTGTACTCTGCTTCTGTAGATGAGAGTGCAATGGCACTCTGTTTCTTTCTTGACCAGATGATTGGCCCTTCTGCAAGCATGAACACATATCCTAATGTTGACTTTCAATCTGTGCTATCACCTACCCAATCACTGTCAGTACCCAATCAAATCAAGATTAGATTTAGCTTTATAGAAGATCCCATGTGTCCTTGGTCCCTGAACAAAGTTAAGGATCCTTTTGGCTGCTTTCCAATGGATCTCATGAGGCCGATCCATGTATCTAGAAGACACCCTTACTACATAATAAATATTAGGTCTAGTATGTGTAAGATACAAAAAAATCCAATCAATTGCCTATACAGTGTATTGGTTACCATAGGTGAAGAATCAGCTTCTTCAAGCTTCACTCCTGAAAGGAAAGGAGTCTTGCTTGGCTTGGAATCCTTCATTCTAAATTTTTTCAGCAAATCCAAGGCATACTTGGACTGGTACACCTTGATTCCAGATTTGTTTTTAGCAATCTCAAGCCCCAAGAATTGGCTCAATAGCCCCAAATCTGTCATGGAGAAGGCATGGTTCATTGCATCCTTCAAGGAATCAATTTCATCGTTTGAGCTTCCTGTAATGAGAAGGTCATAAAAATATAAAACAATGATCATTAATGAACCATTAATCAACTTCAAATGTACATTTGGATCTGATTTGCATCGACCAAAATTCAGTGATAGCAGAAAGCTATCAATCTTGGCATACCAAGCCATAGGGGCTTGCTTAAGCCCATACAATGACTTCTTTAGCCTGCACACAAGAGATGGGTTAGTAGAAAATACTTGAGGCTGTTTCATTTATATCTCTTTAGTGAGATATCCATTTAGGAAATCACACTTCACATCCATGTGATGTACTTCCCATTGCTTTGAAGCTGCAATGGCTAAGGCTAGCCTGATGGAGTCCATCTTTTCCACTGGTGCAAAGGTCTCATTATAGTCTATGCCATGAACCTGTGAGTAGCCCTTGGCTACCAATATGGCCTTGTACTTCATAGGTGAACCATCAGCAGCAAATTTGGTCTTGTACACCCACTTACACTGAACTAGCTTCCTCCTTGGGGGAAGATCAACCAGCTCCCAAGTGTTTCTCTTCTGGAGTGAGATGAAATCTTCCTTCATGGATGCTTGCCATATTGGATCTTCTGATGCATATTAATATGTCTTTGGATCTGATTCAACCATCAGATAGCATTTCTCAGCAAACATAGGATCTTTCATGCATAGAGCACTCTCAAATTGAGATCTAGTCCTCCTAGGGTCATTAGGATTTCCAGCTAGTTCTCCAGCTGCATGAATGGTATTGGATGCCCATTTTGGACTTGTAGGGCTGTTAGGATCTGAAATAAAATAATCACTATCATACATATCAGAATCATCATGTTCAACTATCTCTTCACTTACATTCAGAGGTTCTGGTGGTGAAGAGGATTCTCCAACTTCCACTGCTGCTAGGGGCTCTTCTTGAAACTGAACACACCTTTCAATGAAGGATTTGTTTTTGCTAAAATTTATTAGCTTGCACCCTTTTGAATCTTCATAGTACCCAACAAATAGACACCCTTGGATTTGGGGCTACAAAGCCTTTCTCTTTTCTGTTGGAATTCTAGCCCAAGCCCTTGAGCCAAAAATCCTGAAATGGGTCACATCTGGCTTGTGCCCACTCAATGCTTTGAAAGGAGTCATACCATCAAGTTTTTTATGAGGAACCCTATTTTGGATGTAGTCTGCATAGTTTATAGCTTCGTCCCAATACTTTGGTAGCAAAGTCTTAGCCTCCATCATGCAGGTTGCCATCTCTTTCAGTGATCTGTTCTTCCTCTTAGCAACACCATTCTGCTATGGTGTGTAAGGGATAGAATGCTGCATATGAATACCTGCATCTACACAATATTGAATAAACTCAGACTTTACATACTCACCACCATTGTCAGATCTGAGGACCTTGAGTTTCCTCCCAGACTGGTTTTCAACCAAAGCCTTAAAGACTTTGAAGAGGCCAAAAACTTCAGACTTGTGTTTCAGGAAGTAAACCCAGCAAAACCTGGAAAAGTCATCTATGAAATTCAATGCATATTTGGCTTGATTAATTGAAATATGAGGGAATGGGCCAGCAACATCACTGTGGATCAACTCAAGAGGTGCAGAGGTTCTCTCATGACTAGCTCTCTCAAGTTTATGCTCTGGGTGTTTTCCTAGGATGCAACCTTGACAGACTCCTTTGGAAAACTTAATCTTTGGTAACCCTATGACCATTTATTTTTCACTAAGATCAGAAATATACTTGTAATTTAGGTGGCCAAATATTTCATGCCAAAGCTTGCTTTCCTCATTAGCATGAATCAGAAGAGCAGAGGGGTTTGAGTAGGGTAGGAAGTGTGAGAACATGTATACCTTTGAAGTATGATTTGCAACTACTTTTGCAATGACTTTACCACTTGATATGTCTGTGATCTCAAATTCATCAGGGGAGAATATGAACTTCTTTGGAGACCCTGTGTGGGTCATCTGATACACTGATAAGAGGTTAGAGGCAAGACTTGGAACATACAGCACAATGCTGAACTTACCATGATCAAGATCAATCCTCCCTTTGCCCAAACTTTCAGTGAGAGAGTCATCTCCCATTACTATTGGTGGACCTTTCAACATGTCAAGTGAGGTGAGTTCCTCCTTGGTCAAAACCATATGTCTTGAAGCTCCAGAATCAATGATGAAACTAGGTGAGCTTGATGTGCCAGCAACCAATGCATGAACTCTCTCTCTGTCTTTTGAATTTGATCCTCCTTCCCTCTTCTTTGAGCTTCCTGGAAGGGAGATGTCATTATTCTCCAGGATTTGGGTCAGCATGTCTATTTGCTTCTTCATGCAGGAGCTCTCAGAAAGATTGCCCTTACTGCAGTATGTGCACTTGCTCATTTCTCCTTTGTTCTTCTTCTTCTGGTGGTTCTTCTTGGAACCTTGAGGCTCCTCTGGAGACTTGTTCTTGTCTCTCTTTTTCTCAGGTGGATTTTTAGCTTTCTTATTGCTTTTTGAATCCACCCTCGAATCTCTAGCAACCAGAGCTTGGTCTTTGGATGGTTTGATGGTGCCCATCATCACCAATTTATCTTATTCTTGTGTGAGAGATTCCATGAAATCTGCAAGGCTAGGCATCTTCCAGGCTCGAGCTATCAAATTTGTGGCATAGAAGGTCAAAACAAACACTAAATAGTCAGGGCCAAGCTTCGAGAGTATGGCCAATACCAGCTGATCATCCTTCTTTTCAATCCCACATTGTTTTAGATGTAAAACAAGTGCTTTGAACTTGGAAAAATAGAGTTGCAGGGATTCAAATCTATTGGGACTCAGAGAGATCAATTCATTTTCAATTTGATGTCCCCTCATCTCATCTATCTTTCCAAAAATATCAACAAGCTTCTCCCATACTTCATTCGGTGATGTCAATCCATCAAGATGGAAAAGGAGGTCTCTGGATATGCTCAGACATAGGAGACCATAGGCCTCATCCCTCCTATTGTGCCATTTTATCTTCTCTGCAGTTGCATTGGGCTCTACTTCTATTTCCATAGTCACTCTGTAGAGGCCTTTTGCTCTCAATAGTATCTCCATCTCTGCTTTCCATTCAAAGAAATTAAATGGAGTCAAGATGATCTTCTGAGATTGATCCATAGCTCAGAAATTATCCCGCCAGTCAGTAGAATGCTCCCAGTCAATGATGTCGAACCTGCAAAACAAATTGGAAGGAGAGAAATTGATCTACAAAGGATCTGACACCATGTGGAAATTGAACCCAGTGTTAGAACAATTACACTCACATCAATTACCAATTACACATGAAAAATTACTCACAAAAGAGACTGAATAATGGAGCAGAACACTAATCTGTATTGAATAAGTGTACAATAGCCAACCCTGTGAAGTCATAGGTTTCCACAATAAATAATTACATGAGGGATTCGAATGCATGAAGATTCCATTTGAATCTAGTCAAAAGCAGGCTTACTAAATCTAAGCAAATTCCCCATAGGTGCATAAAGCAGTTTCCAAAACTGTCTAGGAGCTCACGAATTGGAAAAATCAATTAGGCAAGCTAAAAGGTAATGGAAGGAAAACTCATACATGCTTTTCATAGGAGAAAAGAGTGGAGGATGTGTAGGACAAAAAACAAGTTAACCTCACCTAGTCAAACTTTCCCAATTGCCTTAAAGCATTGAAAAAGCAGGCAATAAAGCAGAAAAAGCGGATAGGCACTAGGGAGGCCAGGAATAAAGCAAATTTGATTCCAGGAGGTTTCCCAAGCACTCCATGACTCAAAATTATCAAGTTTCACCATTATGGATGTGTAGATGACAACTTGCATAAGGTGGAATATGGAAACTAGGCAAATAAGACAAAAATGGATTAATTAATGTCTAAGGTAGCTAAATATGGGTTGATTATTCTAACAGAGAAGAAAATAATGCATAGTATATACGAAAAACAAATATTACACCATAGCATTCACACATAAAACACAGATATTTACCATGGAAACCCTTAACTAGGAAAACCAACAAACCTTGGAGCCACACCTCCTACTTTCTCGTCATCATTATGAACAAGTCATAATAAAATATATGTATTTTGTATCCTCCAATACCCTAATACGCTAATCTGTCTTATAAAATAGACCACATTCCCTTAACCAGGATTAAATTACATATTTTTTAGAAAATTACCCAAAATAGCCAAAACAACCCAAAAATTCAGGCTTGTTGCGCTCACATCGAAAATGGCCTAATGGAAGTTTCTGAACAAAAACATCCTACCACACTATCTTCATGAAGGTGCTAACAGGGATTTCTAGGTGTTTCACTGATAGGGGCACCTCCCACACAAAAATACAAATAATATAACTTATTCCCAACATTCTCCCACTTGTTTTTTTCTTTGTATATAAATGAATCATGTACTCAGAAAGTCATAGGTTCATAGGATCAATTCCCATATATTCTCTACACCTATATAAATTCTTTGTACTAGCATACTTTGTGAGTGTTTTTGCAACATTTTTCAAGGTGTTAAACGTTTTTCAGCAACACCACTTGTCTTCAACCATATATCTCACAAAGTGATAGTGCACATCAATATGATCTCTCTTAGCATGATTATAAGAAGGGTTCTTTTCTAGGAAGATTGCACTTTGAATATCATAATATAACCTTATAGATTTCTATACAAACCCAACACTTGAACACAATATTTGCAACCATGTAGCTTCTTTTCTTAAATCAGTGGATTCCATGTATTCATATTCTATAGTTGATAGTGAAACTACAACTTGTCTCTTGCTCATCCAACTGATAGCTCCTCCAAATAGGTTAAACACATACCCAAATTTAAAACTTCTACAATCAATATATCCATCCTAATATGCATCAACAAATCCATTTCCATGTATTATTCTATCTCTTCAAGGTCTTCCTTGGTAGAAAATTGCATATTCTGTGGTTCCACAAAAATATATGAAGAAACTCTTTACAGTTGTCCAATGATCCCTAGTTTTGACATATATCTTCTCAAAAATCCCACTACACGAGCAATGTCTGGTCTGGTACATACCATTGCATACATCAAACTACCAATTACACTTGCATATGGAAATCATGAAATATATTCATCTTTTTCATGTGTGTTGGGACACTTCCCTACATATAACTTTACACCTACAGGAATAGGAACCTTGACCGAATTACTTTCTTGCATGTTAAATATCTATAGTACTGTCTCAACATATTTTCTTTTATTTTACTAGATCATCATGTCGACACGATCTCTTCTTATATCCATTCCTAGAATGAAGTTTGTAGCGTTGAGATTATTCATGTCAAATTTGGATGATATATGAGACTTCCCCTTCTTTATAACATAATTTTTATTTCCACTTAGCAAATGTCATCAACCTATAGTACAATGTCAATGAAGTGATCACCAACCTGTTTGGAGTATACACAATGATCAAGTTTTCTTCTCACAAACCCTAATCCAAGTATGTATGTGTCAAACTTTTGGAACCAAATCTTTGGAGATTGCTTACACCATAAAGTGACTTATTTACTTTACATATCAACTCGTTATTTCCCTTACTATGAACCCTTCTAGTTATTTCATGTAGATTTATTATTCCATATCCCCATGTAAGAATGTTGTCTTCACATCCATCCTCTCTACATCAAGATGAAAAGTAGCAACAATAGAAAGAAGAAATCTAATAAAAGTTAATTTTGCAACTGAAGAAAATATTTAACTGAAATCAATTCTCTCTACCTGAGAATATCCCTTTTATACCAAATGGGATTTGTACTTATTCACTTTACCTTCTGCATTGAACTTCTTTATAAACAACTATTTTCTCGCAACATATTTTCTTATAGCTGGTAATTGTACTGTATCCAAAGCTTATTTTGTTTCCAAGGAATCCATTTCTTAAACCATAGCCTTCTTCCATAAATTAGTATCCTCAGAATCAACAACTTCCTTCACATTTCTAGGATCATCATCAATAATAGAAAAAGAAAAATGAGAGTGAAAATCAAAAGGGGAATACTTATCTAGTTGGTTTCTTTCTCAATGTGATATCCTCAAAATTGGGGTATGAGGTTCTTCTTCTTCTTATTTATCTTCTTCTGTTGAGTTATATTCTTTACCTTCTAAATCAAACTCTATTTTCTCTAGTTCCTTTTGCATTGGAGTCACTTCCTATGTGGGCACTACTTTGACCTCTCTAAACACAACATATTGAATGTAAACAATATTCTTAGTTCCATGATTCCAAAGCTTATAAACTTTCATATCATATTTATATCCAATAAAGATACACTTCTCAACTTTGTTATCCAACTTTCTGCTTTGGAACGTGTACATAAGCATCAAAACCAAAATATTCCATATGCTTAATAGAATATTTCTTACCAATCCATACCTCTTGTGAGTTTTATCAATAAATTTTGATGTAGGTGATAGATTTACCAAGTATTATATTTTGACAAGCAGATCTTGTGATAAAACTAATCTTCACATAAATTGTACAAGAAAAATAGTGAAGAAGAATAGTGAGTTGAGACACAAAGAATTGAATAACAGTTGGAAAAATATTCCATACCAAATAGTTTATTATTATGTGTAAATATATAATACAAAACCAAAGGAAAAATTCGGGAGCCTAAAGAGGCAGTTGAACTCTACACATGTGGAAGGCTTATATAGACTTAAGCTACCCACTAGACATAGAAATAGTTGTAGTACTTGGTTTGATCAGTTAACTGAATTTGAACTGAATTTGAGTGGCAATTAAATAATGGTAGGTAGGTAGGTAGGGCACATTAGAGAGTTTTAGTTCCAAAAATAGTGGCAACGGTCAAGGAGGGTGCATAAATTAGTTAACTAGTTAAGAACTGATGTCATTACTACCCGCGAGTAATCCAAATTTGCATGATTCAAGGAAAGCGTTCCTAATCCCTAAAATTAAGGAAAATAGGTGCATTAAGTCCAAATATTCATGCATGGATGGATAATGAAGGCCAGGACGACAATTAGATAGTTCGTATGATTAAAATAATGAGGACTATAACTAGGAAACTAACTATGGATAAATAACAAGGTCTAGGAACTCAGGGAAATCAAATAATGATTAATCCTAATGTATAGATGGTGTTAGCACTATTTATTTTTGCTGAAATTTGTGCTATCATTAAATTGATTTTAAGATATATTGGTGATCGGGTGGTTTTCAAATTCTTCCTGCTAAGCAATTTATAAAAATCTCCCAGGTGTGCAAGAAGAGAAGGTTCTAAAGGTGTTTTGAGAAAAAGAGAAAAAGTTAAAGGATTTTGGTTAAGAATGAGATATTTTATAGAGAAAAATTATTCATTATGAATAATGTTTACAAAATTTTTATGAAGTATATTTTGTAAAAGGAGGCTAAAATTTATGTTTTATAAAAATAAAAGAAATTTATTTTTATAAATCCAAAAAGCATTTGGATATTTTATGGAAAACGTAAATGGGATATAACCTGCCACGTCAACACACCAAGCAAAGTCAGCAATCAAACCAAGCACATAGCTCCCAAGAAGTGGTATCCATGTTGTTCCTTGACATACAATGGAATGAGTAGTGTATTTAAATTCTAAAAACTCCAACCTCCTTTGGCATGTGGGATATTTCCCCGTAGCAAAAGTGTGAAAACGCTATCCAAAAATATGAAAATGCAAAGGTAAGTTTGATATATCAATGGAGGTCGATTTAATGTTGAAGATGAGAGTGTGGTGGTAAGGAAAAGTATGCATGGTTGTAAAATCTTCCACGAAATTCCTCAGTTCACATTTCATATTGGATTTGTTCGTTGGGCACAAGGATAATTTTAGGGGCGATTTTTAGCCCAATGGGCTATTGTTCCATGTTTTTCTCCCAAAAACAATTCGCGATTTTGCATTTTTTGAAGCCCTGTTTCACCCAATTTTGACGGGGTAAAAAATTTTCACCCTAAAAATCACCAAATTATTATTTAAAAATTATAAAATACTTGAAAATTAGAATATTTTTGAAAAATATCGCTAATCATTTTATAGTCGGTATTTTAAGAATTGGTAATATTCTACAACATTTATACACTTTTAAATAAGTATGGTTCCTTAAAATCATCCCTGGTTGGGAAAAGAAGAAACGGTATATCAGAAACTCTTGCAGAAAATGATCTTGAATGTGATCAAAGGATCTGGGTTACAGAAACAGAAGGCTGATAATTCTATTTATGATTTGAATCTATAGAACTCAAAGGTTCGGCTCAGATTTTTCATTGTGGGGAGAATACTATTTACCGAAATAATTTATTGTGTTTTATTTTTCCTTTCGGTGGTCAAAATTTGAAGACTGGAATTCGGCATTTGATGTTGAATCAAATCTGAAGAAATTGGACATGCTTGGTCGCCGATAGGTGGAGCATGTAATGACTGAGAGGAACCTATCATTTTATTCCTTGAGATTATTCATATATGGAGAGTTATTGTCTTGCAAAGTTGAAGGAAAATCAACAAAACAGATACACACCCAAATCATCCAACGGCACACATTTATTTCACTGCAGGAAAAAGCATGGGGTAATTAAATTTTCAGATTTTCAAAATGATGTTAAACATTGGACGGAGTGGACGGCTAGACCAACATGTGAGGAAGATCCACAGTGCACATGAATTTTGCAATGTGGACTTGCACGGCTAAATGTTGTTTTAGAATATGCGAAATTTTTTGTTGTCGGTAAGTCAATGCATGTTGCCAAGAAATATGGTTTAACCAAAGAGATCAACTTCCTAGAAAAAATCCACAATGTGAAAGTGTTGGGTCACATGTTGATTGATCCACATTTTGCTAAGAAGATCAATGGTGGACAGTTTTACCAAAATGGGAGCATTTGATAGCATCCAACACCGTTCAAGTATTTTCTTTGAGGAGTTTATGCTAGTTGTAAATGTTTTTATTTCTGAGAAAATATTAAGAAAATTTCCTTTGTATTCACTTAAAATATAGATGAAATTGGATAAAACCAAGAAGCAACAGAGCATATTTTTTTGGAAATGATTGTTTTAGTCATCTTATTCAGAGAATAGTTCCCGCCGAACCAAGATGAATTTTTAGAAACTGAGAGAGGTTTTTCTTGATAACACACCGAGCTACAATACACTCTCTCAATTTTTACACAGGTGCTGTGGATTGAGAGAATCGAAGTCATCTTCAGAGAGCAAATTTCCAGATTTTTAAATCACTATTTTAGTCAGTTATTTCAATAAATTGTTTCTGGCAAACCAGAAATAAGTTTCCAAAAATTAATGAGTTTTATATTATGAAAATGATTATGTAAATAAACTCCTTCATTTTTTACACAGGTCCTATGGTTTAGGAGAAACAAAGTGAGTTCTACAGGCCATTTTTCATGTTTTCCAAAGGACTGTTTCAGACATCAAATTCAAAGAATTGTTTCAGCCCAATGGAGTTAAATTTCAGGAAACAGAGAGAGGTTTTTCTTCATCACAGGCCTACATTAAAAAAATCCTTCAGTTTTTACATAGGTATCACAGGTTGGGAGAATTTAAAATATATTCACAAGGTATTTTTCCAAAAAATTACAGGTTTACTGTCTGAGTCATTAGTTTCAAAATCAAATCCTGAGGAGCTGGACCTGAATTAGAGGAAACGAAGACGTGGGTGTTTTTGGAAACATGACCAATTACAAAAACCTCTTCCAGTTTTCACACAACTATCACTATATGGGATATACATGAGGGGATTTTTTAGCCTGTTTTTCTAGTAGTTTGCATTTTATTTTTGTCTGATGTAAATCATGGTAGATACGCCATGTTAGAGTTTGTTAGAAGTTGTTATTCAGTTATAACAAATTTTGATTCCCGAATGTCAGTTTAGGAAGTCCAAAATACTATAAATGTTCCTCTTGAAGAAGATGAGGGGGTTGGAACCGATGTAATTTTGCAGTGTATGCTTTCAAGAGTTTCTTAATAAAATTGCAAAGTCGAAGTTGGTGGTTTTCCATACATTCATGTCTTGTTTATGTTACAGTCTATTACTTTCTTTCTCATGTAAATGTTTTCCCATTTATCTTCCCCATTATGTTTTCTTTCATTTCTGAAATAAGTGTATAACAGTTTGGAATTCATACATACTATGCTCCATCTGTTGTTTTCAGATATCCACTGAAGCTTTCTTCTAAAGTTAATACATAATTCATTCTTTAATGCTCTGTGTTAATGGTCTATTCATGTTCCTCTTTTTCACCAGACAATTACGATTTGACTGTAACTGAATAGCTATCTTGACTCTGTATTAAAACACCTTGCATAAGTTTTTGTTATCTCTATTACGCATCTTGACTCCATCGTCCAATGGTCCTATGTTCTGTTTCAACCAATCTTACAAACATTTCATATTTTCACTTGTACATATCTAGCATTGTTAATATTTGGTGAGAGATCCCTCTTGGAAGAGCACAAGGCTATTTCTCTCTTCAAAAGTGGTTTTGCTGCTACCTGGGAACGAGCCTTCACAACCTTTGGTTCAATGTTAGATTTTTATCATTCAAGATAGCATTATATTGGGATATTTAACTGAGAGAATAACAAGCACAACAATCAAACACAAGAGACAATGAACACAATGATTTTCCTCGGGATAACCATAAATGGATAAAACCCTGCAACTTCCTCACAGATAGAATCAAAACCAAAAGTAAAACCCCAAAATAGTAAGATGTGTTGGAGACATTTACCTTCATACTCACTCCTTCGGTCAAATTGGCCTAGTTAAACCACTATCCTAAGTTTAATTGACATCAGTGGAGCATTAATTACCATCATCCCAGTCACTCCCACGCCTACCTATATTCAAGGAGGCTAACTTAGCCTTCTCCTACAATCAAGGAGGCTAATTGGAGCACTCCAGGGGTGATCTGTGTGACATTCATTCACCTAATTGCTAACTGGTGGTTACTTTCAGTTCAACCAATCAGTTACAGTCAGTTAAGGCACCTCCATTCATTAAATATATTATTTAATGATTATTTATTATTATTTTAATGAACTGGAGTGAACAAGGTGCCTTCACCAACTTCTGATGGTCAGTTCAGCTTCAGTTAACCTCATCAGAGTTTATTGGAGTCATGCAGTACTAGCACTTGATGATTGGATTGCTATGACATGTGTTTGATCTCCTTCAGTTGAGATTCAGTCATTTATTGCACTCCAACTTCAGTTAGGGTTTGGTGAGTCAATTAGGGTTTTGGTCAAGTGGTTAACTGAGTGAGATTGCATGGCAAAGAGTCAGTTAAGCTAGACTCACTCACTGAATTTGAATTGTCCCTTAGGTATTCGAATTCTTCATGGAGTTAAGCTATTGCTATGCATGGAAATTGTAATCCTTTATTGTTTATATAATATACAGAGAAGAAACCTATTTGGTATTCCAGTTAATTTCCAATTCATGAGTATTTGTTAATAATTCTTTAATGATTTTGATTCCTAGTTCCTAGATCATGTGCAAGAATTAATATGGTATCAGAGCATGCAGCAGGACGAAGATCAATCTCTCAAGAACAAGCTTTTTGACATATTTCTCCATGAAATTTGAGCAATAGCTCAAGAATCTAGCACTGCACCAGAAGCCAAGGCTTACCACTCAATATCCCAAGTAAAGAACTTGTTGATCAAGCTTGCTTGATTGACTATGCTGGGTGTGATGAAAGCCTAGAATGTGCAGTATGTCCGACCTTACGGTGCTTTTTTGTTTTTATTTGCAGGTTTTATCAGGTACAACTTCGAATGGACTCAGCAATCCCTCCTCTCACCCCATTCACAAGCTATTCGGAATGGAAGTTGAAGATGATTGCATATCTGAAGAGACGAGGTGTCTATTGGAATTGGAAGAGAGACTTATGAGAATGAGAATGACTGGCTAAATGACATTGACAGAGCTTTTGGATCAATAGCTCTGGCCCTTGATGATGACTTGTACTTTGTTATTGATTCTGCTGGATACCCAAAGGAACTCTGGACATAATTGGACAGAACCTTTGGCAAGCACAATGAGGATCATAATAGTACTTTGGAGATTACAGCCAGCACCACAAGAGTTCTTCACTCAAAACTCTCAGCCTCTACTCTCTCTGATGAAGTTGTTCAAGATGAAGATGAAGCAGAATATTATACACCACTAGAGGAATTTTTGGGTCTAAAATGGGCCTCCTAAGGAAAATAATAAAATAATATTGATTAATTTTGGAGGAAGAAAGAAAAAAACTACTTTTTGTGTTCGCATTTTCGACATATCTCCCTGTGTTTTTACTCAAATTTCGATCAGGAGAGCTTTTTGGATGCGGAATTTGATTCCGCATCCAATGAGTACCCACACTGCATAAATTTGACAGACCCCTCTACCCCAAAAATAAGAAATACCTGAAAAAATGTGATGATGACATCATCATCACGTTTTTTCGGGTATTTCTTGTTTTTGGGGTAGCGGGGTCCGTCAAAAGTATGCAGTGTGAGAACTTGTTGGATGTGGAATCAAATTCCGCATCCAACGAGCTCTCCCGATCAAAATTTGAGTAAAAACACAATGAGATATGTCGAAAATACGAACAAAAAAAGTAGTTTTTTTAATGGCAAATATGTCAATTCAACCATTATGGTTGACTTATTTTATTGAAATTCTATTTGTTCTTGAATTCCAACTCACAAAAACTTATTTTGGCACGTTTTCTTATAAGGCCCATTTTAGACCCCAAATTTCCTCTAATGCATTCAATTCGAATTGAAGAAAGTCTCCATGAAGTGACTCCTTCTCTTGATGCTCCGGAAGTTCATGAGATCTCTGATATATCATCTTCTCATATTGCTGAAATGGAAGAAGACATTCAAATC
This sequence comes from Pseudotsuga menziesii, assembly GCA_001517045.1. NCBI lineage: Eukaryota > Viridiplantae > Streptophyta > Pinopsida > Pinales > Pinaceae > Pseudotsuga > Pseudotsuga menziesii. The sequence goes on from LPNX010865838.1 coordinate 106,712, forward strand.
TCTGATATTGAAGAAAAATATTGCTGCACTTCCATGCAAACATTCACCGATGATTTTCTTTTGAATTCTGTGCAAAATTTACCAGTAATTGCTTCCGAAAGTGAGGAGAAATTTGAATTTTCTTCCTCTAATGTTGCTGCTGGTGTGAAAATATGTGATACCTTGGATATTTTGGAAGAAATATCAGATTACCAGAGTGATCCATTCACTCCCCATGATCTATATGTTCCATCAAATTCCTGCAGGATTGCATGCACCAAAATTCAGAATTTTGAAGAAGAAGAAAATTGTGCATCCACCGTCTCGGCTGACCATAATTTTGGATCTGATATTAAAATTATTGGATCTGATATGATATTATTTGGATCTTATCTGATATTTCTTGGTTCAAAATTTCAGGTTCATAAACCTTCAGTACTGCTTGTAGCTGTTCTCATCAACGGTGTGAAGAAACAAGTACCGCAAGTCTCCTACAAAACTACTGTTGGGGATTTGATTTCATTTCACAATTTTGGATCTGTTGTGAACTTATTTAGATATGATTTACATTCTGATCTGATATTATTTTTTTCATATTTTAAAATTCAATAGCTTTCAGCCATGCTTGTAGCTGCTCTCACCAATTTCGGTGTGAAAAATCAAGTACCGCAATTCTTCTTCAAATTTGCTTATGGGGATTTGGCATTAGTTTCCTCTTATGAGGTTGCTGATATTTTATTTTGTGATTCATTAGCTATTTTAGAATATATATCAGATTATGGAGCTCAAGCATTCACTCTCCAGAGTCCGAGGGATTCTCTACCTTTGGTCACAAGCTCATCTCCTCACAGAACTAGTAAAGAGGAAGACATTCTGCATCTGCATGGACACTTGCTACTAAGATTTGGGCTGATTTTACCACTCATGGTTTTCTGTTCAAGGCTGAAACATATCAGTTTCTTTAGTGTTCCACACATGGTTCGAATCCTCAAGAACCTTTGCTCTCTCTTCAGATGATTTCAGTTGCTCTACATGGGTCCAGTTTTCACCGTGCAGCTGTTTATATTTCTGATTTAGTTGAGTGCATTGTTATTCTTCCAAAGTGGAAGATTCCTCCAGACATATTCATTTAGTTTGGATTCAGAGGTTCACATGCACAGTCTCAGGATGCTGCTGCATAGGATAACCAATTCTTGATTTACTGCTTAGTTTGAGGGGGGGTATTTTTCCCATGAGGTTTTTCCCGTTTCCTTGGTTATATTAAGTAGTTACTTTATTGTACAGGGTGACCTATGTCCTTTGTTTCCAGGGCCCTAGAATTTTATGCATCTATGTTTTCTAACTCTTCCTGAGTATAGCTTAAGGGTGGGTGTTGGAGACATTTACCTTCATACTCACTCCTTCGGTCAAATTGGCCTAGTTAAACCACTATCCTAAGTTTAATTGACATCAGTGGAGCAATAATTGCCATCATCCTAGTCACTCCCACGCCTACCTACAGTCAAGGAGGCTAACTGGAGCACTCCAGGGGTGATCTGTGTGACATTCATGCACCTAATTGCTAACTGGTGGTTACTTTCAGTTCAACCAATAAGTTACAGTCAGTTAAGGCACCTCCATTCATTAAATATATTATTTAATGATTATTTATTATTATTTTAATGAACTGGAGTGAACAAGGCTCCTTCACCAACTTCTGATGGTCAGTTCAGCTTTAGTTAACCTCATCAGGGTTTATTGGAGTCATGCAGTACTAGCACTTGATGATTGGATTGCTATGACATGTGTTTGATCTCCTTCAGTTGAGATTCAGTCATTTATTGCACTCCAACTTCAGTTAGGGTTTGGTGAGTCAATTAGGATTTTGATCAAGTGGTTAACTGAGTGAGATTGCATGGCAAAGAGTCAGTTAATCTAGACTCACTCACTGAATTCAAATTGTCCCTTAGGTATTTGAATTCTTCATGGAGTTAAGCTATTGCTATGCATGGAAATTGTAATCCTTTATTGTTTATATAATATACAGAGAGGAAACCTATTTGGTATTCCAGTTAATTTCCAATTCATGAGTATTTGTTAATAATTCTTTGATGATTTTGATTCCTAGTTCCTAGATCATGTGAAAGAATTAATAAGATGATCTCCCTACAGTAGTAGTCTCTTTGTTTCTAGCCCCAACAACTTCTTCTCCCTTAGCTATGTGCTACAATTGGGTGTGAGTGAGTGTGTCTTAAATAGAGAGGCTCACTCTCTATTTATACTAATTCCCGAATTGACAATAACTCACTAGGGCTGAATTCACTAGGAGAGTCTAATAACCCTAGGGCCCCACAACTATGGGGACTTTAAACCTTGATCAATAGGAGGGTTACCCACAATGACTTGACATGACTTGTTTACATTATATAAACTCCTGATTGGAACATAGGGGCATGACATGACTCAATTACATTACAAAAACTTCCCAGAATAAACATCGGGGTACAATACATAAGATATACAAGTGAATACATTCCGAAGTTACAATTACATCAACACTCCCTCTTAACTAGGAAGGTATTCTCTCGACACAATTTATCAACACAAGTCTTCTTCTTTGTATCATCTGAATCATCGTCAAGTTCTCGTCATCTTCATCTTCAATTCATCTTCTTTTTCAAGTCATCTTCATCACTGGATCTGGATCATCTCTAGTTCTGGAACATCTCTATTGGATCATCATCATAGGTGCTATCTCTTGACTCTTATCATCATAGGAACTTCTACATAGCCAGCCATTTTTCATGCTGGTTGTAGGCCTAGCCTCCATGTAGGTCTTCTTCAGCACTTATATCTGACCCTAAGTCAGAATGGCCCACCCAACACTTACATCTGACCATGAGAGGAACACATCCAACACCATGTCAGAAAGGCACGCCTAGCACTCACATCTGACCATGAGAGTGTTGATGTAATTGTAAATTCATAATGTATTCATCCGTATATCTTATGTCATACCCTGATGTTTATTCTGGGATGTGTTTGTAATGTATTTGAGTCATGTCATACTCGAATGTTTATTCTGAGAATTTTCTATAATGTAAACAAGTCATGTCAAGTCATTTTGGGTAACCCTAGGTTTATTATACTATCCTAGAGAATTCGACCTTAAGTGAGTCATTGTAAGTCGGGGCAATAGTCCCCACCGTTGTGTCAAGGATAACCCTCCTTGTTGGTCGGAGGAGGCAAAGTCCCCACAAGTTATGGGGCACTAGGGTTATTACACACTCCTAGAGATGTTGGCTCTAGTAAGTAATTGTTAAGTGAGGACAACATGTTGGAGTGGGTTTCAAGTGAATGAAAGAATATAAATAGAGAGTGAGTCTCTTTATTTATCACACACACACACACACTCATTGGGGCACATGAGTGAGAGGAGAAGTTGTTGGGACAAGAGAGAGACTACTGCTATCGGGAGATCATCTTTATGTTTTCGGTTTTTACTTTTGGTGTTGATTCTATCTCTAAGGAAGTTGTGGGATTTTCTCCTTTATGGTTTCCTCGAGGAACATTCTTTGTGTCTCTTGTCTCTTGTGTTTTATTGCAATGCAATATGTTATTCTCTCAGTTAAAGATCCTAAGATCATAATGCTAGCTTGAAAGATAAAAATTGAACATGGTATCAGAGCTAACCTGAGAAGAAGACATTATGCAGCTACAGAAACTAGGGATTCTTACTTTTTGGGTCTCTCTCCACAATCCATTAGCAAAATTATGCTAGGCTGACTCTCCATTGAAGGGCGCATCTTTCTATCGAAGCGGAATTCAATTCTGAGCATTTTCAGTTTTTGGTGCAGGAAATTAAATTAGGGATTCTTACAGAAGAGGAATTTTTGAGTGAGCCCGACATAGGATTTATCTCCTAATAAAAATCAAATTTTAGAGACCTAGATCAATATTTTTTGTTGGGTATAACTCCGGGAAAGTCAAACCCTAGTTTGACCCCGAGGTGGAAAAACCCTAAAATACTAAAACTAATAGGTTTGTGTACATTCGCCATATCTCGGGATGGGAGAAGGCTCAAGAGCAAAAAATTGCAGAGATCGAATATAAAATCCTGATGTACACTTTATCCAAAATTCAGCCTCGGATTCACTATATTATGGGAATATGACCCCTCCAAGTTAGGGTTCCAGCCTCCTCCAAGATTCATCCCTAAACAGGACATTTGGGGAGAATTGCTATATATTGAGTTACAAAGGTCCAAATTAAATTTCTGAATATGTTATAGAAAGGGCACAAAATTTAATTTTTGTGGTAGGAATTTTAGACCCAGAAGATGACACAGGGACACATGGAAGTCAGTACAACTTCGCTGTTCTAAACAGTCCTGTAACAGGTCACCTTGGAAAAATCATCATAAGTCCAAATTGGTGAAACCAATTCTGATGGAACTTGTGGTTTTGGAATAGGTACATGTGAGCTACCTCAGTGAGAATTTTTATACACATAGGTGTAGTAATTTCGGAGATACCGTAGAAATAGTAATAGGCATTTCTGCAAAATAAATTGGAAAACAAGGGCTTCCTATTCCGGGAGCTTCCCTCCACTGTTTTCAGAAAAGGAGTACATTGGACAGCTCAACTTGAAGATATCTATCTTTCTATCCAATAAAATCTGAAATATTCCAAGTTTTTAAAATTAGGGTTTCTTTGACAAACCTTAGATCAACCAGCTTCGGAACTAGGACGGACACCTCAAATTGGTAAGATCTAATCTTTTGCTATTTGCATTTGAGGTTATCATTTCAAAGTGATACATCACATCATCTTGATGATAATCTTGGTGAAGCTAACAACTTCCAAGCAAGGAAGTATTTAATCTCTCTGAAGAAAATGAATTGGACACCTACATGAGTAGAGAGGATCCAGTTCCAGAGGGAGATGAGGCTAAAATCCTTACACCAGAAGAAATTGGTCAAGGCCAAGAAGATCATTGTTGATTCAATCACTAATCACATTGTACCACAAGTGTCTTCCCTAAAGACACCGAAGATGTTTGATTCCTTGACCAAGCTATTTAAAGGGAAGAACATAAATCAGAATATGACCATAAGAAACCAGTTGAAGAATGTGAAGATCCATAATGCAGAGACCATACAGTCATACTTTACAAGGGTCTCTCAAATCAGAGAACAACTTGAAGCAGTAGAAGAAGAAGTGGAGAATGTAGAAGTGGTGATAACCACCTTGAATAGCCTCCCAGGATCATGGGATTCATTCATTTGAAGAATCTATGCTAGAAGGAAGTGATTACTTTCAGCAGACTCTGGGAAGAGTACACACAAGAAGAATCTCAACTAATAATAAGAGAAAAAGAAGATGGGAGCAACTGAAGATCAAGCTCTCACCATCCAAAGAAGATCCTTCAAGCAATGAGGAATATGAAGAACTCAACTCTTGAAGAATCTCTTATCCACCTTACCATTTGGATGAGAAACGATGCTACTATGAATGAAGAAGACGATGAAGCTGAAGGCTCAAGAAGGAGTCTACCCACGAAACAAATAAAGATAAGTATTCAATAGTCATTTCATGATATTGTTTTGTTATGCATTTGTTTATATTCAGTTAATGTATTATGCATGATAGAGTGTTTTCATTAATGATAGTATACTACTAATATGCATGTGATGGGTAAGTAGCTCATGGTGCTATACAACTCTTCATTGCTACTTATCTATAATGAAACGTCTTTGCTGACATATTGGATTAGTGCACAATCTCAATGTTCTCCCGGTAGAGATGGAAGGCATCTAGAAAAGTTTCTCTGAGATATGGATGAATGTTGTATTGGCTAAAGTAGTTGCATGATCATATATTTATGCATAAGAAGTTTCCAGTATGAATATTCCTTATGAAATGTTTCTAACCATACAAATGCATTTGACTTGTAGGAAAGATCGTGTAAAATCGCCTACAAGCAAAGAAGGATGAGACTTGTTCTGAAGAAGAAGTAACGACATTTCAAGATGAAAAATAATATCATGAATGTAGCAACATCATTGATGCAGAACCTTCCAAGAATAAAGGGAAGACTAGTTCAAGAAGAATGATGTCTAGGATGCCATATTGATACGTGAAGGGAAGTTCATAGTTACATCATGCAGTAGATGGAAACATCATGGGATACAAGGCATAGACTATGAAGAGACATTTGAAGCCACTAGAAGTGAAGTCACATGACAGGCATAATCATGTGTGCAAATGAAATAAGTCCTTGTATGAGTTTAGAAGACACCCATGGGATAACACATACATGAGGAGCTTGATGAAGATATTAACTTTTGCTACAAGGTTGAAGATGAAAGCCTATAGAGGATGACAAGCTCACAGATGGGTGTGAGAAGAACTTTTGAAAAAGTTCAAGATAGAGGATCTTGGTATCCAGTGATCCTAGATGGATACATAGAATATTAGTAGCAGAGGAAGCTACTTGTCACTCCAGTACAGAATGTTTCAGTGCATAGAGTACAGAAGACAGCAGGAGTATGATGCTTCAAAGGGAGTGATTGTAGAAGATCCTGAGGTTCGATATGGTATGACAGGATGGATAAATTACTAATGACTCTAGGATTTACTAAGGGTAAAGTGGATTCCAACCTTTTCTTCAAGGTTGAAGGCGGAAGACTAGTGATGCTCCTGTTATGTGTTGATGCACTACGTTCTAGGAATGGAGGTGTGGACAAGGGAAGTATGCAGTAGAGATCCTGAAGAGGTTTATGATGATGGAATGCAAGGGCATGACCACACCTATGGCATCAAACATGAAGCTATTGAGTGATGCTTCATCAGAGATGGTTTTTTCTACGATGTATCGTCAGATAATTGGGTCCTTGGTGTATCTGACGAATACGAGACTAGATATTTACTTTGCTATGAACACATTGAGACATGTTCACCTAATGGTTGCAAAGCATGCAGTAAGGTATGTGAGGGGTATAGTTGATTATGGGCTCAAGTATGAGGCGAATCAAAATATTAACCTAGAACGTTATGTTGATTCAGATTGGGTAGGCAGTGCACTTTAGGGTGTTGCTTCAGTATGGGATCATGTGTGATCTCTTGGTTTAGTAGGAAGGAATCCTATGTGGAACTCAGTACAGATGAAGCAGAGTATGTCATAGCTTGGTTAGCTAGTTGTGAGGCAGTATGGCTGAGTAAGATATTGTCTAATTTATTTGATCTCCAGATGGATGCTACTTGTATACATTGCGACAACCAAAGTTGTGTGAAGTTGTCAGAGAACTCAGTGTTCCATGACAAGTCAAAGAATATCAAGATCTAGTATCACTATATTAGGGATATGGGGCAGAGAGGAGCAGTGAAGCTCCAGTATGTTGCGACAGACAAATAGATAGCTGATGTGTTGACAAATCCATTGGCTAGGGTGAATTTTGAGTACTTCAAGGAGAAGATTGGTGCTCTCCAGATCAAGGTTCATTCTAAGGGGAAATTATGAGACCTAGAGCCATTCTGACATGGTGAGAGGATTGGTTCCTTCCATGGTCAGATGTAAGGGTTGAGCCATTCTGTCATGGTGAGAGGATTAGTTCCTTCCATGTTAGATGTGAGTGCTGAGCCATTCTGATGTGACTGTAGGTTTGATTCCTACATGATTAGATATAAGCACTGAATTCCATTCTTGGAATGGAGGTGCCTAGTTAGTTACCAGGAATACTCGGTCTAGGACTGAGGGCCTTTCTGATATGACTATAATATGTAGTCTTACATGATCAGATGTGAGCACATGGCCATTTTGATGTGATTGAGGTATTGGTTCCCACTTGATCAGATATAAGGGTTGTTTCCATTCTTGGAATGGAGGCACCTAGTCAGTTACCAGGTAGCTCAGTCTGGGACTGGGGGCCATTCTGATATGACTGTAGGATTGGTTCCTACTTGATCAGATGTGAGTGCAAGCCCTTTCGACATGCATGTTGGATTGGTTCCTTGCATGTGTCAGAAGTAAGTGCAGATCCCTTTCTAACATGCATGTTGGATTGGTTCCTCGCATGTGTCGAATGTAAGTGCAGAGCCATTTCGAACATGTATGTTGGATTGGTTCCTCACATGTGTCGAATGTAAGTGCATAGCCTTTTTGAACATGTATGTTGGATTGGTTCTTCGCATGTTTCAAATGTAAGTGCAGATCATTTTTGAACATGCATGTTGGATTGGTTCCTCGCATGTGTCAAATGTGAGTGCTGGGCCTTTCTGACAGGGTTGTGGGATTGGTTCCCACATGGTTAGATGTGAGTGCTAGATGTGACTTTCTGATATGATTATAGTATTGGTTCCTACATGATCAGATATAAGTGTTGGGTGGGCCATTTTGACTTAGGGTCAGATATAAGCACTAAAGAATACCTACATGGAGGCTAGGCCTACAACCAGCATGAAAAAGGGCTGGCTCTGTAGAACTTCCTGTGACAAGAAGAATCATGAGATAGCACCCATGATGATGATCCAGCAGTGATGATGATCCAAATCGAGTGACGATCCAGATCTAGTAATGATGATCCAGATCGAGTGATGATCTAGATCCAATGATGATGATCCAGATCGAGTTCTGATATAGATCCAGTGATGATGATCCAAATCTAGATGAAGATGACTTGAATATGAAGATGAAGAGAACTCAATGATGATCTAGATGATACAAAGAAGAAGACTTGTGCTGATAAATTGTGTCGAGAGAATACCTTCCTAGTTAAGAGGGAGTGTTGATGTAATTGTAACTTCAGAATGTATTCATACCCCGATGTTTATTTCAAGATGTGTTTGTAATGTATTTGAGTCATGTCATACCCCGATGTTTATTCTAGGAATTTTCTATAATGTAAATAAGTCATGTCAAGCCATTGTGGGTAACCCTCCTATTGGTCAAGGGTTAAAGTCCCCTCAGTTGTGGGGCCCTAGGGTTATTATACTATCCTAGAGAATTCGACCCTAGGTGAGTCATTGTAAGTCAGGGAAATAGTCCCCACTATTGTGTTAGGGATAACCCTCCTTGTTGGTTGGAGGAGAAAAAGTCCCCACAAGTTGTGGGGCACTAGGGTTATTAGACACTCCTAGAGATGTCGGCTCTAGTAAGTAATTGTTAAGTGAGGTCGACATGTTGGAGTGGGTTTCAAGTGAATGAAAGAATATAAATAGAGAGTGATTCTCTCTATTTATCACACACACACACACACACTCACTCATTGGGGTGCATGAGTGAGCGAAGAATTTGCTGGGACAAGAGAGAGACTACTGCTGTTGGGAGATCATCTTTATGTTTTTAGGTTTTACTTTTGGTGCTGATTCTATCTTTGAGGAAGTTGTAGGGTTTTCTTCTTTATGGTTTCCTCGAGGAAAATTATTTGTGCCTCTTGTCTCTTGTGTTTTATTGCTATGCATGTTATTCTCTCAGTTAAAGATCCTAAGATCATAATGCTAGCTTGAAATATAAAAATCTAACAGAGAGGAACCAATCCAATCATCTATGTCAAAAAGGCCCAACACTCACATCTAACCATGAGAGGAACCAATCCAGACATCTATGTCAGAAAGGCCCAGCACTTACATTCGACCATGCGAGGAACCAATCCAACGTACATGTCAAAAGGGCTCTGCACTTATATCTGATCATCTAGGAATCAATCCCACCATCACATCAGAATGGCTCTGCACTTATATCTGATCATGTAGGAACCAATCCCACAGTCACATTAGAATAGCCCTCAGTACCAGACTGAGTATTCCTAGTAACTGACCAGGTTCCTCCATTCTCCCATAGAATTACATCTCAGCACCAAGCTGAGTATTCCTGGTAACTGACTAGGTGCCTCCATTCCAAGAATGGCATTCAACACTTATATCTGATCATGTAGGAACCAATCCTACAGTCACATTAGAATGTCTCAACACTCATATCTGATAGGGAAGGAACCAATCCTTTCACCATGACATAATGGCTTAGCCCTTACATCTGACCATCGAAGAAACCAATCCTCTCACCATGTCAAAATGGCTCATGGACTGATCGCTTCCCCTTAGAGGGAACCTTGATTTGGAGAACACCAAGCTTCTCCCTGAAGTACTCAAACTTCACTCTGGCCAATGGCTTCGTCAACACATCAGCTATCTATTCGTCCGTTGCAACATACTAGATCTTCACTACTCCTTTCTGCACCATATCCCTGATATAGTGATACTTGATATTGATATGCTTCGACTTGTCATGGAACACCGGGTTCTCTGAAAACTTCACACAACTCTGGTTGTCACAATATATACAAGTAGCATCTAACTGGAGATCAAATAAATTAGACAGTAGCTTCCTCAGCCATACTGCCTCACAACTAGCTAAACAAGCTGCGACATACTCTACCTCAGTTGTACTCAGTGTCACATAAGATTTATTCCTGCTAAACCAAGAGATCACACCTAATCCCATACTGAAGCAACACCCTGAAGTGCTCTTCCTGTTGATGGAACTTCCTACCCAATCTGAATCAACATAACCCTCTAGGTTAATCTTCTAATTTGCCTCATACTTGATCCCATAATCAACTGTACCCCTCAGGTACCTCATAATATGCTTTGCAACAATCAAGTGAAGGTGTCTCATATCTGTCAGGAACTGGCTCAAGGTATTCACAGTAAAGCAAATATTAGGTCTTGTGTTCATCAGGTACATCAAGGACCCAATCATCTAACGATACATCATAGCACCAACTGCTTCTGATGAAGCATCACTCAATAGCTTTAGGTTCAATTCCATAGGTGTGGTCATGGCCTTGCAACCCATCATCCCAAACCTCTTTAGGATCTCTACTGTATACTTCCCTTGTCTGAGGAAGATTCCATCCGCATTCTGCCACATCTCCATGCCTAGAAAATAGTGCATCATACCCAAGTCCTTCATTTCGAAATCGGCAACAATATTCCTCTTTGTATCAGCAATCAACCCATCCATACCTATTACAAACATATCATCTACATACAGTAGGAGTATCACTAGGTTACCATCTTCAACCTTGTAGTAAAGGTTGGAATCTGCTTTAATTTTGGTAAAGCCTAAACTGGATAGAAAGCCATCAATTGTTTTGTACCATGTCCTGTGTGCCTATTTCAAACCATACAAGGATTTCTTCAATCTACACACATGAGACTCCCTATCATGTGTCTCAAAACTGAGTGGCTACTCTACATACACTTCCTCTTCCACTACACCATTCAAGAAAACAGTCTTGACATCCATTTGGTGTATCTTCCATTTCATCACTACAGCCAGTTCAAGTACTGATTTGATGAAAGTGTATCTAGCTACAGGTGCAAAAGTTTCTTCATAATCTATTCCTTCTTTCTATTAGAAGCCACAAGCCATGAATCTTTCTTTATGTTTCTCTTTGCTGCCATCTGCAGGATGCTTAATCTTGTAGATCCATTTGGAAGTTACAACAGACTTCCCTTCTGGTCTTGGGACAACATCCAAAAAATCATTCTTCATGATCGATTGATACTCTTCTATCATAGCATCCTTCCATTCTTTCCTTTCTTCCACTTCTTCATAGTTGGAAGGTTCTTTATCGATGAAGTCATATACTAAAGCTACATACTTGGAGTAAGACCTGGTCCTCTTTCTTTCTCTGTGATTCTCTTTTGGAGCCCCATGTCTTTCTACACCTTGGATAGGTTCTTGTACCCAAGCAGGTTTCCTCTTGTGATGATTCCTCTCTTGAGGTGGCTCTACATGTTCTTTAGGTTCTTATAATTCTCGATCTTCTTCTTGAATTTATTCGTTCATGGTTGTGTCATGAATTCTGGGTGCTTCTGTTTCTTTAGGATCTTTAGCAGGTCTCTTTCTGGAATTGTTGTAAGTTGAATCTTCGTCAAATTTAATGTCCTTGCTGATGTCAATATTCTTGAATCCTAGGAATTATATTCTGTAAGCCTTCGAGATTTTAGAGTATCCCACAAATATACCCTTCTTTCCTGAAGGATCTAACTTTGTCCTATTTTCTTTTAGAATGTGTATGTACACTGGACAACTGAATATTCTAAGATGGTTGACTTCTGGTTTCTTTCTGAAAAGACTTCTTTAGGTGTCTTGTTCTTGAGTACTCTGCGTGGAGTACGGTTCTATACATACACCACTATTCTGGCAGCTTCTGCCCATATATGCACGGGAATATCTTGATCATGAAGCATTTCTCTTGCAGCTTCCATGATCATTCTATTATTCCTTTCTGCAACCCCAATCTGTTGTGGATTATATGGAGTGGATAACTCCCTCTTAATGCTTGAATATTTGCATAACTCTTTGAATTCATTTGATGTGAATTATTCACCATTATCTGATCGAAAGGTCTTGATCTTCTTTTCAGTGTGGTTCTCGATCAAGGTTTGAATTCCTTGAATTTGCTGAATACTTCATCTTTGTTCTTCATAAAGTATATCCATGTCTTCCTAGAAAAATAATCAATAAAATAAACATAGTATACATACCCGCTTAAAGAACTGGATGACATTGGACCGCATACATCGGAGTGAATTATTTCCGATATTCCTTTTGATTTGATTTCACTACTTGAAAATGTCTTCTTTGTGTTCTTTCCTTTCACACATCCTTTGCAGACTCCTTCATCTTTTGACTGCATTTTTGGAAGTCCTTCAACAGCTTTCCTTGCAAGTGGTAGTGCTATGTAATGCACATGTGCAAGCTTTTTATTCCAAAGTTCATTTGGCTCTACTGAGTCATGAACCAAAGCTTGTTCTGGTTGGCCCTTCAATTTGTATAATCCTCCTTCTTGTTCTCCAATTACTATTGCATCATCAATAGTATTTCCTCTTGGCCACATGAGGACTTGGCTATATACAAATGTAACCCTCATTCCTTTTGCATCTAGTGCCAATATGGAGAGAATATTCTTCTTTAGTCCTAGTACAAGAAATCCTTCATTTTCATGTACTTTCCAAAGTCTATCTTGTAGGAGGATTCACCACTACCTTTTATGGGATATTGGTAGTAATTCCCAAGTTTCACCTTATGGGGTGAATTATGTTCAGATAGTTTCTCAAAGGATTCCTTGAATCTTGTCATGTGTTTGGAAGCCCCACTGTTAATGAGCCAATCTTTGCTTCCATGTGTGACAGTTCCTGTGAGAGCAGAGATTAGAACATATTCTTCATCACTTGAAGAGTCTTCACTTTCTTGTTTTACTCTCTTTCTGGGAGGATCATCATCCTCAGCAATGTGAGCATGATGTCTTGTTTTGGAGTTTTTCTTCTTCTTAGATCCATTCTTATTCATGGGACAATTTTTAGCAAAGTTTCCTCTTTCATCACATGTATAGCATCCGAGTTTGGATAGATCCTTGTTTGTTTTTACAAAATCATCTTTCTGATGAGAATGCTTACCTTGATGATGATGATTTTCCCTTCTTCCTTTCTTGGAGTGTATTGTGAGAGCTTGATATTCATTTCCCATCTTTTCTTCTTGAGCGACTATTTGAGCTTCTTCTTGTGAGCATTCTTCCCACAGTATACTGAACTTGATTAGCTTCTTTCTAGCATAGATTCCTTGGATGAAATAATCCCATGATCTAGAGAGACCATTCAAGGTTGTCATCACAATTTCTTCATTCTCCACTTCTTCATCCACTGCTTCAAGTTTTTCTTTGATCTGGGATACCCTTGTAAAGTATGATTGTATGGTCTCCTCATTCTAGATCTTTACATTCTTCAACTGGTTCCTCAAAGTCATCTTCTGGTTTATGTTCTTCCCTTCAAATAGTTTGGTCAGGGCATGAAACATAGCTTTAGGTGTCTTGAGGGAGGATACCTGTGGTATGAGGTGATCCTTGATTGAATCAACACTAATCCTCTTAGCCATGACCAATTTCTTCTTGCATAATACCTTAGCCTCATCTTCCTCTAGAACTGGAACCTCCTCATTGATGTAGCAGTCCAAATCATTTTCTTCCAGAACTAGAGAGATCCTATACTTCCAGGCTCGGAAGTTATCAGCTCCATAAATATTTTCATAAATCTTGGTATGATGAGACATCTTAACTGAGAACCTCAAATGGAAATACAAAAGACTTAGATCTTACCAGGTCAAGATGTCAGATCTGGATCTGGAGCTGAATTTCTGCAGTGCTGGTTTAGGAGCAGATTAGGTTTTGACTTTCCCGGAGTTCTGTCCAACCAAAAAATTTGATATTGATCTCAAAACTTTGATTTTGAGGAGGAGATAAATTCAGGCCTAGGATCACTCAAAAATTCCACTTTTGTGGAAAACCCTGATTTCCGGCAGTAGTGTCGGGTCAAAAACTGAAAATGCTCATAATCAGATTCTGCTTCGATAGAGAGGAGAGTCAGCCCAACCTTCTTTTGCTGAAAATATGTGGAGAGAGATCCAAAAAGAGGAATCCCTAGTTTTTGCAGCTGCACAGTGTCTTATTCTCATGTTAGCTCTTATACCATGTTAGAGTTTTATCATTCAAGCTAGCATTATATTAGGATCTTTAACTGAGAGAATAACAAGAACAACAATCAAACACAAGAGACAATGAACGCAATGTTTTTCCTCAGGGAAACCATAAATGGAGAAAACCCCGCAACTTCCTCAGAGATAGAATCAGCACCAAAAGTAAAACCCCAAAACAGTAAGATGATCTCCCGACAACAGTAGTCTCTTTCTTTCTAGCCCCGACAAATTTTTCTCCCTCAGTTATGCGCTACAATTGAGTGTGAGTGAGTGTGTGTTAAATAGAGAGGATCACTCTCTATTTATACTAATTCCTGACTTGACAATAACTCACTAGGGCCGAATTCACTAGGAGAGTCTAATAACCCTAAGGCCCCACAATTGAAGGGACTTTAGCCCTTGATCAATAGGAGTGTTACCCACGATGACTTGACATGACTTGTTTACATTATAGAAGCTTTTGATCGAAACATCAGGGCATGACATGACTCAATTACATTACAAACACTTTCCGGAATAAACATTGGGGTACAATACATAAGATATACAACTGAATACATTCTAAAGTTACAATTACATCAACATTCAATTCTAGTGCTAATAAAATGGTGCCATTGCCGAGGATGAGATTGAAGATCATCCCTAGGAAGAACGACAAAAAGAAAAATGATAAATGGTTTATGTGGGAAAATCAATATTCTTACATGTGAAAAAGGTTGTATCAGTTTCCCTGGCGACTCCACTGAAATATTCTAGAAGGTGACTCCACTGGGGAGACTGATGGTCAGAAAGACAGATATCGGGAGAGGTCTCAAATATTCCTTGGATTTAAACAAAGGGTTTAGATTTGACCATTGATGGTGAACAATGGCCAGACATCAAGAAGGTCATGTCTCTTTTCACCTAGAAACTCCATCTATGAAGGATCCATTCTTCATAATGTTCTATGACAGGTCCACTATCAAATGGGCTTGCAAAGTTTGAGGAGCTGATTCAGTTTCTCCACCATCAAGATGACTTCTCGGCCTGCAAGGTATGCTCCTATGAATCTTGTTGCTACCCCTGGTTATCCCAATAAAATACCTCTGGTAGATTGGCAAACATATCTTCCAAGATTCAATGATGAAAAGGGTGATGATGCTGCCATTCATTATTTAGATTTCATAAGCATATACATAAGTTGGGAGTGGTATGGCATGAAGATTCTTTAATGAAACTGTTCATGTTTAGTTTAGAAGGATATGCAAGGTCTTGGTATGAGGGATTTCCAGCAGGAATTTTATCCTCCCTTAAAGGATTTCATACAGTATTTCCTGAACATTTCAGAAGGCATTTTCCTTCTTTGTTGTTACTTCAAGACTGTTGCACACTAGAGAGTTCACTGAAAATGTGAAAGATGAGTGTGGTGATGATTAGTATTTGGATGAAGATGTTTTAGAGGTCCTACATGAATATTCAGCTAAAAAATAAATACAAACCAATTTCCATGATATTCAATAAAATTCCTAGCGGTTAGTACTGTCTTCCTTCACTGAAGTTGATAGAGACCAAAGCTCTATTTCAACCAGTTATATCTCTCTTCCTAAAACTGATGATTATTTGTAGCATTCTTGTTATTCTCTATGTGACCAAGAGAGGTTGGGACTATCAATCAAATCCCTCCTCATATTATTCAACTTCCAAATTTTTGTTACAAGAAAAGGCCTCCCCTTCCTAATCAGAAAATTCCTTTTCACAACAGCAATCTCTTGAAAATTACAATGCTTGTGTGATTGATTACACGGGAGATGATAATTCTGGAAAATCTCAGTCTTGTAGTCCCTCCACATGTTCATTTTTCTGAAAATGCAAGTAAAGAGAAATCAGATTTTGAAATAGTGGTTGAAGGAAGACCTCTGCATGTTGATCAGATTCAAATTTCACTTAAAGATTTACATGACTATTAAAAGCTCTCTTTGCTTGAAGAAGATGATCATCCTAGTGATTTGAAAGGAGATGGGTGTACTAATTTGTTTTCTAAAGAATGCAATCAGCCTATCACAATTTCTGTTAGTGAAGAAAATTTCATGGCAATCCAAGATCAAAAGTATGAAAACAGAGTGGAAACTAAACATGTTGAAAGTGATTGTTTTCTGTTGTGTTTTCTTTCATTTGAGTGGTTAAAAAATATACTTGAAGTTTCCAATCAAAAACAAAAATTTGATGTTGTAGATGAATGTATAAATTTCCTTGGAATGGATGATGAGTGAGAAGGACAGTTATTCAATCAATCCTAGCCTTTAGAAAAAACAACAGCATCCAAAGAAGAATTGAATAACGAAGAAGAAGATGGGGGTTCTCAAATGGATGTTTCTTTTTGTTTTTCAAGTTCAGAAATTTTTTGTTGAAAAGAAGTATGTTTGCTTGATCATGTTGAGGAATAGAGTGGTATTTACTTTGGAATGCATGGAAAGAATGAAGTTGCAAAGTCAGAAATTTTGAACGAATTTGTGGAGGTCTTGGTTGAGGATTGTCATGAAAATTCTTGTCAAGGATATTTTAAGGGACAATTTAATAATTTGCAAGGGGAGTTACTTTTTGAGAAGCCTTCTCATGGTAAGCAAATGACAGAATTTTTTGAAGGCTTTCATGTTTTTATGATCCTGTGGCAGAGTACATGGAGAATCTTGGTAGTGGTAATGGCTGGTTATATCTCTACTGTAAATATCAATTTCTTTATTATAACCTTGTACCATTAGGTATTTTAGTTTTTTTTTATTATCAAGCATGAAGATAAAGTTGGTTTATGGGATCATTTGCTTGATTGGCTTCATTGGAAGTCAGAAGTTACTTGACTGAGCATTGATGCTTAGTAAGTAGGGTAGGTAATTAAATATGAATAAGCTCAACATGGCGAGTACTCCATTCAACAGTTTTCAGTTTTTTTTCAGTTTCAGTTTTGATTTCGGTTTCGATTTTAAAGTTCATGCTTGTAGTTACAGTTGGTTTCCAACCTTTGGGGTATGGATAGGTGACATGTTATAGGTTGAAAGAGTGGGACTTGTTTGCAGAATGGTTTTAGTTGATCATTCAGTTCAGAATAGGTAGAGGATTTCAGAAAAATTTGGGAGCTGCCCAATGGATTCGGCACCTGGTCTACGGGGTTCTTTGCTACCTCGTAGGGAGGATAGCATCCCAAATGGAGCCAGTTGTTAGCACTATTTATTTTGCTGAAATTTAGTACTATCATTAAATTGATTTTAATATATATTGGTGATCGGGTGGTTTTCAAATTCTTCCCACTAAGCAATTTATAAAAATCTCCTAGGGCTACAAGAAGAGAAGGTTCTAAAGGTGTTTTGAGCAAAAGAGAAAAAGTTAAAGGCTTTTGGTTAAGAATGAGATATTTTATAGAGAAAAAATATTCATTATGAATAATGTTTACAAAAAATTTATGAAATATATTTGTAAAAGGAGGCTAAAAGTTATGTTTTATAAAAATAAACGAAATTTATTTTTATAAATCCAAAAAGCGTTTGGATATTTTATGGAAAAAGTAAATGGGATATATTACCAAGAGGTATTTCAGGCTTAAGCCCAAGAACCAAGTGATCATGTTTCTTGGCATAAAATCAAAATGGGCTCATGCACCAACCTGCCACATCAACACACCAAGGAAAGTCATCAATCAAACCAAGCACATAGCTCCCAAGAAGTGGTATCCATGTTGTTCCTTGACATACAATGGAATGAGTAGTGTATTTAAAGTCTGAAAACGCCAACCTCCTTTGGCATGTGGGATATTTCCCCATATAAAAAGTGTGAAAACACTATCCAAAAAATGAAAATGCAAAGGTAAGTTTGATATATCAATGGAGGTCGATTTAATGTTGAAGATGAGAGTCTAGTGGTAAGGAAAAGTATGCATGGCTGTAAAATATTCCACAAAAGTCCTCAGTTCACATTTCATATTGTATTTGTTCATTGGGAAAATAAGACACAGTATATCAAAAAATCTTGCAGAAAATGATCTTGAATGTGATCAAAGGATTCGGGTTACAGAAACAGAAGGATGATAATTCTATTTATAATTTGAATCTACAGAACTCAAAGGTTCAGCTCGTATTTTTCATTGTGAGGAGAATACTATTTACCATAATAATTTACTGTGTTTTATTTTTCCTTTCGATGGTCAGAATTTGAAGACTGGAATTTGGCATTTGATGTTGAATCAAAGATAAAGAAATTGGACATGCTTGGTCATCGGCAGGTGGAGCACATAATGACTAAGAGGAACCTATCATTTTATTCCTTGAGATAAATCATATATGGAGATTTATTGTCCTGCAAAGTCGAAGGAAAATCAATGGAACAGATAAACACCCAAATCATCCAACGACACACATTTATTTCGCTGCAGGAACAAGCACGAGGTAATTAAATTTTCAGATTTGTTGAACAGCTAAATGTTTTTTAAAATCTGCGAAATTTTTATGCTGCTGGAAATTCAATGCACGTGGCCAAGAAATATGATTTAACCAAAGAGATCGACCGCCCAAAAAAGCTCCACAATGTGAAAGTGTCAGGTGTTTAATTTTCATTTCTCAGCGATATTTTATATGGAAGGTAGCTCCAAAACACGTGTTGATCGATCCACGTTTTGCTAAGAAGATCAATGGTGGACAATTTTACCAGATTGGGAGCAATTGATAGCATCCAACTCCGTTCAAGTATTTTATTTGAGGAGTTTATGCTAGTTGCAAATGTTTTTATTTCTGAGAAAAAATTAAGAAAATTTCCTTTGTATTCACTTAAAATGTAGATGAAATTGGATAAAACCAAGAAGCAATAGAGCATATTTTTTTTTTTCTGAAAATGATTGTTCTAGTCATCTTATTCAGAGAATTTTTCCCGCTGAACCAAGATGAATTTTCAGAAACTGAGAGAGTTTTTTCTTCATAACACACCTATCTACAATAACCTCTCTATTTTTTTACACAGTTGCTGTGGATTGAGATAATTGAATTCATCTTTAGAGAGAAAAATTCTAGATTTTTAAATGATTGTTTTAGTCAGTTATTTCAATCAATTATTTCTGGAAAAATAGAAATAAGTTTCCAAAACTGAATGAGGTTTATCTTATGAACATGATTATATTCAATAAACTCCTTCATTTTTTACACAGGTCCTATGGTTTAGGAGAAACAAAGTGAGTTCTACAGGCCATTTTTCAGGATTTCCAAAGGACTGTTTCAGACATCAAATGCAATGAATTGTTTCAGCCTAATGGAGTTGAATTTCAAGAAATGGATAGATTTTTTCTTCATCATAGGCCTAATTTCAAAAAACTCCTTCTATTTTTACATAGGCATAATAGGTTGGGATAATTTAAAAGATATTCACAGGGTATTTTTTCAGAAATTTACAGGTTTACTGTCTAAGTCATCAGTTTCAAAATCAGATATTGAGGAGATGGAGCTGAATCAGAGGAAATGAAGACATGGGTTTTGTGGGGCACATGGCCAATTACAAAAACCTCTTTCTATTTTCATAGAGCTGTCACCATCTGGGATATACAGGAGGGGAATTTTTAGACTGTTTTTCTAGTAGTCCGCATTTTATTTTTTTCTTATGTAAATCGTGGTAGATACGCCACGTTAGAGTTTGTTAGAAGTTGTTCTTTAGTTGTAAAAATTTTTTATTCCTGAATGTCAGTTTAGAAAGTACAAAATACTATAGATGTGCCTCCTGAAGATGGAGAGGGGGTTGGAACCGATGTAATTTTGTAGTGTATGATTTCAAGAGTTTCTTAATAAAATTACAGAGCCAAAGTTGGTGTTTTTCCAAAGATTCATGTGTTGTTTTATGTTATAGCATGTTACTTTATTTCTCATGTAAATGTTTTCCAGTTTATCTTCCCCATTATGTTTTCTTTCATGTCTGAAATAAGTGCATAACAGTTTGGAATTCATACATACTATGCTCCATCTATTGTTTTCAGATATCCACTAAAGCTTTCTTCTAAAGCTAATATAGAGTTCATTCTTTAATGGTCAGTGTTAATGGTATGTTCATGTTCCTCTTTTTCACTATACAATTATGATTTGGTTGTAACTGAATAGCTATCTTGCCTTTGTGTTAAAACACCTTGCATAAGTTTTTGTTATCTCTATTACGTATCTTGACTCCATCGCCTAATGGTCCTATGTTCTTTTTCAACCAATCTTACAAACATTTAATAATTTCACTTGTACATATCTGGCATTGTTAATATTTGGTGAGATATCCCTCTTGGAAGAGCAGAAAGCCAGTTCTCTCTTCAAAAGTGGTTCTATTGTTACTTGGGAATGATCCTTCACAACCTTTGGTTCAATTCCAGTGCTAACAGATGGGTTGAATATTATAACACCAAGTAACATGTTGTCTCTACTGCTTATTCCCGGAATTCTTATTCTATCCCAACACTGCTTAGCATGCTCCTTTCCTTTTCCATCAGTGTCCTATTCATCCTCTCGACAACTCTATTATGTTGAGGTGTGTATAATGGAGTAGTCTTCTTCCTTGCTATACTGCACTTCTTAAAGAATTCCTTGAATTCATTCCCACATAACTCTCCATCATTATTTGTCCTTAATACCGTTATTTTCTTTTCTAACTGATTCTATACAAGATCCTTAAATTCTCTAAACTTAGCAAATACTTCATATTTATTTTGAAGGAAGTAAATCCACGTGTTCCATTATAAATCATCTATAAATGAAATATAATACATATATTTTCCTAATGATGAAATAGGAACATGTCCAAACACATCACTGTGTATCAATTCTAGAATTCCCTTTTCCCTTGTAGCAGCATATGCAAATCCTACTTGATTTTGTTTTCCATATATGAAATTCTCATAGAAATCAAAATCTAGAGTGCAATTAGTCATACCTTCAACCATACCTTTACCTTGTAATGCTTTAAGTCATGTTTCTTAGATATGCCCCAATATTTGATTCCATAGAATTTTCTTTCCTCCTGATGCAGTCAAGGTTCTATCATCTTTACCTCCTTCCCCAGACATAACATAATTGTTACATTCATCAATGATGATGCTTCCCAATAGTTTGTATAGATTTCTATACCTAACCCCCCTCACCAATACCATTGAACCTCGAACCATTTTGCAATCACCATCTCTACACACATTATTTACACCTGCAACATCCATCTTTCTGACATATACCAAGTTTCTCACTATATTTAGAATGTGTAGCACTCTAGGTAGAGTTCTAATCCTTCCATCCTTGATTTTCATCTTGAGTCTACCATGTCCAATGATAATGGATGGTGAATCATCTCCAAAGTACACATATCCTCCATTTTACTTTTCATATTCACAAAACCACTCTTTATGAGGGGTCATATGACATGATGCACCTAGGTCATATGACATGACATGCCAGGATTTAGATATACACTTAGATTTAGATCTCCTCCCATATCCTTTATTTGTGTTTCTCTCTCAAGGGAGACCTCTCAAAGACAAGGCATCCATGCTATGATTATCCATGGTTTTTCACCCCATCTCTTCTGATAGAGAGGATGATATTATTTCATAAAATTTTAAGGTCGCTTGACTATAACTACCTATTGCAACAATTAGATTGTCCCAAGAATCTGGAAAATAACACAATAATGTAATACATTTATCTTCTTCATCCATTGTAATTCAACAAAGGCTATCTAAATTACAAAATTATTGTAGACATTCAGATGTTATTTTATTGTGTCATTTTCATCCATTCTAAGATGAAATAGTTTCTTTTTCATAAACAACTTGTTCACAAGGGATTTTGATTGATGTAAACTCCCTAGTTTCCCCCAAATATTTACCATGCTATCTTCACCATATACATATAAAAACATAGAGTCTGATAAGCATAGTCTAAATGTAATCCTTTGCCTTATTTCTAATGTATCCTAATCTTTTATGACTTTCCAGTGGGTTTTGCACCCGGATCTACAACAATCCACTATTCTCTATCTGTAAGAAGGTCATACATTTTGAGCTTCCATAGCTCAAAATTTTAGTCGTTAAATCTCTTGATCTCAATTCTTTAACTACTCACCATTCTATTTGAATGCACATATTAACATTGCAAATATCCAAATGAACCCAAGTTTATCACAAATCCAAGATCTATCAACCGTGTTGAACCCTCAAGAGCAAAGGCATGCCCCTAATTCCAATAATCGATCTATGATACCACATGTAAATTTTAAAACCTATGTAGAGAATAAAATCATACATATTATTTAATAAAAACAAATATTACACCATAGCATTCACACATAAAACACAAATATTTACCATGGAAACACTTAACTGGGAAAACCAACAAAGCTTGGAACCACACCTCTTATTTTCTCAATATCGTTATGAATAACTCACAATACAATATAGGTATTTTATATCCTCCAATAACATAATATATTATCCTGGACTAGAAAATAGACCCCAATCCCTTAACCATGATTAAATTATATATTTTTAGAAAATTCCCTAAAATGTCCAAAAGCATCCCAAAAGTTTGGGCTCCCTGTACTCATGTCGAAAACTTCTTGACGACCGTTTTCGTGAAGGTCCTAATAGGAATCATCAAGCATGTTGCTTCCATACACACCTCCCACACACAAATGCAATTATATAACATATAATAACACACACCGTGAAAGAACCTCTGCAAAATGCCCCATAGTCAAAAATATCTGCTCCATTTGGTAGCAGATATTCATACATGTATTTTTACACCGGTTTTCATTTCAGTTTGTTTTGTAAACAAAAGTTCACTGTTGTGTCATAAGTATACACATACAAAGTGATGATATTTGTTTAAATTTGCGGGAGTCTAGCGTGTTTTAATAATTACTGAACCAATGCATCACATACATGGGTGCACCGAACTAAAAAATGTGGAAATTGAACCCAAGTGATAGAACAATTGCACTCATAAAATTGCTAATCAAACATGCAAATTTACACATAAAGGAGATTGAAATTGGAGCATAACACTAATCTGTATTGAATAAGTGTACAATAGACAACCTTATGAAGTCATAGGCTTCTGCAATATATAATTACATGAGATATTCGAATGCATAAGAATGCCATTCGAAATAGTAAAAAAACAGGCTTACTAAATCTAGTCAAATCCCCCATAGGTGCATAAAGCAGTTTCCAAATCTACCTAGAGGCTCATGAATTGGAAAAGTCAAGTAGGAAAGCTAATAAGTGATGGAAAGACAACTCATACATGCTTTTATTAGGATAAAATAATGGAGGATGATGAGGGAAAAAAACAAGTCAACTACACCTAGTCTTACTTTCCCTTTTGCCATAAATCTCAATAAAGTAGGAAACTTAGCAGAAAAAGAAGATATGTGCTAGGGAGGATCTGGAATAAAGAATACATGATAAATATAGTTTCTAGTAGGTTTCCCAATCACTCCATGACTTATTTTTAGCAAGTTTGACTTCTAGTACATGTGGAAGACAACTTGCATAGAGTGGAATATTGGAAACTAGGCAAATAAGACAAAAATGGATTAATTAATGTCTAAGGTATCTAACTATGGGTTGATTCTTCTAACACCCCCCCCTTAAGCCTAAATTTATGAGTAAATATCAGAAAACTATAGGGCCTAGCAACAAGGCTTAGTCACCCTTTACATACTGCATGTCCATTCAACCAAGGAAAGAGGCAAAAACCTAGTGGGAAAATCCTCCCTTAAACATGGACAGTAAAACAAAAT
Source organism: Pseudotsuga menziesii (assembly GCA_001517045.1). Lineage (NCBI taxonomy): Eukaryota > Viridiplantae > Streptophyta > Pinopsida > Pinales > Pinaceae > Pseudotsuga > Pseudotsuga menziesii. The sequence continues at coordinate 130,988 of LPNX010865838.1, forward strand.
TTGAAAATATTGTCATCAATCATGCTTCACAGCATGATCAACAATCACCAGTAGTGATTTGAGATTTCTGAGTGTCTTCTCACAAAAAAATTTGGTGAAGATGTCTGCTACTTGTTCTGAAGATGCACAGAAGAGGAGGTGAATGGTGCCATCATGCACAAGCTGTATGATGTAGTGCATATGGATCTCAATGTGTTTGGTTCTTTGTCTCTGAATTATATCATTGTAGATTCAAATGGTACTTTTATTATCACAATAGATAATAGTTGAAAACTTTGATTCGAAGCCACACTCACCAAGTATCCCCTGTAACCATAAACATTGAGTTGTTGCATTTACAACTCCTCTGTACTCTGCTTCTGTAGATGAGAGTGCTATGGCACTATGTTTCTTGCTTGAACAGCTAATTGGTCCTTTAGCAAGAATGAATAGATATCCTAATTTTGACTTTCGATCAGTGTTTTCACCTGCCCAATCACTGTCAGTAAACCCAATCAAATCAAGATCAGATTTAGCTTTGTAGAAGATCCCATGAGTTCTTGTTCCCTAAACAAAGATAAGGATCCTTTTGGCTTCTCTCCAATGGATATCATGAGGCTGATATATGTATATTGAATCCACACTTACTGCATAAGAAATATCAGGTCGAGTGTGTGTAGGTATAGAAAACACCCAATCAACTTCCTATACAATGTATTATTTACCATAGGAGAAGAACCTGCTTCTTCAAGCTTAACTCCTGAAAGGAAGAGAGTATTGCTTGGCTTGCAATATTTCATGTTGAACTTGTTCAGAAAATATAAAGCATACTTGTACTGATGTAATTTTATTCCATGTTGGGATTGAGCAATTTCGAGACCCAAGAATTGGCTTAACAACCCCAAATCAGTCATAGAAAATGCATGGTTCATTGCATCCTTCAAGGAGGCAATTTCTTTCTTTGAACTTCCTGTAATCAGAAGTTCATCCAAATACAAGAAAATAATCATCAAATAACCATGAATCGGATTCAAATAAACATTATGATCAAACTTGCATCGAACAAAACTCAATGACAACAGAAATCCATCAATCTTGGCATACCAAGCCCTGGGGGCTTGCTTGAGCCCATACAATGATTTATTTAACCTACACACAAAATATGGATTAGAAACAAACCCTTGAGGTTGATGCATGCAAATATTTTTAGTAATATCTCCATTTAGGAAAGCACACTTCACATCCATGTGATGTAACTCCCACTGCTTCGAAGCTGCAATGGCTAAGGCTAGCCTGATGGAGTCCATCTTTGCCACTAGTGCAAAGGTTTCATTGTAGTCAATACCATGTACCTATGAGTAGCCCTTGGCTATAAATATTTCCTTGTATTTTAAAGGTGAACCATTAGCAGCAAACTTATTTTTTAAAACCCACTTACATTGAACTATCTTCCTCCCTGGGGGAAGATCAACCAGTTCCCAAGTGTTGTTCTTCTGGAGTGAGCTGAATTCTTCTTTCATGGATTTTTTCTATCTTGGATCATGTGCTACATATTCATATGTATATGGGTATGATTCACTCATCATATAGCACTTCTCTGCAAACAAAGGGTCTTTCATACATAGGGCACTCTCAAACTAAGATCTAGTCCTCCTAGGATCACTAGGATTTTCAGCTAGTTCCCCAGCTGCATGAATGGTATTTTATGCCCACTTTGGTATTGTAGGACTATTAGGATCTACAATTAAATCATCATTATCAGACATATCAGAATCAGCAAACTCATTTGTCTCTTCACTTACATTCAATGGTTCTAGTGGTGAAGAAGACTCTCCAACTTCAACTGTTGCTAAAGGCTCTTCTTGGAACTAAACACTCCTTTCAATGAAGGATTTGTATGTGATCAAATTGATTAGATTGTACCCTTTTGAATATTTAGAGTACCAAGAAAATAGATACTCTTGGTTTTGGGGCTGCAAAGCCATTCTCTTTTCAGTTGGAATTCTATCCCAAGCATTTGAGCCAAAAATCCTGAAATGGGTCACATCTGGCTTGTGCCCCCTCCAAGCTTCGAAATGAGTCATACCATAAAGATATTTATGAGGCACCCTATTTTGGATATAGGATGCATAGTTTATAGCCTTGGCCCAAAACTTTGGTGGAAAATTCTTAGCCTCCATCATACAGGTTGCCATCTCCTTCAGTGATCTGTTCTTTCTCTCAGCAACACCATTTTGTTGTGGTGTGTAAGGGATTGAATGCTGCATATGAATACCTGCACCTTCACAATATTGAATGATATCATACTTGACATACTCACCACCATTGTCAGATTTGAGGATCTTGAGTCTCCTCCTAGACTAGTTTTCAACCAAAGCTTTAAAGACTTTGAAGAGGCCAAAAAATTCAAACTTATGCTTTAGGAAGTAAACCCAACAATACCTGGAAAAGTCATCTATGAAGGTCAATTAATATTTGGATTGAATCATTGACATATGAGGAAATGGACCAGAAAAATCACTGTGGATCAATTGAAGGGGTGTAGAGGTTCTCTCATGATGAGCTCTCTCAAATTTATGCTCTCGGTGTTTTCCTAGGATACAACCTTGACAGACTCCCTTGGAAAACTTAATCTTTGGTAACCCTATGACCATTTCTTTTTCACTTAGATCAGAAATATACTTATATTTAAGATGGCCAAATATTTCATGCCAAATATTTCTTGCCTCATTAGCATGAATCAGAAGAGCAGAGGGGTTTGAGTAGGGTGGAAAATGTGAAAACATGTATACCTTCGAAGTGTGATCTACAACTCCTTTTGCAATGACTTTACCATAAGAGATCTGTATTATCTCAACATCATTAGGGGAGAAGATGACCTTATTTGGAGACCTTGTGTGAGTCATATGATACATTGACAAGAGGTTAGAGGCAAGACCTAGAACATACAATACATTACTGAACTTACCATGGTCAAGATCAATCCTTCCTTTCCCCAAACTCTCAGTGAGAGAGTTATCTCCCAGCACTATTGGTGGACCTTTCGACATGTCAAGAGAGGAGAATGCCTCCTTGGTTGAAACCATATGTCTTGAAGCTCCATAGTCTATGATAAAGCTAGGTGAGCTTGATGTGCCAACAACAAAGGCATGTACTCTCTCTCTGTCCTATGAATTTGATCCTCCTTCCCTCTTCTTTGAGCAATCAAGAAGGGAAATGTTATTCTTCCCCAGTAGTTGGGTCAACATGTCAATTTTCTTCCTCATGTAGGAGCTTTCAGGATGATATCCCTTACTGCAATATGCGCACTTGCTCATTTATCCTTTGTTCTTCTTCTTTTGTAATTTCTTCTTAGAGCCTTGGGGCTCCTCTTGAGACTTGTTCTTGTCTCTCTTTTGCTCAGGTGGCTTCTTAGCTTTCTTCTTGCCTTTTGAATCCACCCTTGAATCTCCAGCAACCAAATCTTGGTCTTTGGAAGGTTTGATGGTGCTCATCATCACCAATTTATCTTGTTCTTGTGTGAGGGATTCCATGAACTCTGCAAGCTTAGGAATCTTCCAGGATCGAGGTGTCAACTTGGTGGCATGGAAGATCTAAACAAACACTGAATAGTTAGGGCCAAGCTTCGAGAGTATGGCCAAAACTAGTTGCTCTTCCTTCTTTTCAATTCCACACTGTTTTAGCTGCAAAACAAGGGCTTTAAACTTGGAAAAGTAGAGTTGTAGGGATTCAAAGATGCCGGGAATCAAAGAGATCAATTCATTCTCGATTTGATGTCCTCTCATCTCATCTGTATTACCAAAAATTTCTACAAGATTCTCCCACACTTCATTAGGTGATGTCAATCCATCAAGATGGAAGAGGAGGTCTCTGGATATGCTTAGACACAGAAGACCATAGGCCTCATCCCTCTTGTTGTGCCATTTAATTTTCTATGCAGCTACATTGGGCTCTGCTTCAGTTGTCATAGTCACCCTGTAGAGACCTTTCACTCTCAACAATATCTCCATCTCTGCTTTCCATTCAAAGAAATTAAATGGAGTCAATATGATCTTCTGAGATTGATCCATAGCTCAGAACTGTGCCCTTCAATCAGCAGAATGTGCTCCCAGTCAAGATGTCAAACCTGCAATAGCAATATGGAAGGAGATAAATCGATATACAAAGGCTCTGATACCATGTGGAAATTGAACCCAAGTGATAGAGCAATTGCACTCACAAAATTGCTAATCAAACATGCAAATTTACACACAAAGGAGACTGAAATTGGAGCATAACACTAATTTGTATTGAATAAGTGTACAATAGCCAACCTTATGAAGTCATAGGCTGCTGAAATATATAATTACATGAGATATTTTAATGCATAAGAATTCCATTCGAAATAGTAAAAAAGAAAGCTTACTAAATATAGTCAAATCCCCCATAGGTGCATAAAGCAGTTTCCAAATCTACCTAGAGGCTCACGAATTGGAAAAGTTAAGTAGGAAAGCTAATAAGTGATGGAAAGACAACTGATACATGCTTTTAGTAGGACAAAATAATGGACGATGATGAGGGCAAAAAACAAGTCAACTACACCTAGTCTTACTTTCCCTTTTGCCATAAATCTCAATAAAGCAGACAACTTAGCAGAAAAAGTAGATATGCACCAGGGAGGACCTGGAATAAAGAAAACATGCTAAATATGGTTTCCAAGAGGTTTCCCAAGTGCTCCATGAATTAGTTTTAGCAATTTTGACTTCTAGGACATGTGGAAGACAACTTGCATAGAGTGGAATATTGGAAACTAGGCAAATAAGACAAAAATGGATTAATTAATGTCTAAGGTAGTTAACTATGGGTTGATTATTCTAACACAAAAAACTAAAAACTAAAAAAAAATTGCACAAGCTATTTTTTCCCTAAACTGAAAAAGAAAATGACGACAATTTTAAGTTTGAAAAGTAATTCTAAAGTATGTTTAAAAGAAAAACAAACTAAACATTAATTCATTCTTTTGCTGAAAAATTTAAGGGATAACTTTGGAACAAACACTTACGCAGAAGGTGTTTGGAGAAACTAGATTATTTTGAGGGTCGAAATTTGTCAGATATGGTGAATGAAACAAAACCCTCCATAGTAAAAAATTCAAGTATGTAAATATTATTGTTGATCTTATTATTTTATTTATAATTTAACTAGATTTGGAATAAGAACTTCATACGTACGTTCAATGTTGCAACCCTTATTTTCTCGCTGCTTCTTTTCGTTTGCTATGGATGCAAAATTTTACATCAAGGTTTAAATATCTCTATTGTTTAACACAATTACAATTTCACCTTTTAGGGATTTTAGATTTGTTGAATTTGTGAATATATATAGAAATCATAGAGAGAGATGGTGCCATTTTTTGGATTGAATTTGTAGCCATGTCATTCCTCTAAATTTATTTTGTTTTTTGTTTTGTTTTTTCTAAAAACTAAACGAATGCGTCAAAATTTGTGCATTTTTTTTTCCAAAATGAATCAATGTGTGCATCGTTATAGCACACCACTAATGACTTGCAACACAAAATGTTTTCTTGTTTTTTTTTGTTTCTTCGTTGCCTATCATTAGTGCATTTATACAAATATAACATCGATAATGACACGAAAAAACATTTTTTTATTTCCATAAAATGATAAATATGTTTCAACCATTTAAGGTGAACATGTTTTTGGTATAACAGATCGATGCATCTACATTAGTATGACACATCGGTGCATCTATGTGCATATATGCACCATTGTGTTTTCAAACCATGAGAATCAATATCAAACTTGTTTTTTGTTTTGAGGGTCTATAACTTATTTGGATAATATATTGATAGCTTCTATATTTAATGATACAAGTTGTTTATTGATAAAAATGCATGGCATGATTTCAATGAACAAAAAATTTAGTCAATATGATGGAAGAACATCCAAGATTACAAAGAAAGAAAGTGATTCTAATTGATTTCTCTATTTAAATTAATTTATTTGAATGATTTGTAAAATTCACTAATATGTATTCATTAATGTGTGACATGCAGAGCCAAAAAAATGAGGAAGTTTGATAATATTATTACCAATCTAAGTGTATAAGAACATAAAACGTTGATGAAAAGCTTACAAACGGATGACTCATATGAATAAAAAAGAATTCAATGTGAATTATTTCTTCAAATTTGAGTAACAATGTACTTATGATTATTCACTAATATGTTTCAAATAATCTAATTCAAATATGTTGAATGTTATACACAAATTGACAACAACATAAGTTAATGTCCTCATAAGAAAAAAAATTATGGAATATGCAAATGATTATCAATTGGTCCTTATCTCATATGGAGAGGTGCTGGAAGTTAATAGAAGTGGCAAACAATTTTATAATACTATGAGGGATATAGTGTAAAGAAACTACATATGTACTTTGTTAAGATTTGATATGATTATTGATATATCATTAGTATTCAATTAAATTTCACAACAATAGCATATGCAATATCACTGAAAGAAACACAATCACAAGATAGACACAGATTTATCCTAGGAAACCCTCAAGGGAAAGAAAACCCATCAAAACTTCCTCTATATATATGTATCTAGAGTACAAAGATAAAACCCCAAACATGTGTTCTTCCTCCTTGCAGAGATGTCTATCTCTCTCTCTCCTATGTGCTATACACAAATGAGTGTGTGTTTCAAATGAGGAACACACCTCCTATATTTATACTCTTTCTTACACTTGAATTTTCCCCTAACAAGTCTTCCCCAACAAACTTATTGGGTCGATGTCACCTAGGAAGTCACAAAAAATATTATATTATATGCAGGAGGGTTCTATTTACCTGATTTATAACAAAGGTTCTACCTCATGACTCTTTGATGACCAAATACAATAGTAACATCCCGAAGGAGGAATAAAGCATATCCCATAGTTTACATAACTAAAATACATTTAGAATATTCTTTGAAGTTACAATATTTCAAAAATCCCACTTCACGAGAAGAGTATTCTATTGACAACAACAACATCAACTGTAGAAGCAACGAGAGAGAGCATCTACAACAAAATCAAGGTGATACATCTATATGTGATTGGAAGCTTTCAACAATAATCAGCAACTAGAAAGGTTACTAAACATCTTGAACATATTTAGTATTGGAACATCATCTTCTTCTTCAGCACTGAGTCTTCATATTTGATCTTCATCTTTTACATCACTCGATCACTCAATCCTTTGATGCACTCGATCACTTGACCATTTAGAGCACTCAATAACTCTATCTACATTATCATCTGTATCCATACTTGATTTTTCAATAAACACTTTCATCGTTGGCATCTCTACTTGATCTTTTGATCAACAACATCATCAGAAGCATCATAAGTTGCAACACACATGATCCAATTATGGAATTATAAATCCCTATCACTTTTGGATAGAGGTGGAAGGACAATGCAATCCTGACCCACTTACGAGATGGTCAATCTCTCTAACTTTAGGAAATGAGTCCAAGGATGATGCAATCCTAAGCCACTTACGGGATGGTTAATCCCTCTCACTTTAGGACATAAGTCCAAGGATGATGCAATCCTGAGCCACTTACAGGATGGTAAATCCATCTAAATTTAGGACATAATTCCAAGGATGATTCAATATTTAGCCAATTACGATATGGTCAATCCATCTCACTTTAGGAAATAAGTCCAAGGATGATGCAATCCCGAGCCACTTACAGGATGGTCAATCCCTCTCATTTTAGGACATAAGTCCAAGAATGATGCAATCTTGATCCACTTACAATATTTTCAATCCCCATAAATTTAGGAAATAATTCCAAGGATGATGCAATCTTGATCCATGTTAGAATAATCAACCCATAGTTTACCCATTTAGACATTAATTTAATTATTTCTGTCTTATTAGCCTAGTTCATGTGTCCCACCTTGTGCAAGTTGTCTTTTAACTATCCATAGTGGTCAAACTTGCCTCATTTGAATCATGTAGTGCATGGGAAAGCCCAAGGAATCAAATCTACTTTATTCTTGGCCTCCTAGGCACCCTTCTGCTTTTTCTGCTTTATTCCCTACTTTTTCAGTGTTTTAAGGCAAATAGAAAAGCTAGACTAGGTGAGGTGAACTAGTTTTTTTTCCTCTTCATCCTCCACTCTTTTCTCCATGAAAAAGCATGTATGAGCTTCCATTCCACCACTCTTTAGCTTGCCTAAGCCATTTTGCTAATTTGTGAGCTCCATGACAGATTTGGGATCAGCTTTTTACACCTATAGGGGATTTTCTTATTTTTAGTAAGCCTGCTTTATGCTAGATTCGAATTTCTCATCATGCATTCGAATCCCTGATGTATGTTATTTATTCAGAAACCTATGTTATTACAGGGTTGGCTATTGTACACTGATTTAATACAGTTTAGTGTTCAGCTCCAATTTTCAGTCTCTTTGTGAGTGATTTTGCATGATCAATTGTTAATTGTTGTGAGTAAAATTAATCTATCACCTGGTTCAATTTCCACATGGTATCAAAGCCATTGTAGATTGTTATCTCTCCTTCAAAAAAAATTTGCAGGTTCAACATCAGTGACTGGGATCCTTCTACTGACAGCCGAGATAGATTTTCTAAGCTATGGATCAATCACAGAAAACTATCTTGACTCCCTTCAATTTCTTTGAATGGAAAGCAGAGATGGAGATACTGTTGAGAGCGAAAGGCCTCTACAGGGTGACTATGGAAACAGAAGCAGAGCCCAATGCAACTTCAAAGAAGATAAAATGGCACAACAGGAGGGATGAGGCTTATGGCCTCCTGTGTCTGAGTATTTCTAGAGACCTCCTTTTCCATCTCGATGGATTGACATCACCGAATGAAGTATGGGAGAAGCTTGCTGATCTTTTTGGAAAGACAGATGAGATGAGGGGACATCAAATCGAAAATGATCTGATTTCCCTGAGTCCAACGAGCTTTGAATCCCTGCAACTATATTTCTCCAAGTTCAAAGCACTAGTATTGCAGCTAAAAGAGTGTGGTATCGAAAAGAAATATGATCAGCTTGTACTGGCCATCCTCTCGAAGCTGGGCCCTGATTATTCAGTGTTTGTTTTAACCTTCTATGCCACAAAACTGACAGCTCGAACCTGGAAGATGCCTAGCCTTGCAGACTTCATGGAATCTCTCACACAAGAACAGGACAAGCTGGTGATGATGGGCACCATCAAACCATCCAAATATCAAGCTTTGATTGCTGGAGATTTGAAGGTGGATTCAAAAATAAAAAAGAAAGCTAAAAAGCCACCTAAGCAAAAGAGAGACAAGAAACAGTCTTCAGAGGATCCACAAGGTCCCAAGAAGAACTACCAGAAGAAGAAAAACAAAGGTGAAATGAACAAGCTCGCATACTGCAATAAGGGAAATCACTCTGAAAGCTCTTATATGAAAAAGTAGATAGACATGCTGACCCAAATCCTGGAGAAGAATGGCATCTCCCTTCCAGAAATCTCAAAGAAGAGAGAAGGAGGATCAAGTTCATATGATAGAGAGAGAGTTCATGCTCTAGTTGCTGGCACATCAAGCTCACCCAGGTTTATCATTGATTCTGGAGCTTCAAGACACATGGTTTCGACTAAGGAGGCCTTCTCCTCACTAGACAAGTCGAAAGGACCATCTATAGTACTGGGAGATGACTCTCTCACTGAAAGTTTAGGCAAAGGAAGGATAGATCTTGATCATGGTCAGTTCAGCAATGTGCTGTATGTGCCTGGTCTTTCCTCCAACCTCCCATCAGTGTACCAGATGACCCACACTGGGTCTCCTAAGAAGGTCATATTCTCCCCCGATGAAGTTGAGATCACAGAGATTTCAACTGGTAGAGTCATTGCAAAAGGAGTTACGAATCATGCTCAAAAGTTATACATGTTCTCACACTTCCTACCTTACTCAAACCCCTCTGCTCTTCTGATTCATGCTAATGAAGCAAGCAAGCTTTGGCATGAAATATTTGGCAACCTAAACTACAAATATCTTTCTGATCTTAGTGAAAAAGAGATGGTCATAGGGTTTCCCAAGATAAAATTTTCCAAAGGAGTCTGCCAAGGTTGTATCCTAGGAAAACACCCAGAGCACAAATTTGAGAGAGCTAGTCATGAGAGAACCTCTGCACCCCTCGAGCTGATCCAAAGTGATGTTTCTAGCCCATTCCATCATATGTCCATGAGTTAGGCCAAATATGCATTGACTTTCATTGATGAATTTTCCAGGTATTGCTGGGTTCACTTCCTGAAACACAAGTTTGAAGTTTTTGGCCTATTCAAAGTCTTTAAGGCTTTGGTTGAAAACCAGTCTGGAAGGAAACTCAAGGCCCTCAGATATGAAAATGGTGGTGAGTATGTCAAGTATGAGTTTATTAATTATTGTGCACATGCAGGTATTCAGATGCAGCATTCTATCCCTTACACACCACAACAAAATGGTGTTGCTGAGAGGAAGAACAGATCACTGAAGGAGATGGCAACATGCATGATGGAGGCCAAAAATTTTCCACCAAAGTACTGGGCCTAAGCTATAAACTATGTAGCCTATATTCAGAATAGAGTGCCTCACAAATATCTTGATGGCATGACTCCATTCGAAGCATGGAGTGGGGACAAGCCAGATGTGACCCATTTCAGGATTTTTGGCTCAAAGGCTTGGGCTAGAATCCCAACAGAGAAGAGGAAGGCTTTGCAGCCCCAAATCCAAGAGTGTCTTTTTTTTGGATACTTTGAAGATTCAAAAGGGTACCAGTTGATAAATTTGAGCACAAATAAATCCTTCATCGAAAGGTGTGTTCAGTTTGAAGAAGAACCCCTTGCAGCAGTGGAAGTTGGTGAAGCCTCTTCACCACCTGAACCTTATGAAGTAAGTAAAGAGTTTGTTGAACATGCTGATTCTGATTTGTCTGATGGATATGAGTTTATTGTAGACCCTAACATCCCTACAAGGCCAAAATGTGCAGCCAAGACACTACATGCAGCAGGAGAGCTAGCTGGGGATCCCAATGACCCAAGGAGGACTAGATCTCAATTTGAGAGTGGTCTATGCATGAAGGATCCTATTTTTGCTGAAAAATTCTATTTGATGGTGGAGTCTGATCCTCAAACATATGAAGAATTAGCAGGAGATCCAATATGGCAAACATCCATGAAGGAGGAGTTCAGCTCACTCCAGAAGAGCAACACATGAAAGCTAGTGGATCTTCCCCTAGGGAGAAAACTAATACAGTGTAAGTGGGTCTATAAGGCCAAATTTGCTGCTGATGGTTCACCACTGAAGTACAAGGCCAGATTTGTAGCCAAGGGCTACTCACAGGTTCATGGCATAGATTACAATGAGACTTTTTCCCCAATGGAAAAGATGGATTCCATCAGGCTAGCCTTAGCCATTGCAGCCTCAAGGCAATGTGAGGTACATCACATGGATGGAAAATGTACCTTCCTGAATGGAGATATCATTGAGGAGATATATATGTATAAGCCTCAAGGTTTTTCTACTAACCCTTCTCTTGTGTGCAGGTTGAGAAAGTCATTGTATGGGCTAAAGCAAGCCCCCGGGGCTTGGTATGCCAAGATCGATAGCTTCTTGCTATCACTGAATTTTGTTCGATGAAAATCAGATCCAAATGTATATTTGAAGTTATTTAATGGTTCATTAATGATCATTGTGTTATATGTTGAGGACCTCCTCATTACAGGAAGCTCACAGGCTGAGATTGCTTCCTTAAAAGGAGCTATGAACCAAGCCTTCTCCATGACAGATTTGGGGCTCTTAAGTCAAGTTTTGGGGATTGCGATTGCTCAAACCAAATATGGAATCAAGTTGCACCAGTCCAAATATGTCTTGGACTTGCTGAACAAATTCGGAATGAAGGATTGCAAAGCAAGCAAAACTCCTTTCCTTTTAGGAGTGAAGCTAGAAGAAGTTGATTCTTCACCGATGGTAAACAATACACTGTATAGGCAATTGATTGGATGTTTGTTGTATTCGACACATACTAGACTTGATATTTGTTATGCAGTAAGTGTGGCTTCTAGATTCATGGATCAGCCTCAAGAGATCCATTGGAAAGCAGCCAAAAGGATCCTTAACTTTGTTCAGGGAACAAGGACACATGGGATCTTCTATAAAGCAAAATCTGATCTTGATTTGATTGGATTTATTGACAGTGATTGGGCAGGTGATAGCATAGATAGAAATTCCACATCAGGATATGTGTTCATGCTTGCAAAAGGTCCAATCAACTAGTCAAGCAAGCAACAGAGTGCCATTGCACTCTCATCTACAGAAGCAGAGTACAAAGGAGTTGTTAATGCAGCAACTCAATGTTTATGGTTGCACGGTTTACTTGGAGAGTGTGGCTTCGAACCAGAGTACTCAAATACTATCTACTGTGATAACCAGAGTACCATTCAAATCTGCAAAGATCCATTTCAGAAGCAGAGAACCAGACACATTGAGATCCATATGCACTACATCAGAGAACTTGTGCATGATGGCACCATTCACCTACTCTTCTGTTCATCTTCAGAACAAGTAGCTGATATCTTCACCAAAGCATTTTGTGAGAAGACCTTCAGCAATCTCAAATCACTGCTGGGGATTGATGATCATGCTGTGAAAGCATGATTGAAGACAAGATTCTACAATTTTGTTTAACAGTCCATGTTTAAGGGAGGATTTTCCCAAGTTGGTTTTGCCTCTTTCCTTGTTTAAATGGACATGTAGTATGTAAAGGGTGACTAAGCCTTGTTTCTAGGCCCTATAATTTTCTGATATATTACTCATAAGTCAGGCTTAAGGGGGGGTGTTAGAATAATCAACCCATAGTTTACCCATTTAGACATTAATTTAATTATTTATGTCTTATTAGCCTAGTTCATGTGTCCCACCTTGTGCAAGTTGTCTTTTACCTATCCATAGTGGTCAAACTTGCCTCATTTGACTCATGTAGTGCATGGGAAATCCCAAGGAATCAAATCTACTTTATTCTTGGCCTTCTAGGTGCCCTTCTGCTTTTTCTGCTTTATTCCCTGCTTTTTCAGTGTTTTAAGGCAAATAGAAAAGCTAGACTAGGTGAGGTGAACTAGTTTTTTGTCCTCTTCATCCTCCACTCTTTTCTCCATGCAAAGGCATGTATGAGCTTCCATTCCACCACTCTTTAGCTTGCCTAAGCCATTTTTCTAATTCGTGAGCTCCATGACAGATTTGGGATCAACTTTTTACACCTATGGGGGATTTGCTTATTTTTAGTAAGCCTGCTTTATGATAGATTCGAATTGCTCCTCATGAATTTGAATCCCTGATGTATGTTATTTATTCAGCAACCTATGTTATTACAGGGTTGGCTATTGTACACTAATTTCATACAGTTTAGTGTTCAGCTCCAATTTTCAGTCTCTTTGTGAGTGATTTTGCATGATCAATTGTTAATTGTTGTGAGTAAAATTAATCTATCACCTGGTTCAATTTCCAAAATCCATGTGGAAATTTAACCCAAGCTTAGAACAATTGAACTCACAAAATTGCTTGAAAATATGCAAGAAACAATCAAGAAGGAGACTAAATATGTGATAATACACAATCTGTTGATTATATTAATTTAAACCAGCCATAATTAAATATATGTAGGCTTATCATACAATATATTCTCCAATATTTTGAAACCATTAGGTTTCTATTCGAATCAATACAAAAGAAGGCTTACTAAATTAGTCAAAATTCCCCATAGGTGCATAAAGCACTTTCCAAATCATTCAAGATGATCATGGATTTTGTAAATGAGTATGTACAACTCATAAGTGATGGAAATTTGAATTTATCATGCTTTTATATGAGGAAAATAAGGGACATGAGTTGGTGCAAAAAATAAGGCAGACTACCTTAAAACTAGATTTAGCTTTTTCCTTAAAACTGCAGAAAAAGATGGAAACTATGGATAAGGAATTAATACATAGTTTATATTATGAGAAGTATGTGGGTTGGAATAATATTATCTAGAATCTTTCTAACTCACTCCATGAGGAGTTTTTGGCAAGTTTGACCTCAAAATGGAATTGGGTGCAAACTAGCTAGTGTAGGACCTATGAATTAATAAAAAATATTAATTATTGTATCCTAAGTCTTGGGATGGGTTTTGATTAATACAAAAACCCATCTTAATCCTGAATTCAAGTACAATATCAGAAAAAAGTCATATATATAGGGCCTATAAACAAGGCTTAGTCAAACTTTACATACTAGTCCATATAAAACAAGGAAAGTGGGAAAATCTTCCCTCAAACATGACATGAACAAAATTGTATGAAATATGGTATTCAATATGTATTCACCACATTATCAGCTATCCTAATTAAAGAGTTAATATTTCTGAAAGTCCTCTTTGAAAACATCTTGGTGAAGATGTATGCAACTTGATCAGATGATGCGCAATATTGTAGATCAATGACCCCATCATACACAAGTCCTCTGATGTAGTGCATAGGGATATTGATGTGTTTGGTTTGCTACATCAGTAATGGATCAATTGAGATTCAAATGGTACTCTGGTTGTCACAATATATGAATGCAAAATTCTCTGACTCTACAACAAACTCTCCAAGTATTCCCTGCAACCACAAACGTTGAGTAGTTGTATTCACAGCTCCTCTGTAGATGAAAGTGAAATTACACTTTGTTTCTTACTTGAACAACTGATTGGTCCATCTGCAATAATAAACACATATCTATAATTTTATTTTGTATCAGCGTTGTCACCTTCCCAATCAGAGTCGGTAAAACCAACTAACTCTAGGCTAGATTGTGCAACATAGTGAATCCCATGAGTTTTTGTTCCTTGTACAAAGTTTAGTATTATTTTTTCTTCCCTACAATGGATGTCATGAGGCTGATACATGTGTCTGAAATCCACATTAATTGCATAATATATATCAGGTCGATTATGAGTCAAATACATAAGACAACCAAACAATTTCCTATATAGGGTGCTTTTTTCCAATGGAGTTGATTGTGCTTCTTCAAGCTTAACTCCTGAAATGAAAAGAGTCTTTCTTGGCTTGCAATCCTTCATTTTGAAATTATTTCAAATATTTGAAGCATACTTGGAATGATGTACCATGATTCCAATATCTGATTGAAAAATATCAAGCCCCAAAAATTGGCTTAACAATCCCGAATTAGTCATAGAGAAGGAATGGTTCATTTCGCTCTTCAAAGAGGAAATTTATTTCTTGGAACTTCCTGTGATCAGAAGGTAATACACATACAATAAAAGTATGATTATAGAACCATGAATCAGATTCAAATATAAATTTGGATTGGAATTGCATCTACAATAGTTCAATGATAGCAAAAATCCATCAATCTTGGCATACCAAGCTCTAGGAACTTGTTTTAGCCCATACAATTATTTCTTCAACCTGCACACAAGAGATGGATTACTCACAAAACATTATGGCTGCTGCATATATATTTATTCTTTCATATCACCATGTAGAAAGGAACTCTTCACATCCATGTGATGTACCTCCCACTACCTGGAAGCTGCAATGGCAAAAACTAGTCTTTTGGAGTCCATCTTTGCAACTGGTGCAAATTTCTCATTGTATTCAATGCCTTGGACTTGGGAGAATCCATTGGACACTAAAACAACAATATTTCAACCCAAAATCCGATGAAATCCGACAAAAGTACTATTTTTTTGGATTTCAATTTGAAATGTTGAACTTTTGATTATTATTATTTTTAAATTGTAGAATACGTTATCGAATTTTTGATGTTTATTTCTACTATCGAATTTTTTACTCTAGCTCATTGGATATTCAACTTCAAGGATTTCATATTTTTAAATCCAATGTTTTCGGATTTTCGACCACAGTGTCGTCAGATATGCGACGGAGAATCGTTGGATTGACGATGTAATTTCCATTTTTGTTTGCAATGGTAACTAGTCCCTTTGCAATAGTAACTAGGTTAAGATCACTGGTTATTCGATGAATGTTGAATTTGAATATATATATATATATATATATATATATATATATATATATATTACAGAAACATTTCGACATTTTTTCTATAGAAGCAACGAACAGATTGCGGAAATTAGTTTATTCCTTGGCGGACGTTTTGAGGAATTATTTTATTCTTTGATGGACGGTTTGTAGAATTATTTTATTCTTCGACAAACACCGTTTGCAAAAATAGTAATGTGTGGACCTTGATTTTTTAAGGTTGTAGATAGCCTTCATTCAAGCTTTTTGTGAAAAAATGTCAAATAGCATGATTCTTGATCCAAAGGAACAAAATCGACAATTGCTTGCTAGACTGTGGGATGCAATGAAAAGAAGGGGTGATGGGAAATGTTATTTTCCATGTAGTCAATGTAGGGGATTTAAGAGGAGAATAATATTTATCACAACAACCTCAAAACATTGTAGGGAAAATGGACATGCAGAGGGGGGGAATGAATATTGTTCATTTGTAAGTTTAGCATTATAAATTTTTTCTATTTTTTTCTTTGTTAAATGTATGTATTATTTTAATATTTCCTATATTAAATTATATCTATTGATGCATTCATGTAATTATAAAGAAAATACATCCTATGACATATCGTTAAGAGGAATTTCTTTCAGAACAAGTATCGAAGGAACATGGAGCTATGCCTAATGGAGAACAAGTTAATAATCATATTGAAGAAGATGATCATACTGATAACGTAGTTGAAGATGATGGTACAAATACATTGATCCATGATTCATTTAATGTTATAATGGATCATGATGATGACGATGATCATGAAAATATTGATGACTTTGATGATGTTCATGATATACCTCTTCTTGAGAAGGCATACAAACCCCTTTATGAAGGCTCCAAAACAAATCTTCTCTCTGCTATATTGTTGATAATGAACTTGAAGGTTATGAATGGTATTTCAAACATATCAATCACACGGATATTAAGGTATGTAACATAATCCATCACATATATATGATCGTTATAAAGGTTATATTTGTTCGTATAATTATAATTGTATTGTTAATTCATAATTCAAATTAATACGGATGAAATGTGTTTCGTTAATATTATTTATATATTATATTAACTCTATTTTTATTTTTATTTGATGTATCTTGATAGAATAATTTTTGTTACCACCATCAAATATTTTACCTCGCACATATTGAGATTTATCTTCCATCATGAAAGAGATTGGAATACATTATGAAGAAATTCATGCATGCCCCGATGACCATGTTATATGTTATAATCAATATGATTTTGTAACATAATATTCGGAATGTAATATAATTAGATATCGAACATATCAAGTAACAAAAAGGGTGCCTCACAAGGTTCTTCATTATATTCCCGTCATTCCACGTTTGCAACGACTGTTTAGGTGCTATAACATAGCGCAATTTATGGATGACCATGCAAGGAACAAAAGTCAAGATTATTTTATTCGAATGCCTACAGATGGTTTTGCATTTATAGAAATGGAGGAAAAGTGGCGTCACTTTAAAGAAGAACCCCGTAATATTAGGATTTCTATGGTGGAATATGGTGTTAATCCATTTGCATAGATGAGATCCATTTACACGGTGTGGTATATTTTTGTTATCAACAATAATATTCCTCCATGGTTGTCAATAAAGAGGGATCACATAATGTTGTTGATGATTATTCCAGGTATATTGTGTCTACAACTGTTTTATTTTTAATTTAGTTGTGTCATCTCATTTGTCATATTTTGTTTCCTAATGTCACACACACACACACACACACACACACACACACACACACATATTTTTATTTTACTCTTGCACATGGTTTATATATCTTAATGGTTCTCATAATTATATATTTTATATGTACTTCAAATCAATCAAGTAAGTTCTATGTCAAAGATATGAATGTATATATCGAACCTCTTATAGACGAACTACTGAAGTTATGGAATGGCATCGGTATGTATGACGTATCTATACCAATATGACAAAGGAAATTTCAATTCCATGTAATGCTTGTATGGACAATACACGATGCCCCAGGGTTAACCAATTTTTGTGGTTTGTATTTTTAAATTCCACTTTAATTGCATTTAATTTTATGAACTAGTTAATATAGTTTATATATAGTTATAATTGACATAGATATTCCATATCTATATATTATAGGTCTTCAGACAAAGACAAAATTTTCATGTCAAGTTTGTGGTCCTAAGATCAAATCTTGTCACTCAAAAAGCTTAAGAAATGAGGTGTTTGATGAGTATAGGAACTTCCTCTCTAAGAATCAGAGGTATAGAGCAACTAAAAAAAATATTTTCAATGGTAAGAAATAAATTGAATTAAAAACACGAAGAATGACACCTCCCCTTTGGAAGTTACAATATAATAGAGATTTTCAAGCTGGTATATATGAATTGTTATGTATTTTTTTTATTGTGTGTTGTTAAGTGTAGTAGTCATAATTGATTTCTGTAATTTATCTATAAACTAATATTCATGGTGTCCGTCATGATCATGAAGGAATTAACAGGCTTCCACGAGGAATGGAAAGTTATCCTAAATAATTAAGCAGGTTTCCCTTCTATGAGCACCTACAAATTTCTCATCTGTTTGATACAATGCATATCAGAAAGAATGTGACCAAAACATTATGGTGACTATTGGAGCTAAGGAGAGACACAAAAAAAATTATAAAATTTTGCAAAGACATTCAAGAAGGAAACCATGCAATGAAATACATCATTCAATTTCATAGCAATGGAGACAAAATTAATATAAACTCAATTCCATGGGTGTTTACAGAGCAACAAATTAATGTTGTAAAAGAAGTCATACAGAAAATTAAATATCCCACTGGATTTTGTGTGAATATGGAGAATATCATAACAAATAAAGGTGATTTTGCGGGGGTGAAAACGCATGATTGAAACGTCTCCATGAAGGTAATTATTATTTTTATTGTTAGATTTTATCATTTAAGCAATATGATCTTAGGATATTAACTGAGAGAATAACATGCACATCAATCAATCA
The DNA here is from genome assembly GCA_001517045.1 of Pseudotsuga menziesii. NCBI lineage: Eukaryota > Viridiplantae > Streptophyta > Pinopsida > Pinales > Pinaceae > Pseudotsuga > Pseudotsuga menziesii. The sequence goes on from LPNX010865838.1 coordinate 150,073, forward strand.
CAAGAGAAAATAGACACAAGAGATTTTCCTTGGGGAAACCATAAAGGAGAAAACACCGCAACTTCCTCAAAGATACAATGAGCACCAATCGCAGCAGTAAAACCCAAAGACAGAAAATATGATCTCCAACAGTTGTTCTCTTTCTCTCACTTGAGAGAGCTTCTCTTCTCTCACTCATGCGCCCCAGAGAGTGAGTGTGTGTGATAAATAGATAGGCTCACTCTCTATTTATATTCTTTCATTCACTTAATGTCCACTCCAACAAGTTAGCCTCACTTAACAATTACTTACCAGGATCAACTTCTCTAGGAGATTCTAATAACCCTAGTGCCCCACAACTGTGGGGACTTTTCCCTCCGATCAATAAGGAGGGATAACCTTAAATCAATTGTGGGAACTATTGCCCTGACTTACAATGGAGGGTTAAACTCAATGACTTTACATAACTTGTTTACATTACAGATACTTCTCGATAGGAACATCAGTGTACAATACATAAGATATACAAATGAATACATTCTAAAGTTACAAATACATCAACACTCCCTCTTGACTAGGAAGGTATTCTCTCGACAAAATTTATCAGAACAAGTCTTCTTCTCTATATCATTTGGATCATCTTCAAGTCATCTTCATATTCAAGTCATATTCATCATCAAGTCATCTTCATCTTCAAGTCATATTCATCATCAAGTCATCTTCATCAAGTCTAGATCATCATTGGATCATCATCAAGTCTGGATCATCACTTGATCTGGAGCATCACTGGATCATCACTTGATCCAGATCATCACTGGATCACTATTACGTCTGGATCATTACTTGATCTGGAGCATCACTGGATCATCATCAAGTCTGGATCATCACTTGATTTGGAGCATCACTGGATCATCATCAAGTCTGTATCATCACTTGATCTAGATCATCACTAGATCATCATCAAGTCTGGATCATCACTTGATCTGGATCATCACTAGATCGTCATAAAGTTTGGATCATCACTTGATCTGTATCATCACTGAATCACCATCAAGTATGAATCATCACTTGATCTGGATCTTCACTACTAGATCATCATTGGGTCATTATCACTGGTGTTATCTCTCAATTATAATCATCATAGGAATTTATATAGAGCCAGCCCTTTTTCATGTTGGTTGTAGGCCTAGGATCCATGTAGGTCTTCATCATCTTCAACACTTATATATGACCATGGAATGAACTATGTCAGAAAGGCCTACCCAACACTTACATCTGACCATGGGAGGAACACATCCAAGAACCATGTCAGAAAGGCATGCCCAACACTCACATCTAACCATGGGAGGAACACATCCAAAACCCATGTCAGAAAGGCCCAACACTCACATCCGACCTCATCTTGTTAGAAAGGCTCTACAGTTACATCCAAACTCATCATGTCAGAAAGGCTCTACACTTACATTCAACCTTATCATGTCAGAAAGGCGCTGCACTTACATCTGACCTCATCATGTCAGAAAGGCTCTGCACTTACATCCAACCTCATCATGTCAGAAAGGCACTGCACTTACATCCGACCTCATCATGTTAGAAAGGAGTTTCACTTACATCCGATCATATGGGAACACATCCCTCAATAACATCAGAATGGCTCTGCACTGATCATGTGAGAACACATCCCACAATCACATCAGAATATCTCTGCACTGATCATGTGGTAACATAACCCACAATCACATTAGAGCATATCTGCACTTATATATGATCATGTGGAAACATATCCCTCAATCACATCAGAATGGCTCTGTACTAATCATGTGGGAACACATCCCACAATCACATCGGAATATCTCTGCAATGATCATGTGGTAACACAACCCACAATCACATCAGAGCTTCTCTACACTTACATATGACCATGTGAATCTCATCCTTCCACCATGTCAGAAAGGCCAATGGACACATCAATTCCCTTTAGAGGGAACCTCCATCTAGAGAACACCAAGCTTCTCCCTGAAGTACTCAAACTTCACTCTGGCCATTTCTAGCATAGAATCACATCAGGGCTGATTACGTCCAAGGATAACCTATGAGATTTTCCAGGACCAATTACATCCGAGGACAACCTACAGGACCGATTACATCTGAGCAACCTATGAGCTTCACCAATATTTATGCTCAAACAACCTATCTCACCGGATATTCTAGAACTCCCTCTTTTGAGAGATCTTGATCTGGATCACATACTGGAGCTTCCCTTCTCCTCTCTGCATCATACAAAAATGCAAGTCAAATCAATCAAAATAGTAGTTTTCAAAACAAACATACCACCTCCCAAATAGCAAGTGGCAACATATTTTTCCTCAACTATACTTAGTACCATGCAGGACTACTTCCTACTACACCAAGAACTGCTCTTCCTATCAATGGCACTGCCTACCCAATCTAAATTCACATAACCCTCCAGGTTAATCTTCAGATTCATATCATACTTGATCCCATACTGAACTGTACCCTTCAGGTACCTCACTGCATGCTTTTCAACCATCCGGTGAAAATGTCTCAATGTGTTCACAACAAAGAAAATATATGGTATTTTATTCGTCAGGTACATCAAGGAACAAATCATCTGATGATACATCGTGGCATCAACTAACTTTGATGAAGCAACACTCAGTAGCTTCAGGTTCAATGCCATAAGTGTGGTCATGGCCTTGGAGTCCATCATCTGGAACCTCTTCGGGATCTCTATTGCATACTTCCCTTGTCCCGTGGAGATTCCATCCGCATTCTGCCACACCTCCATGCCTAGAAAGTAGTGCATCATATCCAACTCCTTCATCTCGAACTTGGTAGCAAGTCTCTTTCTTATTACTTTAATGAGTTCCTCTTTTCTATCAGGAAGAAGTCATCGACATATAACAGGAGCATCACTGGTCTTCTTCCTTCAACCTTGAATTAAAGGTTGGAATTTTCTTTACTCCCAGTAAATCCTATAGTCATTAGTAATCTATCCATCATGCCATACCATGTCAAACCTCAGGATATTATGTAGTCACTCCCTCTAAATCGGAGCATCATTGTCCCTCTGTATTTCATACTCTATGCACTGAAACATTCTGTACCGGAGTGACAAGTAGCTTCCTCTGCTACTAATATTCTATGTGTCCATCTAGGGTCACTGGATACCAAGATCCTATATATTGAACCTTTTCAAAAGGTCTTCTCGCACCCATCTGTGAGCTTGTCATCCTCTATAGGATTTCATCTTCAAGCTCCTCATGTATGTGTTATCCCATGGGTGTCTTCTGAGCTCATACAAGGCCTTCTTTAATTTTCACACATGAGTCTACCTGTCATGTGTCTTAACTTCCAATCGCTGAAAATATCTCTTCATAGTTTATTCCTTCTTTTCGTGAGAAGCCTCATGCTACGAATCTTGCCTTGCATCCCATGATGTTTCCATCTACTGCATGATGGAACTACGAACTTCCCTTCATGTCTCGATACTAGACATCATTCTTCTTGAACTGGTACTCTCCTTCCCTTTATTGTTGGATACTTCTTCATAGCATATTATTCTTCATCTTAGATTGTTTCTTGAACTGTCATCACTTGTTCTTCGGAACAAGTCTCATACTTCTTTTCTTATACATGATTGTACGCGATATTTCCTGTAGCAGGGATTTCTCCTTGCTACAGGGGCAAGAATGGCTCCCTTCCGTCTATAGGATGAAAGGGTAGGTTCCTGTGTGGAAATGCAATAAAAATAAATAGAACAAAAAGGAAGAAAAGATGGACAAGAAATGGCTGGAAGCCCCTCTGCAAAAAATGTTAGGGCTTTGCTTCAATAACCTGCAAATAACTATTAGAAACAGTAAACCTGCAAAAACATGTTAGAAATAAAACTGCAAAGAGAAAATGAAAAACTGCAAACAAGCTATAGATTAGATAAAAGCAAAGAAATAAAACAAAACACGCATGTATACCTTCTCTTTGGTGCAATGGGCCATCATGCCCTGGCTGGAAGAAGCACCTCTCTCTCTCTCTCTTGGCTATGGAGGAGCTATGGCTCAATGAAGGAATGAATGGATGAGAGGAGGGATGTGGGTGGTCTGAGAGACAAAGGGTCTCAAGGAATCCACGGGCAGCATAACAGTATGCAAGGGAAGATATGTTTGAGAGTGACCCCCACCCCTCCTTTTATAGATTTTTTGGGGATTTTTAGGGTTTTAAGCCCTTGGTCAGGGCTTTAGCCCCTTTTTGAGCTTTTAGCCCCTTCCGCCCTAACTTTAGCTCCTTTTAGGGTTTTAGGCTCCTTTGAGGGGTTTTAGCCCCTTTTTGGAGGCTTTAGCCCTTAAGAGAGTTATTTAGGATCCTTTTTGGGGTTTTAAAGCCCTTTTACTCATTTTTAAACCTTTTTGAGGGTGTGGGGGTCTAATGGGGTGATACGAAGGTCATGCATGGGTGTCCTTGGGTGGTGTAGGCCATGTAGAGCTGAATGAGGGATTTTTTGGGTTAACAAATTGCCCCCTAATGTGTGAGGGCAAGAGCTCATCATATGGCCGATGGACATCATAGGATTTGCTACGAAGAGGTGGTGCTTCTGGGGCTGGGTCATGGTGGCTTTTGGTTTTTGTATTAATATGGTTCCCATCAATGGGTGAGATATAAATAATGTGTGACATGTATATGGACGAGGTAGGCATCTCCATGCTCATGACAATGTCAAAATAATAATTTGATCTATTCTCTAACATACAAGATCCGATCATATACAACTAATAATACATAGTGGTTGCCTCAATGTGAGGCTGAATACAATACTTATATGAAGAACTGCTACATTGGACCCATGGCATTCTCATGGAATGCTATATTTTCATGACTGATGACCTACTAGATCCGGGGCATTACATAGCTGTATGGACTCGCTGATTGAGAGTCAGAGTCTCTGTTGTATAAGTATGTTGCATCAATCATAAATCTATATAGAAGCACTGGTGGGGCTTCTAAACACTGTCTCCAACACAACCCGAAAATCACAAGGGACATAACCTGTTTAGGTCCCTTGAATAGACTGATCAATGTGATAGAGTCAGGTGACATCTGGGGTCTTCGACCAATTACTGCACAGACCAACTCTGTACGAATATCAATGGTGCGATGATGTAGTTGGAGTCGAGCACGTGAGAAACAACCATCCTGAGAGGCACTAAGGACTCCTCTCAAGTGGTCCAAGGAACTCATCAATGATGTTAATGAAGCCAAGGTACAAGGACCTCTCAGTCTATCCTCTGGAATATGTGTGTTGTCATCGAAAGAGGGAGACCTGCCCCTAGTCAAGGCAATGATGTCTCCTTGATCAGAAGAACGAGAGAGATAACCGAAAGGTGTGAGACAATCTACGAACTGACCCACAAAATGGGGGGGAGGGGGAGGGAAGAATTGAACAGGAGCAGAGGGAGTGTGGTAGACTAAAACTTCCTTTGTTCAGATTATGACGGTAGGGCGGACCAAGAAGAAAATGAAACTAACTCATGGGAATGGGATCATAGCTGTAATACCGAGAATGTCACTGCAGATGGGAAATACTTGGGGGAGGTGGACACTTTTGATATTGTTGGAGTCCAAAGAAGACACATTGCAGAGTAATCTGAACAAAGCTTAACCAAATTGGGAATGTTTCCAAACTGTTTTCTGTGGGGTGGTGTCTAGGGACACCATTATGGTACGATCTTGTGGATTTTTGGTGAGCCTGAGAAGGTAAATGCTCAATGGTGCTTTCAATTTTATAGAGTCTGAAAGCACGAAGAAGACTCCAGTGGGGGCTCTTTTTCATTGGTAGTCTCCTGTGCCCAAAAAAGGATACAAGTTTACAGAGGAGAGCTCACCCATCCTTTGGGGGATGAGAGACTTCTTTATCGTTGGTAGTCCAATCAGGCCAGAAAAGGTTAAACCTGTACTAACTAGACGGTCATTCAGATACTTTTACGAGCATAAACGAAACCAAGTTTGATCAGCAATCTTTTCTTAATGAGAAGGCTGGAAAAGAGATTAACGACAACCCATGGTGATATTTTTTGTAAAGTGCGGCCTCTCTGCCCGAGAAAGCATAAAAGTATGCAGAGGGGAACAGTCTTGGCTTGAATACGCCAAGGTGGTCCTTTTCATTTGATGGTCTACATAGTCGGTAAAAGGAGGTAAATGAGACGATGTAGATGCCCTTTCCTATAATTTAGCGAGCGGGAAAGGAAGCAGCTGCACTCGGATATCTTTTCATTGTTTTTTAGGAGTTAGAAAAGAGCTTAAACAAAACTCCAGTACGGTCAATCGATTGTAGTGGCACAGGAGGTGCCCCATGTTGGGACAGTGGACAGTGGTCCAAAGGTCATCCATGCAATATGGATGGAGCAGAAGGATCTCAAACATACCAATACATGTGCGGGATAGATCGCAGCAGAGGCTCATGAATTGGTGCAGCAGAGGCATGCATATCGAGGTGGCTCTCAGACAGAGGTCATGAGAGCTATGTGTGAGTTGCGGTGGACGGATTTGACTATATGTGATGTGAGTGCAAGTCTGGGGGAACTAATATGCCAAATACATGCAAGGAAAATAAATTGTTTTGTGGACAATGGTCCAGAGGTCCGCGTGAGGTGCGGTGGATGACGTAGACACCTATGTGTTAAAATGCAAGACAAAAATGAAAATAGTGTCCCTTAACAGGCGGTGGCCCGAGAACCCGCATGAGTGGCGATAGGCAAGTGTGATGCAAGTACAGGTCCACAGACACTTACATCACCATGATGTGGCTCATAAATTAAGGTAACTTTCAGGAAGCGGTCCTGAAATTTATTTGTTAAACATGAGACGATGGTCTCATAAGGAGATAGAAATTTGGGCCCGGAGGTGTGAGGGGTGTCTTGAACAGGTTCTGGATGACTTTGAATTAGCAGCCGATGGTGCTGCCCCTGACTTGTGCTAAAAAACGTTGACAAACAAGAAAGGGAAAAAAGTACGCTATAAGGGATTCATAGTGGTTATATCAAGAATAGACTCTCTTGAGGTGGAGCCTCTTGCGCGGATTCTTCAAGAGTCTACCTTCTGAGTCAGTGAAGAGGTATTCCCCCTTACTGAGACGAAGATCATTGGCAAGGTGGGATGACGAAATATGGTCTTTTATGGGAAGAACCGATTTCACATTATGGTTTAAAGGAAATGGGGTAAAACCAAAGGCGGTATTACATTTATCTCCGTCATCGTGTAAGTGGTGCCGAGATAGATCAGGTGGATCTTTCACAACCAACGAGGTGAAAGGGAAACTAGTGCTAGATATCATGAAAATGGTATTGGTTGTGGATTTGGTTGCCTTGCTCTTAGTCTCTGTTGGAGGAAGAGGGGCAGTCCTGGAGACGAGAGGAGTCTTTAATGGACCTAGAGGTAGGTGGAACATCATCTCAATTGGTTGGACATGAGTCAACACATCTTGGGGTCTCAGAGGTATGGTAGGTGGTTCAAGGTACCACATAGAATCTCCTAGTGTGAAATCCTATAGATTTTGGATTGGAAATATAGACTTACTCACAATCATGGATGGTAGGAAAAGGAAAAGGAAAATAAAAAGGAAAAGGATCATGTTGATCGGGAATGAACCCCACTATCTCCCTGGTAACTAAGGTTGAGGTTGTGACTGAGGTTGCGGCTGTGCATGGAGCTGCAGTTGCGAAAACAAAGGAAGAGACAGGTCTGATGGACTGTCAGTGATGGTGGAGACAAGAGGGTTTGTAGAACTGGAAATCATGTAAATGGACATGGTGTCTAAAGACGGGGGTGGGGGGTAAACTTCTTCGATCAGGGTGATCTCAGAATCCAGGGAATGTTAATGGAGGTTGGATAAATCCATTCAAAATTCAGGCAAGTCTTGGTAATGGTGAGAATAATGTCCATACAAAATACAGAGAGCAAAACCATGGTTTGTTCTCCATGACTTGTTTCTGACTATTGGTGCGGTTGGAATTTCAACCATGGGGAGGTTTTCGGTTGTGTCCATGGCATCCAAATGTGCATGGATCATTGGAATTTCAAGGCAATTTTGAGTTCAATGGCCCTGTTGTTCACAGATGGCGCAAGGCAGAATCTATCGAGGTTCTATGGTGGCTTTGGCATTCTTGCCCTTGGCCCTTTTCGGGTGGGGCAGTGCAGGTTCGGGTGCGGTGGTTGGTTTTTGTGGATCGGGTGGAGGATGGGACTTAACCGCAATGGGATGCACAGGTGTTAAGACTACCTAGGGTATCGATGACTAAGATGGTGGATCAAGATACCACACTGGAATGCCCAATGTAGAGTTGGGCAGGTTGAGGGTGGCCATTACTGGATTTCTCATGACACCAGGTGGGGGAAAGAGGAAGGGAATTGTATGGACTGGTGAGGAGCCCAGATAACTCCCTGTTGGTTGTATGTGGAGGTGTGGTTGTGGTTGTAGCTGTGTGTAATGTTGCAGCTATGGGTGATGTTGCGACTGCTGTTGGTGTTGCAGCTGCAGATGGTGTTGCAGTTGTGGTTGGGGATACGACTACGCTTGTTGTTTGGGTGCAGCGGTGCTAGACGAGGCCATGCACAAGTCCGTAGTCTCATTTTGTGTCAGTGGCAGTGACACTAAGGGGAAATGAGCCATCATGGTGGTATCGACAAAAAACCTAGGGCCCACATTCAATAATGGGGAGGCTGGTGTGTTGTCAACTATGATGTTGATTGGATGGACAACATTGGCATGTGTGGTCGCCCCTGGTGGCTCAATGGTGGTGATGATAGGGATAACGTTGGTGGGTGTCGTTAACCCTTGCGGATCATCATAAGAGAGTTGATCAACCATCATGATCTTCCCTTTGTGGGGGAACATCATGAGATGGAAGACAGTTGATGCGACCGCTCTCATGGTGTACATATAACTTCTTTCGAGAAGGAGGTTATAGTCCAGTTAAGCATTGACAACCTCTATGTCAATCAGAACTATCTTCCTGGCTAATGTGATGGGGACATGGGGAAGTATTCCTTGGGCTTTAGTGGGATGGCCATCATAAGCCCATAGAGTTGTGGAGGATAGTTGCAGAATTGGGGATCCAATTTTCTGCCAGACTAGGGTAGACATAACGCACGTAGATGCCCCCTCATCTAGTATGCACCGATGCACAACCAAGTTTTGGATAGACATTGGGATTTCGAAGGAAATGGTGGATGGCATGTGCGGTTCTCCATTATCCATGTTGAATGTGATCAGCTTGGAGTCGGAGGGGTCTATGGCCTCAAGGGCGGCTAGTAACACTTTTCGTTGTGTTGGGCATGTTTTGAGTACCTCTAGAGTGGACATGGTCATTGGTGTTTGGGCCAAATCATCCACGATGCTATAGCTGATGGAAGCTCTAGCCGTGGCATTATTGGAAACTTGGCGTATGGGGGGGCAGGGGAAGGGGGGTAACTGAAGAGGTGCATTGAGAAATTTGGACGTAGAGGCCATTGATGTGTCAGCAGGTTTGGTGGTGGTTTCATAGTGATTTCATCTAGTTTGTAGGTTTACCTCTTCAGTCATCATGGCTAGCAGGTGGTGGACACCTATTTCAGCCATGGGAGGTGCCCTTGAAGCATTGGGATTGGGTTGGGGAGGGGGTGCAGTTTCCACCAATCCTTGGACTAGTAACGGGTTTTGGAGCACCATAGGAGGAGGTCCTTGTGGTGCCAGGTTGGGTTGGGCTTGATTTGTAGCATTGGAGGCCTGTTGAACCTCATTCTAAATGGCCTGCTTAGTGCAACCCATGAGGGGAAACTCGAATGTGTAGTGCCCGTAGACCTCACAAAGTGTGCATGGTTGGTTTGTGTGCAATGGGGCATTGCATCTTGGTGCATTTGGTCATGGGGGATTTTGGGTGGGTCGGTTTGCTAGGGTATTGTTGGGAGGGTTTGGTTGTTGACCGCCTCCCTGAGATTGGTTATTGTCTTGGTTCCGGGGCCAATTATTTCTAGCTTTCCCCGGTTGATTGTTGGGGGCAGGATGGTTGGGATGGTTTTGTTTTGCAAATACTTGTCCCAATGGAGCAGGCATGGGGGCTTGAGCCGCTTGCATTGGTGGTGCATAATAAATTTGGGTGGGTGGCGGTGCCAAAAATGTGGGAATTTTCCCCGCGTATTTTTGTGTCTGCCATGCTAAGGCCTGAGCTTGCTACAGTGGTGCAGGTTGTGCGTAGGAAGTTGTTGCTCCATACTGGGACATCATTCTGCCATAGTCCAGCATTTGGTTTTGGTAGGAAACACTGGCAGTGTCACTTGGTTGTGGTGTAACTGTAGGTGGTGTTGGATGATTTTGTGGTTGTTGGGAGACTGAGCCTATGATGCCATCTACAGCATGGGATGCCCCCAGTGCATCCCGGTAGGATGTGCCTAGATGGGGAGCGTCTGGAATGACGGTGTAGAGGTATCCAGACTGTGTGTAGATCAGGTCAAACTATTGGGTTTTTAGTATGGCCTCTTCTTCGGATTGGGGACGCTCGGATGCAACGTCCTTTTCTATGGGTGGGAGCAAAGTTTTGAGAAACCAATCCAAAAAGATCCTGTCATCAAGTTGGATCTTGCACAAACTACGACGTTGCTGCCACTCATGGATGTGGTTGGTTATATGTGTCACAATGCTCTGGTGATAGGATAACAATATTTCCACCCCTTCGTCATATCTGTCGGGGAGTTGGAAATACTGCAAGAACATGAAAGCTAAGGAGTTGAAATCCGGTTACTTGGATTGCGGTAGCTCAATGTATCATTTGGCTATCGCACCTGTGAGGGTGCGTTAGAACAGTCTTATCCTAATCGATTCATCTACGATGCTATTTGAGGAGAACCATAGATGAAATGTCATGATGTGATTTTGGGGACACTCCCCTGCCTTCCCTTCAAATTTAGGAATGTCTAAGGGGAGTTTAGTTGGCATGGGGGGCCAATAGGGTTGATGGCGGATGGGGTCGTTTTTCAATCGAGCCAAATCAGGCAAGTTAAGATGAGCCATGAAAAAAAAAATTGACCCCAGGTTGATATGAGATGGGTAAGGTATAATGGTGGGGTTTGTAGGTTCATAATGTACCTACATAGCTGGGGGTGTTGGTGGTTCCATTGTAGATGGGCCAATGCCCCCAAGAGTGGTGTGAGGGACAATTTGGATGGAAGGGATACTACCCTCATGTTTGACAGGAGGGGCAGTGTATGTGGAAGGAGAACTACCCCCCTGTGTGACAGGAGGGGAAGTGTATGTGGAGGGTCCATTGCCCACAAGTGTTGCAGGTGGGACAGCTTGAGTGGTTACTATGGGTGGTGGTATCTAAATGATGACAGTTTGCATGAACATGATGGGGCCACATATAGGGTTGTTGGTGATAATTTGTGGTGTGGACATGGGTCCACTAGTGATTGTTATGCCAGAAAATGGATCCAGGTTTGCACCAACCATGGAGCCTTACGGTGCTGTGGGTAGGTCTGGTTCAGACTGATATGGGTCTAAACTTAAATCAAAGGCTGTGTAGCCTTCTGATGGTGTGAGAGGTCATTGAGAATGGTCTCAACAGTGTCTGTTTAATGACCTGAATTGTGGTGTTTCCCCTCTTAGGCATCAGGAAGAGCGTGAGGGATCAATTGTGTTAGAATTGTGTATCAAACTGGTGGGAATGACATTTTGGACCTTGGTTTCAAATGGCTTCCTATTGGTTGTAGGTGGTCACTCAACCACCAAGACTGCCAGAAGACAGTGCTTGGATTTTTCCTCACGGGCGTTCTACTCAATCGGTAGGGGTCATTGCCCACTTCTCTTGGAAATTCCTCCTAGTGGCGAGCTACTTTGGGTTTCCCTTGGTACTTCTCACAATGAGTTTCTGGGAAGAGCCCAAGTAATTCCCATGGTTAAGGTAGTCAAGGACTTATGTCCTCAAAGACTGCATATTTTTTAACTTAGTGTAAATTAATCAATTTTAGTGGCTCTTTCAGCGTCATGAACTGAGTGGGGTAGGTTTATGTTGTATGGTGTGTATGTCTTTCTATGGTTTTTTTTATTTGGTCTCTGCAAATGGTTTATGAATTCATCATATTGTGGTTGAAAGCAGTAAATGAACAAAAAATTTGTAGACATATACCATTTTTTTACCCCGAATTGTGATAGCCTAACTAGGTGACTACCTTACATCTATATTCTTCTTCAACCAAGAGAAGGTGTTGGGCTCTCAACACAATGGGCCTAATCCAATCCATAGATCCACAGGTCACCTCCCAGATGCAAGGTTGGTCAATAGGGAGGACACTTAGCATCATGAGAATCCCTCCTTTTCTACCCTCTCTACCTTCCAAGTCATCCGTTTTTAATGGTTTTGAACAATATTGGGTGAAGGGACTATTACTATACGAGTTGTGCCCTTCGTCTTATCCCAGAATACCTCTAAGGGTGATGACTGGGTAGAGGAGGAAGGGTAAGCAAGACTATTAATTTTATGTCAGTTTTAGTTAGGCTATGTTGATTAACCAATTAAAATTTTTTGAATTTACACTTTGTTTGTACATGAAATTACAATAAAAACTGAAACAAAAAGAAAAATGGGACTGTTGTGCTAGATAGAGGCAACTGAGCTACATTAACATTCCTTAGTAAATTGAAAATTAACTTATGAGTGAGAGACTGCACATTTTGGGTCAAATGTGGCGAGGGAGTCGCCAAATTTTTTCAGAAATAGGCGAGGGGGTCGCACATATTTCATAGATAGAAGCGGTCTGCCTTTCTGGAGGAAGTCACACCTTTCAGGGGGAAAAGGGAAACCTGGTCACACCTGTGAGGCCTAAATGAGCGACCTAGTCCCATGTTTAGGCCCGATAAGGGTGACCTGCTCTGGATTGGGGATTTTTTTGATCCTGAGTTAGATCTGGCTGACAGTAACCTATACTGTGGCCAAATGAACTTGGATTTTCCTTGTGGAGGCTCGGCAGAAACAATAAATTGTAAATAAACAGGATTTAAACTAGATTTTGCAAGAAATTTTTAACCTAGTGCATAAACTAAAATAAAACTTGAAATTTAAAAAACTGAACAAGGGATCCTGTGGGATCGACCTAGTATGGTCGCTAGTTCTGTAACAGGGATTTCTCCTTGCTACAGGGGTAGGAATGGCTCCCTTCCATCTATAGGATGGAAGGGTAGGTTCTTGTGTGGAAATGCAAGAAAAATAAACATAACAGAAAGGAAGAAAATATGGACAAGAAACGGCCGGAAGCTCCTCTGCAAACAATGTTAGGGCTTTGCTTCAATAACCCACAAATAACTATTAGAAATAGTAAACCTACAAAAACATGTTATAAATAAACCTGCAAAGAGAAAATGAAAACCTGCAAACAAGCTACAGATTAGATAAAAGAAAAGAAATAAAACAAAACACACATGTATACCTTCTCTTTGGTGCAATGGGCCACCATGCCCTGGCTGGAAGAAGCACCTCTCTCTCTCTCTTGGCTATGGAGGAGCTATGGCTCAATGAACGAATGAATGGATGAGAGGAGGGATGTGGGTGGCTTGAGAGACAAAGGGTCTCAAGGCATCCACGGGCAGCATAACAATATGCAAGGGAAGAGATGTTTGAGAGTGACCCCCACCCCTCCTTTTATAGATTTTTTAGGGATTTTTAGGGTTTCAAGCCCTTAGTCATGGCTTTAGCCCCTTTTTTGGGATTTTAGCCCCTTCCACCCTAATGTTAGCTCCTTTTAGGTTTTTAGGCTCCTTTTAGGGGTTTTAGCCCCTTTTTGGAGGCTTTAGCCCCTATGAGAGTTATTTAGGCTCCTTTTTGGGGTTTTTAAGCCCTTTTACTCATTTTTAATCCTTTTTGAGGGTGTGGGGGTCTAATTGAGTGATACAAAGGTCATGCATGGGTGTCATTGGGTGGTGTAGGCCATGTAGAGCTGAGCGAGGGATTTTTTGGGTTAACATTTCCTGCAAGTCAAATTCATTAGTTGTATGGTTAGAAACATTTCGTAATGCATTTTCATATGGTAAATTATTATGCATAAAGATATAATCATGCAACTATTTTAGCCAATACAACATTCATCCATATCTCATGGAAACTTTCCAGATGCCTTCCATCTCTACGAGGACAACATTGAGATTGTGCACTAATCCAATATGTCAACAAAGAGGTTTAATTCTGGATAAGTAGCAATGTAGATTTTTATAGCACCATGAGATACTTACCCATCACATGCATATTAGTAGTATTATGTCATTAATGAAAACATTATATCATGCATAATACATCAACTGAATATAAAAAAATTCATAACAAAATAATATCATGAAATGACAATTGAATACTTATCTTTATTTGTTTCGTGGGTAGACTCCTTCATTCAGCTTCATCATCTTCTTCATTCATAACAACATCATTTCTTATCCAAATTCTTAAGATGGATAAGAGGTTCTTCAAGAATTTATTTATTCATATTCCTCATCGCTTGGGGGATCTTCTTTGAATCATGAGAGCTACATCTTCAGTTGCTCCCATCTTCTCTTCTCTTATTATGAGTCGAGCTTCTTCTTCTGTTCACTCTTCCCAGAGTATGCTGAAGGTAATCACTTCTTTCTAGTGTACATTCCTCGAATGAATGGATCCCATGATCCTAGGAGGAAATTCAAGGTGGTTATCACAACTTCTACATTCTCCAATTCTTCTTCTACCACTTCAAGTTGTTCTTTGATTTGAGATACCATTTTAAAGTATGTATGTATGGTATTTTCATTCTGGATCTTCACATTCTTCAACTATGTTTTCAAAGTCATCTTTTGATTTATGTTCTTTCCTTCAAATAGCTTGATCAAGGAATCAAAAATATCTTTCGGTGTATTTAGGGAAGACACTTGTGGTATAAGGCGATCTGTGATTGAATCAACAATGATATTCTTGGCCTTGAGCAAGTTCTTCTTTTGTAAGGATTTTAGCCTCATCTTCCTTTGGAACTGGAACCTTTCCACTTATGTAGGCGTCCAATTTCATTTTCTTCGAGAACCAGTGAGATCCAATACGTCCATTCTTGGAAGTTGTCAACCTCACCAAGCTTGTCATCAAGCTGGTGTGATTAGTCATTTCAAAATGAGAACCTCAACTGTAAATAGAAAAATATTAGATCTTACCAATTTGAGGTGTCCATACTGGTTCTGGAGCTTGCTGATCTCATGTTTGTTAGAGAAACCCTAATTTTCAAAACTTGGAATCTTTCAAATATGATTGGATAGAAATATATACCACTTCAAGGCAAGTTTTCCAATGTACTCCTTTTCTGAAAACAATGGAAGGAAGCTCCCAAAACAAGAAGCCCTAGTTTTCCAATTTCTTTTGCAGAAATTCCTGATAATGTTTCTGTGGTATCTCTGAAATTACTAGTCCTCTGTGTCTGAAATTTCATACATAGGTAACCTCTCATGTACTCATTCCAAAACCATAGGATTTATAAGAATTAGTTTCACCAAATGGGACTTATGAGAGTTTTCCCAATGTGACTTTTTTCCATATTGTTCAACATAGCGAAGTTGTATGGACTTCCACGTGTCATTGTTTGACCTTCGGGGTCTGAAACTTTTACCCCAAAAAGTACTATGCATTCCGTATCTATAAAATCTTGAGAAATTTCATTTGGATCTTTGTATCCCGAGATATTGCAATTATCCCAAGGTGTCTTGTTTAGGGATGAATCCTAGAAGAGGTTGGAACCCTAAATTGTAGGAATCATATATCCCATAATATAGCGAATCTGAGGCTAAAAATTTTACAAAGTGTACATCAGGATTTTATATTCGTACTATGAAAGTTTTGGCTCCTAATACTTCTCCAATATCGATATATAGTGAATCTACCAAAACTACCCGTTTTAGTATTTTAGGGTTTTTCAGGCCCGAGGTCAAATTAGGGTTTGACTTTCCTGAACTTTTACCCAACCAAAAATATCGAACTTGGTCTCTCAATTTCTATTTTGAGGAGGAGGGAAATCATATTCCAGGCTCACTCAAAAATTCCTCTTCTGTAAAAAGCCCTACTTTCCCGCAGTAAAAAACTGAAAATGCCTGGAATCAAATTTTGCTTCGACAAAAAGATGCACCCATCGATGGAGGTTCATCCTAGCCTCCTTTTTCTGATGGATTGTGGAGAGATATACAAAAATTAAGAATCCCTAGATTCTACAGCTACACAATGCCTTATTCTCAGGTTAGCTCTGATACCATGTTATATTTTGATTGATTGTTGTGCATTTTATTACGTATACTAGATTGTAGGGTTAGATAGCTCTGTAGTCACCATGTGGACCAATTCAAGGTCCAGTGGGATAGGTATAGCCCAGGATATTCTACTTGGGAAGACACAGAGACTATGCGTCGATATTTTTACTCACTATTTTGACCATAACTTCGGGATGGAGTTTCACAAAGGGTGGGTGTATGTAACGCCCCATATTTTAGCTTAGGAATGTTTATGAGTGAGACTTATTACGATGTAGTTTCTTATTGTCTGTGGACTCATCTATACTGAGTAAACTATATTTTGGCATGTTAGACCTAATTATATACTAATTATGATGTTATGATGTTATCATGCTTATGATCTGATTATGATGTTATGATGTTATCATGCTTATGTTGATGCTCTGATTATGATGTTATGATGATTAACATGCTTATGTAGATGCCCTGATTATGATGATATGATGTTATTATGCTTATGTGATTACTATGTTGTGGTCACCAGAATCTTTCTTTGTTTAAAAAAAGGTATGCTTGGTTGTCATTCTTGATATGATGTGATACATGGATACCCACTCATGATTGATTTAATGATTATATACGATGAAAGGAAATAACGTTGATAATATGGACCGACTACTAATTTAATGATGTTATGAATATATGTTTGTAAAGTGCTAACCCGCAGGGTACAAGGGCCATGTAATGGTCGGGTACATGAGGAGAAGTGTGGTGTAGTACCTAATCTGCAAAAATCCTATTTACCAAATTGATAATACGATGACACTTCCGATAATCTTGAGAGCGGGAGAGTACACTAATAGAAAATGATAAATTAATGACTAAAATCAGGCTATAAACGAATATTTTTGAGTCAGTGACTAATAGTAGCAAATTTCCACTATCTTATAGCTAGTTGTATTTCACTAGTCATTAATAGCTTGACTTAGTAGTCATTGATAGACAACGATTTAGTCATTGATAGACAATGATTTAGTAATTGATAGTCAATGATTTAGTCATTGATAGTTAATGATTTAGTCACAGATTTAGTCATTGATTTAGTCACTGAGTTAGTCATTGATTTAGTCGCTGATTTAGTCACTAATTGCAACCATTAATGACCAAATATACAACTAAATAAACTGCTAGATGTTAACATATTAATGACTAAGCTAAATACGACTAAGATACGAGAAATTAGCTACTAATGGTCGTATATATGTGAATTTAGTCATTTTTTTAGTCACAAATTTATGATAGGACACAGAGGAATTGAACCACCAAACTCCTGCCTATAATTAGGCAGGTGCTCTACCATTGAGCTAGCACCCTTTAAGAAGTTGTTATTTCTTGACAATGATGATATTCAAACAAATTTATGATAGATATCAATCTACAAACTACATAATTATTACTATTACAACTTACCAGTAACTAGTATTTATGATAAACTAATTCCTGAGAGCTATGTACAATTTTCCCTATAACTAAAGCTAATAAAAATTTAAGCAATCACCAAGTGTCACCCACTGTCGGACTTTCAAAAATCACATCACTCGAATAGTTACATGAAGATCAGACAACCTATCAAATGATAGGATTCAACTCTCCTATATCAAATGACCAAATTTGTTGATGAAATAAATAGTCCGATATCATGTTTGTAATCAGCAATATTTTTTAGCCATAAGCACAATGCATCCATCATCTTGCCCTTGTATTCCGTTGATTTTGTTTTCCTTGTTATCTATTTGTACATATTAACATTTATAGTTTTCTTGAACAAACCATATAGGTGCTTTGTGGCTTCCTTGGAAGCTTCATGTAAAGGGAGGTAGTTAACAGTATTTCAGTAGGGAATCCATGCTTTAACTAGTACATTTCCAAGTCTGCACAAATTAAAATCTATGCTTTTGAAAATGAGATGAGCATAATCATAAAAGATACAGGCTCCATCTATAGAATGTCTTAATGAAAGTCTATCTAAGGAACTACTCTAGAAAATAGTTTAATTTAGTTTAGATTCTCACAATATATTCATTTGAAAACATTGCTAAGGGAATTCATATTCAAAGTTGTCAGGAGAATTGACTGTTTGGAGTTCATGTGTGGCACAAATCTCTTAGATTAATGCAATTCCCATATCCATGTCCATATTAGGCTAGTCCATAATGAGGTGAAGATCCATATTTATCTTCAGTCTCCAAGTTCATTACAACTTGGCGACTATAAATACATATTCTTGAGGATGCTATTTTCTCCTTTTCTCATCATTTTGCTGTGTGTTTGGATCACTTTTGTAATAAATAGCAGAGATGAAGATGTAGATGGACTGCTTATAAAATATCAAGTTACAGGCCTCAAACAATAGCAAAGTACCCAATCCTCTATTACTTTGGTAACAAATAGCAAGGAGGAAAATGTAGCTTGAATACCAAAAATATATTAAGTTACAAGCCTCGACTAATCAAAAGAACCTAATCCTCACTGATGCAACAACAATTCAAAGCTCCAACACCAATAGAGAAAATTATTCAATAAGTAAGGCAGTAGATTAGATTGTTTAATGGTTAAAAGGTTTTAATTTCAAATAGGATGTAAAAAGTCCAATTGCATAGAGCACATGCACAAAACATATAGACCCAAAATCTAATTGTGCAATTTTTCTGACAATGAACACTAGAGGCTATCTTTAGTAGAGAAGCTTGGTTTTTATGTTTATAACTTAATTCACATTGTGGTCAAACTTGCAGGAAACAACACTACATCACATCAATGAGTACAACACAACATAGGAGGCCCCAAAAATCATGGACAGACACAACTGAACTTCAAAATCATTCCTTGTTAGCTATTTGTACATATTGACTTTTACAGTTTTCTTGAACAGACCATATAGGTGCTTTGTGGCTTCCTTGGAAGATTCATGTAAAGGAAGGTAGTTAAAAGTATTTCGGTAGGGAATCCATGCTTTAACCAGTACATTTCCAAGTCTGCACAAATTCAAGTCTATGCTTTTGAAAATGAGATGAGCATAATCATAACAGATACAGGTTCCATCTATGGAATGTCTTAATGAAAGTCTATCTAAGGAACTACTCTAGAAAATAGTTTAATTTAGTTTAGATTCTCACAATATATTCATTTGAAAACATTGCTAAGGGAATTCATATTCAAAGTTGTTAGGAGAATTGATTGTTTAGATTTCATGCCTGGCACAAATCTCTCAGATTAATACAATTCCCATATCCATGTCCATACTAGGCTAGTCCATAATGAGGTGAAGATCCTTATTTATCTTCAGTCTCCAAGTTCATTACAACTTGGCGACTATAAATACACAGTCTTGAGGATGTTATTTTCTCCTTTTCTCATCATTTTGTTGTGTGTTTGGATCACTTTTGTAACAAATAGCAGAGATGAAGATGTAGATGGACTGCCTATAAAATATCAAGTTACAGGCCTCAACCAATAGCAAAGTACCCAATCCTCTATTACTTTGGTAACAAATAGCAAGGAGGAAAATGTAGCTTGACTACCAAAAATATATTAAGGTACAGGCCTCAACCAATCAAAAGTATCTAATCCTCATTGCTGCAACAACAATTCAAAGCTCCAACACCAATAGAGAAAATTATTCAATAAGTACGGCAGCAGATTAGATTGTTTAATGGTTAAAAGGTTTTAATTTCAAATAGGCTGTAAAAAGTCCAATTGAATAGAGCACATGCACAAAACATATGAAGTATTATATATGTCCACAGATATTCCATTCTTCAAAAATAACTACACGATAATGATATAAAAGGTGCTTTCTATGTTATGGAAAAAATATATGACCTAGGAAGCATGATTCTAAATAGTGTCCAATATATATTTCTCATGACCAGGTTTTAAATGGCATCTTGATCCACTGATCATGGCCATTTTTCTCGACACATTTCTCGGTGCTTCTTTATCTTCACCCAACAATGTCTGCATAAAAAAATTTAATTGGAGAACACGAATTTTATCTCAGACTCACAGCACATCTAAAATGCCAATCATCACAGTGCAGCAACCCAGGAAAATACTGAAAAAATTGCAGCAAGTTAATAACGCCATTATGATATTTCATTCACACAAAAAACAATCCAGAATATATCTTACCAATTGAACTTCAAAGCATAAAATAAGTTCTTAGGTATATCAAAGAGATGACCTGAAGAAAGTGCCATATCTTCTGAATGCTAACAGACTTTGGGCCAGATGTCTCACTTGCTAATGACTCATAAGCACCTTTGAAAGCTATTGCAACCTGACACAAACTTAAGGTAAGGAACAAAATTCAGAAAGCAAATCCCAAAGTACAAGACCGATTTCCAAGCCAATATATTTTACACTTTTAAATATGACTTCGTTACTAAGACATGCTTAGAGTTCATAAGCATACCAATAAAGATAATCGCAACATCAAGGACAGAAAATAGAGACATGATAATCCGTATAGTTACCTCTCCTTCTCTATAGCATTCAATATATTAAAATATACATGCAACAACAAAAGCAAGCCTAAACCTGATTTAAATACACATTAGTCAATTTAAATTTCAAACATTTTAAGAGCCTTGAGGATGAAACACAGAAAAAGTTTACAGAAATAAAATTTATTGATAGAACTCCCTAAAATATTCAGCTCAGTGAGTTTCAAATCAATAAAATTCAGGGCAATAAATGACAGTAAACAAAGAGGAATGCTGCAGCAGTTTGACCTGTCAGAAAGCCCATACATGAAGGGTGTAACCCTTTTGAAATCTCCTGGTAGAATTCAGCATTAAAGCATTCAACATCTATGAAAATTAAGTATTCCCACATCCAAAGATAACTAACAGTTGAGTCACCCTGAAGGGTAGTCCACCATCCACGTTCCCTTGCATAATTAAGGTTCCTCACCATGTCTGCATATGTTGAAGCCTTCCTTTCTAAGAGTGGATTTTCAGTGGAAGTCACCAACTCCATACTTTGTGGGCCTCTGATAGATGGGAGCTTGCTGTAACTGAGGAAGTTTGAGCACTATGACTTATACCAGAAGATGTGCTACTGCCATTTTGTTTAGGGGTCATTGGAAGACGACTTAGATTGTGTAAAAAAACTCACTTCTATTTTTGCCAGTCATCCTATTCATCAAATAAACAAGTTAAAAACTGCCAAAGAACCCATTGACCAAAAAGACAAAAAACAAAAGTGTTTTCAAAATAAGAGACATATTGAACATCAGAAGAGTGACAAACTGGCTATTTTAACCACATCACCACCTAAGTACGGAGTCTGTCTAAAAAGGGAATACTAGTTTATTCATAAATACAACTGCTAAAACAGGTCATTAAATTTTATTGTTCCTTGATAACCACTTGAATATGTACCAGTATTACTTATCAAAATTTAAAATAGATAGAAAAGCATGGGCCAATTATTTATAGTATTGCCATGGATATTACACTTTAACCAATAATATTGTAATGACATAGACCTGAACCTTTCTCTTCCAGTACATTCAAAACATTGATCGGACTGGTGACATGAAGATCTTGCTCTTACAAATCGGACTCAGTACAATCCAACATGCAATGCATCAGTGGCAGTAGATTTGAGACAAAAAAATGGCACACATGCCTGCCTCTAAACCTGGCGATAGCAAAAGTTGAGAGAAAAAGTGGCATACATACCTGCCACTGAAACTAGCCACCGTGCATAATTTCGGCATGTGTATGTTGAAGGTGAGCACCATTCTCATCATCGATTACATGCCTGCCACTAAACTTGGTGACCTTGCATAATTTAGGCATGATTATGTTGAAGGCAAGCACAACTCTCATCGCCAATTTCATTTGCAATGCATGGGGTGACAACCTTTCCATCTGGAAACCATCTTGGTCGGTTCTCAACCAATTCATGCACAAAGCCATCTATCTTCTCTATTGTTACATTTGGAATCACAATAACATGGGAAATGCTTCCATGGAAAGCAAGCTGACATTTGTGGACAAAATTTTCATCTTGTGGTCTCTCAAATACAACAGTGCTGCTCAGTTCATTTAGCATTGCACTAATCCCAGCAAACCAAAATTGGTCTTTCAAGTAATGTGCATTTCTAAGTCATTTCTTAACCTCTTTTTGGAACCCTTGATAACCTTTCTGGTTCAAGGTGTACCAAAGAAATATGGGAGCATGCCCATTGCGACTTCCCATAATTGTTGCATCCTTAGAAGCTAAATATTCCACATCCCTTGAAAGGGAATTTATGTGCTCGATCCTTGGTATTTGCACACCACATGGCATGGGACAACCAACAAAGTTATGCCCAGAAACACTCACACTTCCTATTGGTTTCTTAAAGATCACCTTTGGTGCCTGCGATACAAAAGCGGTAAGAATAATGAGAAAAATATTTCATTTTTGCATACTCTGTACAGTTAATGAGGTAGCACTCAACATTCACAAAGGATAAATACAACATGTATCCTAGCCAAAAAAAAAATTTAGGAAAAATGATCCATGATTTAGTGTCTTACCCGCTTCACAAAGGGAATCATTAGGCCAAATAAAGCCCCATCACAATGGATATAAAAACGGTCTTGCATAAATCTCATTTCTTCAAGAGTTTGAATTACCATATCCAAATCATCTACGGCTCCCTTAACCATGGTTCCTATAGTTAATGGAGCAATAACTAAGATTTCAAACATTTACTAATTTTAAGAAAAAATAATTGGACAAGTAAAACTAAATATACTCCAAATTCAGCCAATTCTGAAAGAACTTCCCAAATATGCACACACAACATATGGAGTTTTACCTAGAACTGACCTGCTTTATGAAATCTTACTTCCATGGTTATAATGGTTTGCATTCACTCTGTTCGCATTGAAAAGTAAAAAGTGAAACTTACCAATATTAACATTAACAATAACAGGCTTATCCTTGTTTTTAAGCAGCCTCTGTCTGAAATCCAAACAATCAATCTCGCCTGAAATTAGTGTATCCACCTTTTCCAATTTAATTCTATACATCCGTGCTGCTTTGAAAATTGAGTAATGAGTTTCCTATGATGCATAAAAAATGCCATTTGGAAAACCTCCCTCTTGTATAAAGATAATAGCACATAACAAGTCAGGAAAATAGAGCAAAGATTAAAAATGCTAAGAAATTTTACAAGGGTTGCTTTAAGGCAGGTACAAACCCGACTAAAACACCATGTAGATTTCCTTTTGTACCACAATTTGTGATGTATCCCCAATACTCATTTTTCTCTAGTTCCCAAACACGGGCAAACCAATCCAAGACTCCAACCTCAATCTGCCTAGAGTGTACCCCATAGTTGCTCTCAATAAAAGGGTCATCAAGATTATTAATAGAAAAATGTTGGAGTTGTGCCAGTGCACCATAATCAAAATCCAGATTGTAAGGGTAACCTGCAAACACATGCGAGATCAGTGTCTGCTAAAATGTTACCAAGGAAAAATATTTAATTAAAATTATCTAATTCATAGTACGTACATAAAATTAAAACTTGAAACCAGAAAGAAAGGTTATGCTATAGAATCAAAATAAGGGCTCTTCCAAACAATTTAAGTCATCCAGATTACTTTTCTAAGAAAGATTTCTAAGTGACAATCCATATGACTAGAATCAAGTAATTTTTTGTGATGACTGGTTTCAATAGCAGTGCTTTGAATAACAATGCTCATGTTACATACTTTTAAGACATAAAATGACAAAGGTCATTAATAAATTGTGGCTTAAGAGAATTTTTGAACGTTCAAGGGATTTGAAATAGTATTTTTTTAAAACTGTAGTAAATATAGAAAATAAAATTATAAATATAAATAAATTAAAGTAAAATGTCATACTTTCCTGATTCAATCCCTACCTACAGATTTACTTATGGATAAACAAAACTGAAATTGTTGTTGAATTCCTCCAATACAATGAACTTGATTCTAGATTGTTGCACAATGATCAGCTTGAACCGATGGAAAGAGTATTAGATAGTGCACAACAAGATTAATTGGAATAGCACTAAAGATGAAGTGGTAAACAACGGTTTGGAGGGTTGTCCCATTCTGAAACGACAACTATAAGTTCTATGCGGAATATAGATTGTTTTGGTCCATATGACTATTATGGGTCTGCCAAGAAATAGAAATCTGAATCTTGAAATAAGAACTGGCTTAAAACATTTGAATGCTGAAGACTACAAATGAATATAGCTAAAAGACATTTCACACTCTTAGCCTTTAGGAAAAACTTGATGTTAAATGAATAATGATCACAGGGATCGTCAGTTTCTCTCAAATTGGTCAAGACTTAGAACACAAAACTGACAAAATAACATCAAACAAAAGTAGATGATAACTGAAAACAATTGATTCATAATATGATGATAAGGACTTTAAAAGAAATTGTCAGTTCCATATATACATCTAAAGAAGAGCTTTTTAACCTAGCAATTGTATTAGCTCAAGTCTATCATAAATTATTTGCTTAAGTCTATCATCTCAAGAATGGTATTTTTTGCATATTTTGAGGGCTATTTTCTAGTTTTAAGAGTCATCTCAGTTGGATGTCCATTTGTAGTTGTTTATTGTCCTTCTCCATGGTTCACAAAGGGTTCTCTTGCATGTTTCAATGGATCATATGGTATATCACAACCAACAACATCATCCCTTTAGTCCCAGAATTGAAGGTAGATTCCATACTCATGGTTATGGAAATGCATCTATAGCAACAACCCTAAAATTTGTCAACAACAGCCCGAGAAGTCAACAGGTTTGGTTTTTTCAGCATCTGATCTGGGTCATCCGTGGTTTTGTTGGGTATGCAAGATATTCATCAGGTTTATTCATAGCAGATTGGTGTCTCTTTTGCTAATAACTAATCATAAAACAAGAAACATGTGAAGATGCTCATTTCCTTTAGTTCAAAGGGCATTATAACCAAGGGATAACCTGGTTCTTGAAGAGCTTGAAAGAGATAGCAACAAATAAAATTTCAGTGGGCCTCTTCTTTGTTCAATAGGACGCTCACAACTCAGTGCCCAGGTTATTGTCCATTAAGAATCTCATCAATGTCAAGTCCCTTTTTCTAGAAAAATCCAACAACCCCATCATGGTACCTTTCAACACTCCCATCAATTGCAATCCTAGAATCAATTATTGATTCCATGATAGGTTTTGAACCTATCTCCATAGAATCCCATCATGCATGATATACATCTCCCTCCTCAAAACTAGAAGGCTCACCTTGCTTCTCTACAGCATATACAAGTGCCAGAGGATTAACAATCAACCTGTAAAGGCCACCATCTCACATACCACTAACCAAAGTTCTTGGACTTGCTAAATTAAAATCAATAATAGTGCATTGTTGTCCTTCAAATGCAACTCTAAACTGAAAATCTATGATATAAAAGACTAAATAAATATTTTTCTTCAAACCAAGAACAAACAAAACATCATTCATTTCAAGGACATCATTTGATGATGACAAGATGTAAATGGAACCCAATCATTTCACAAGCTAAATGGCATCATCACCCAACTCCACACTCATCCCTCCCTCTTGCTTCTAAATCCTGCTAAAGAGTTTCATGTGTTAGCTTTTGGGGTTACTTCCAAAGTGTTTACACCATGCTTAGTGGTGCTTCATGCAATGTGGAATGTATGGAATGTTGCCTACACTTGGTTGTACCTTAGCAAGCTTACTTTATACACAATGGAGATAGATTAATCATGGATTTCCCTACTTTAACTTGATGCTTATGTCCTGCACTTCTCCTTATGAAGTTGGAGACATGTGGCATGGTTACATTGCACACATGGAGGGCTCGGTTACTTTCTTGGGAGGAGGACCTACTTGGAGGAGTATTGAACATTTAGGAGGAGGATATTGCTACTTGGGTAGCATGGGGACAATTGGTTGCTTACATGGAGGCTTGTACTTGAATTGAGGATGCTTAAGTAGAGAAGTGTTTCATAGAGGTGTGGTGGACCGAAAGGACCACATGGCTTAGGAGGATTTAATAGAGACCTTTGGATGGTAGTGTTGGAACTTTCTTTTGGAGCACTCGGCTTGGGACCTTGCTTGATATGTGTGCTTACGTTGGAGCTTGACATGTAAACCTATCTAATGTTTAATAAGGTTGCTTGTTTGTGGACGATCTTTCAACTTTCCAATTTTTCACCACCCTAATCTATCATATATATAAATGATGGAGAGAGACTTTTCATTAATCATGTCAAACACATCATGTATTCAAAAAGCACTCTCAATCTATGCTCACTACTTGGACAAGTAGCTTTGGCATACTTCTCGAGTGCATAACCCTTGCATAGTCATGTCTTCTTCATCTTGAATTTCAACAATCCCTACACCATGTCATTCAAAAGAGGTAATGCTCCATAATGTAGGTGACCAAATCAAGCTTGTGTCAAAGCCTGCACAAGTTGTCTGTATCATGCACTAAATATATATGTTTGATCATTTTAGCAAGTAATTTGTACAAGCCACTCTCTTGCACACCTTTTGTCAATACTCAGCCAAGATCATGGCTATGATCTTTGACTACAACTTGTTGATCATCAAAATCAGCCACATGTCTAAGATTTGTCATGGCTAAAACTAAAAAAAGATTCGTTGTTAAACCAAGAACATAAAAGACATCATCTAGCTCAAGAACATCACTTGATCGCACATGTGGAATGAGATAGATCATATTTGTTGGGTCACTAGGAGGGGTCATATTAGGGTAATCCTTTTATTAGAATCTTATATACATTTCACCCCTATTGTGAATGGATTCACCTATGTACTAAGTTGATCCTCTCGACAAGTGGGTTAAGCTCACAAACTTACACTAGTATACATTTCACCCCTATTGTGAATGGATTCAAATATGTACTAAGTTGTTCCTCTCGACAAGTGGGTTAAGCTCACATACTTACACTAGTCTAGATTCTCAATCAAATTTTCCTTAAAATTGCATGCATGACAATAAAAAAGAGAGGAAAGAGGCCCATGGGAAGAAAACCTATTTCCAATGTTTTCCCAAATCTTGTGAAATCTTGGTATCATTGCCATGTCCTTTTTTTTTCATGCACACACTTCAAACAAATACCTTCCTCAAACTCTTTTGTATAGAATTAACCTAGTATATAATAAAATCTAAGCTATTTTCAGATAAAGTAATTCATATCAATATATGAAATTTATGCATTCTCACATATATCAACAATAATACATAATTTAGCAGGGGATATTGATCTATATAAAATGTAAGGGTAAGGTTACAATAATTCATATACATGAGTCCCGATGCAACATTCATTTTACTAGATTTATATTCTTCTTTCCGGCTTGCAAAAGAATTGTAAAAAATAGGCTAGATCTCAAACTAATGGATTTGATAGCCTCAAAAAGATTTGTAACCACTATTTTTCACATTCTACATGTTTCCCAAGTCTCCCAAAAGCATGATTTCTTGGTTTGCAAAGTGATACTACTGTACTAGAAGATCCTTCACCTCCTACTCTATCTCTCCTCACAGTAACCAACCTTCCAACTTTAATACCCGTCCTTGCAAGAGACTCGAGAAAAAAATTGCTTTCCTCAAAAGTGCTCTTGCATCACCTTTGAAATTTTGTTTATCAATGCCAACTTTTGTTTATGTACTCACTCAAAGAGGGTTTAATGATATTGTTATGTTTTTCCATGCCTTTCACACAGATGATGAGAAGAGAGACACTCTCAAATGTAGATAGAATTAAAAACATAGTAAAACAAAATTGCATGTAATAAGTATATGGATCACACTTTATTCTTAGAATTGAAGGGTGGTAAGTAGGCCCTACATCCCAGTTTTTTTGGCTCTTTCCCATCATCTAATTGAATTCCCCAGTAGTATCCTACTTTAATGCCACCACCAACCAATCCTACCCCAAATCCTTTTCAACAGCCACCTAAAACACCACCTATTCCTGCTTAGCATGCACTCAATCATATAATAGATAGGTTCAGCCTATATATAATAATGAAATGGCCAATTTTGAGACCTATCCCCTGAACTCTATTGAGTTCAATGATATAAATCTTCGTTAAGAGAAGATAATTTAAAACCCTCCAAAACTGATCATAACTTAACATCACGATAATTATGTGCGTTTAGGAACATCATCCCAGAGGATAAAATATGGAAAAGGAACAAGATCCAAAAGAATAAATACTATATTTTCCTCCCTATCCTTAAAGGATAGAACCCAAGCAGCCTAACAAACCCAAGAATGTCCTTCTTGATGAGCTAAAAAACTTTTTTGTTAAGATTCCTCTCCTTCAAGCCATTAAGGAGATACCAATCTACAATAATTTGATTAATGAATCTTGTATAAAGAGGCCGGGAAGGATAAAAATATATAACTCATAAGGAAATTTATATAACACATAAGGCATGAGACAAAATATATAATGCATAAGGCAATTTATTTTTGTGAATGGCTTGATTTTCAAATGGAAAACATAGGGTTTGATGGCAGTGCACAATTTGACTTTAGGGTGATTGTATGGGTGTATGTATGTGATATTAATCATAGTCTTCAGTTCTGGGCACTGTAACATCCCTAACCTCACACAAAGAGGAAAATTCAGGGGAAGAGAATTTTATCTTTTAAACTATAATATGAACACAGTCTTTTCAACTTTTCCATACCAATATAAATTCATGCTAAATAAATATTTATTCTGCATAGAGAACTTGTTTTTTATCATTCCAAATCAGAATTATTTGAGCAAAACTAGAGCATGCTCAATCATTCTAGGGTACTCACCAATTTGGGGGCATTTTGTCAGCCTGTGCATGACCTCCACAAACCTTCCTCTGCCTCTACAAACCCTCACCACTTCAAACGCTCCTCTACCTCTTCAAACCGTCTTCTGCCTCTGCAAACCCTGGTCACAGCAAACCCTCCTCTGTGTGACCTCCAGTACCAACACCACCTGTCACAACCTCCTTTTCATAACCTTCGACAAACATCCTTTGTGTGACCTCCAGATCGATGTGGTTGTATATTGTGTTGGCTCTGTTGCGGAAATAATTGGCTGGGTTCTTTATTTCGCCAGGAAATATGGTGTCGTTACGGGATTTCACGGGGATATTTTATTTTTATTTATTCTTTGTTTTGGTTTTTTTGTTCATTGTATTATTTTTATTTTTATTTCATTTTTATTTATTTTATATTTTGTTTTTTTGTTTTTTTTATATTTTATTTATTTGTTAAATTTTTATCATTCAAGATAGCATTATATTAGGATCTTTAACTGAGAGAATAACAAGCATAGCAATCAAACATAAGAGACAATAAAAATAGTGTTTATCCTCGGGGAAACCATAAATGGTGAAAACCTCGCAACTTCCTTAGAGATAGAATCAGCACAAAAAGTAAAACCCGAAAACATAAAGATGCTCTCCACAACTTCTGTCTCTCTCTCTCTCACACTGAGAGAGCTTCTCCTCTCTCACTCATGCGCCCCAATGAGTGAGTGTATGTTTGATAAATAGAGAAGCTCACTCTCTATTTATATTTTTTCATTCACTTGAAACCCACTCCAACATGTCGGCCTCACTTAACAATTACTTACTAGAGCCAACATCTCTAGGAGTGTCTAATAACCCTAGTGCCCCACAACTTGTGGGGACTTTTCCTCCTCCGACCAACAAGGAGGTTTATGCTTAACACAATGGTGGGGACTATTGCCCCGACTTACAATGACTCACCTAGGGTCGAATTCTCTAGGATAGTCTAATAACCCTAGGGCCCCACAATAGCGGGGACTTTAACCCTTGACCAATAGGAGGGTTACCCACAATGACTTGACATGACTTGTTACATTATAGAAACTTCCCGATAGGAACATCAGGGTATGACATGACTCAAATACATTACAGACACATCCCGGAATAAACATCGGGGTACAATACATAATATATATGGATGAATACATTTTGAAGTTACAAATACATCAACACTCCCTCTTAACTAGGAAGGTATTCTCTCGACACAACATATCAGCACAAGTCTTCTTCTCTGTATCATATGGATCATCATCAACTCATCTTTGTCTTTAAGTCATCTTCATCTTCGATTCATCTTTATTTTCAAGTCATATTCATCTTCGGATCTGGATCATCACTCAATCTGGATCATCATTGGACATCATCATTGGATCTGGACCATCACTGGATCTGGATCATCACTGGACACATCACTAGATTTGTATCTTCACTGGATCTAGATCATCACTAGACATCGTCACTGGATCTGGATTATCACTGGACATCATCACTAGATCTAGATCATCACTCAATCTGGATCATCACTGGGTCATCACGATGGGTGCTATCTCTTGATTCTTCTCGTCATAGGAATCTCTACAGAGCCAACCCTTTTTCATGCTGGATGTACATCTACAGAGCTAGTCCTTTTTCATACATGATGTATCATCACAGAGCTAGTCCTTTTTCATACTAGATGTGGGATCTACTCAGAGCTAGTCCTTTTTCGTACTAGATGAGTCTTCACAGAGCTAGTCCTTTTTCATACTAGATGTGGGATCTACTTAGAGCTAGTCCTTTTTCATACTAGATGAGTATTCACAGAGCTAGTCCTTTTTCATACTAGATGTGGGATCTACTCATAGCTAGTCCTTTTTCATACTAGACGAGTCTTCACAAAGATAGTCCTTTTTCATACTAGATGTGGGATCTACTCAGAGCTAGTCCTTTTTCATACTAGATGAGTCTTCATAGAGCTATTCCTTTTTCATACTAGATGTGGGATCTACTCAGAGCTAGTCCTTTTTCATACTAGATGAGTCTTCACAGAGCCATCCCTTTTTCATGTTGGATGTGTGATCATCACATACACCTGACAATGGAAGGAACCAATCCTATCACCATGTCAGAGCTCTTACATCCGACCATGGAAGGAACCAATCCTCTCAGCATGTCGGAAGCGCACAACACTTATATTTGACCATGGAAGGAACCAATCCTCTCACCATGTCAGAAGGGAACACAAAATCATCACTTCCCTTTGGAGGAAACCTCGATCTGGAGAACACCAAGATTCTCCCTGAAGTACTCAAACTTCACTCTGGCCATTTCTAGCATAGAATCACATCAGGGCTAATTATGTCCAAGGATAACCTACGAGCTTCGCCAGGATGTATTACATCCTAGGAAAACCTACATGACTAATTATGTCTGAATAACCTACGAGCTTTGCTAGAATTTATGCTCAGACAACCTGTCTCACTAGCTATGCTAGAACTCCCTCTTTCAAGATATTTCGATCTGTATCACAAAATGGAGCTTCACTGCTCCTCTCTGCATCATACCAAAAATGCAAGTCAGATCAATCAAATAAAATAGTAGTTTTCAAAAGAAACATACTACCTCCAAAATAGCAAGTGGAAACATCTTTTGCCTCGGTTGTACTCAGTGCCATGCAGAAATCCATCCTGCAAACCAAGAGATCACACATGATCTCATACTAAAGAAGCACCCCAAAGTGCTCTTCCTATCAATGACACTTCCCATAACCCTCCAGGTTAATATTCTGACTCACATCATACTTGAGCCCATACTCAACTGTACCCTTCAGGTACCTTACTACATGCTTTGCTACCATCAAGTGAACATGTCTCAATGTGTTCATAGCAAAGAAAATATCTGGTCTCGTATTTGTCAGGTACATCAAGAAATAAATCATCTGGAAATACATCGTGGCATCAATCGAATCTGATGAAGAAACACTCAATAGCTTCAGGTTCGATGCCATAGGTGTGGTCATGGCCTTGTAGTACATCATCCTGAACCTCTTCAGGATCTCTACTGCATACTTCCTTTGTCCACACCTCCATGCCTAGAACGTAGTGCATCGACACATAACAGGAGCATCACTGGTATTCTGCCTTCAACCTTGAAGCAAAGGTTGGAATCCACTTTACTCTCGGTAAAGCCTAGAGTCATCAGTAATCTATCCATCCTGTCATACCATGTCGAACCTTAGGATCTTTTGTAGTCACTCTCTTTGTCTTCTATACTCTATGCACTGAAACATTCTATATCGAAGTGACAAGTAGCCTCCTATGCTACTAATCTTTTATGTATCTATCTAGGATCACTGGATACTAAGATACTCTATCTTGAACATTTTTCAAAAGTTCATATTGCACCCATCTGTGAGCTTGTAATCCTTTATCAACCTTGTAGCAAAGGTTCATATCTTCATCAAGCTCCTCATGTATGTGTTATCCCATGGGTGTCCTCTAAGCTCGCACAAGGTCTTCTTTCATTTGCACGCATGATTCTTCCTATCATGTGTCTCAACTCCCACTGGCTGCAAATGTCTCTTTGAATCTTGCCTTGTATCCCACGATGTTTCCATCTACTACATGATGGAACTATGAAATTCTCCTCAGTATTGATACTACATCCTAGACATCATTCTTCTTGAACTGGTCTTCCCTTTCTTCTTGGAAGGTTCTGCATTAATGATGTCATTGCATTTGTCATATTATTTTTCATCTTGAACTGTCATTACTTGTTCTTCGGAACAAGTCTCATCCTTCTTTTCTTGTCGACGATTATGTATGCGATCTTTCCTACAAGTCAAATGCATTTACATGGTTAGAGACATTTCATAAGGAATATCCATAATGGCAAATTCTTATGCATAAATATATGATCATGCAACTACTTTAGCCAATAAAACATTCATCCATATCTCACAAAAACTTTTCTAAATGCCTTCCATCTCTACCAGGACAACTTTGAGATTGTGCACTAATCGAATATGTCAGCAAAGAGGTTTCATTCTAGATAAGTAGCAATGGAGAGTTGTGTAGCACCATGAGCTACTTACCCATTACATGCATATTAGTAGTATACTGTCATTAATGCAAACATTCTATCATGCATAATACATTAACTAAATATAGACAAATGCATAACAAAAACAATATCATGAAATGACAATTGAATACTTATCTTTATTTGTTTCGTGGGTAGACTCTTTCTTGAGCCTTCAGCTTCATCATCTTCTTCATTCATCATTTCTTATCCAAATGCTAATATGGATAAGAGTTTCTTCAAGAGTTGAGTTCTTTGTATTCTTCATCGCTTGAGGGATCTTCTTTGGATAGTGAGATCTTGATCTTCAGTTGTTCCCATCTTATCTTCTCTTATGAGTCGAGATTCTTCTTCTTCCTAGAATCTGCTGAAAGTAATCACTTATCCCTTGCATGAATCAATTCCATGATCCTGGGATTCCATTCAAGATGGCTATCACTACTTCTACATTCTTCACTTCTTCTTTTACCGCTTCAATTTTTTCTTTGATTTGAGAGACCCTTATGACTGTATGGTCTCTGCATTCTGGATCTTCACATTCTTCAACTTGTTTCTTAAGGTTATACTCCAATTTATGTTCTCACCTTCAAATATCTTAGTCAAGGAATCAAACATCTTCGGTGTCTTTAGGGAAGACACTTGTGGTACAAGTTGATCTGTGATTGAATCAACAATTATCTTCTTGGCCTTGACCAAGTTCTTCTTGTGTAAGGCTTCTAGCCTCATCTCCCTCTGGAACCGGAACCTCTCTGCTCATGTAGGTGTCCAATTCATTTTCTCTAGAGAGATCATATACTTCCATTCTTGGAAGTTGTCAACTTCACCAAGCTTATCATTAAGCTGATGTGATAGATCACTTTGAAATGAGGACCTCAAATGAAAATAGCAAAAGATTAGATCTTACTGATTTGAGGTGCTTGTCCTAGTTTTGGAGCTGGCTGATCTACGGTTTGTCAGAGAAACCCTAATTTTCAAAACTTGGAATCTTTCAAATATAATTGGATAGAAAGATATATCTCTTCAAGGAAAGCTTTCCAATGTACTCCTTTTCTGAAAATAGTAGAGGGAAGCTCCTGGAACGAGAAGCCCTAGTTTTCCAATTTCTCCTGCAGAAATTCCTATTACTATTTCTATGGTATCTACAAAATTAATGCTCCTCTATGTCTGAAAAATCCCACTATGGTATCCTTGCATGTCTTTGATCCAAAACCACATGTTTCATCAGAATTGGTTTCACCGACTGGGACTTATGATTGTTTTCCTAAGGTGACCTGTTACAGGACTGTTTAGAATAATGAAGTTGTATGGACTTCCATGTGTCGCTGGTTCATTTTATGAGTCTAAAAATTGGACCATAAAAGGTACAGTTTGTGCCATTTCTGGAACATCTTTAGGAAGTTAATTTGGATCTATGTAGCCCAAGATATAGCAATTCTCCCCACGTGTCCTGTTTAGGGATGAATCTTGGGAGAGGCTGGAACCCTAATTTGGAGGGATCATATCTCCCAGAATATAACGAATATGAGGCTGAATTTTGGACACAGTGAAAATAAG
Organism: Pseudotsuga menziesii; assembly: GCA_001517045.1. Classification (NCBI taxonomy): domain Eukaryota; kingdom Viridiplantae; phylum Streptophyta; class Pinopsida; order Pinales; family Pinaceae; genus Pseudotsuga; species Pseudotsuga menziesii. The sequence goes on from LPNX010865838.1 coordinate 184,854, forward strand.
GATTTTATATTCATCCTCTACAATTTTAATCTCCTGATCCTTCTCCAATCATGGGATATAGCGAATATACCAACACTTAGCAGTTTTAGTATTTAGGGTTTTTCTAGCTCGGGGTCAAACTAGGGTTTGACTTTCTCGGAGTTTCACCCAACCAAAAATCTTGATCCAGGTCTCTAAAATTTGATTTTTACGAGGAGATAAATCCTATGCCAGGCTCACTCAAAAATTCCTCTTCTGTAAGAAGCCCTAATTTCCCACATCGAAAACTGAAAATGCTCAGAATTGAATTCCGCTTCGACAAAAAAATGTGCCATTCAATGAAGAGTTAGCCTAGCATAATTTTAGTGATGGATTATGGAGAGAGACCCAAAAATTAAGAAGCCATAGCTTCTGTAGCTTCCCAATGTCTTCTTCTCAGGTTAGCTCTGATACCATGTTAAGTTTTTATCATTCAAGCTAGCATAATATTAGGATCTTTAACTAAGAGAATAACAAGCACATGAATCAAACACAAGAGACAATGAACACAGTGTTTATCCTCAGGGAAACCATAAATGGTGAAAACCCCGCAACTTCCTCAGAGTTAGAATCAACACCAAAAGTAAAACCCAAAAACATAGAGATGATCTCCACAGCTTCTATCTCTCTCTCACACACTAAGAGAGCTTCTCCTCTTTCACTCATGCTCCCCAATGAGTGAGTGTATGTTTGATAAATAGAGAGGCTCACTCTCTATTTATATTCTTTCGTTCACTTGAAACCCACTCCAACATGTCGGCCTCACTTAACAATTACTTACTAGAGCCGACATCTCTAGGAGTGTCTAATAACCCTAGTGCCCCACAAATTGTGGGGACTTTGCCTCCTCTGACCAACAAGGAGATTTATCCTTAACACAATGGTGGGGACTATTGCCCTGACTTACAATGACTCACCTAGGTTTTAATTCTCTAGGATAGTATAATAACCCTAGGGCCCCACAACAGCGGGAAATGTAACCCTTGAGAAATAGGAGGGTTACCCACAATGACTTGACATGACTTATTACATTATAGAAACTTATCGATAGGAACATCAGGGTATGACATGACTCAAATACATTACAGACACATCCCGGAATAAACATCTGGGTACAATACATAAGATATACGAATGAATACATTCTGAAGTTACAAATACATCAACATTATTTTATTTTTTATTTTTTATATATATATTTTTTTTGTTTTATTATTTTATATATATATATATCTATATATATATATATATATATATATATATATTTATATTTTATAATTTATATTTTAATAGTCATCGAGATGTGACTTTGACTTTCCAGACTCCAAGCAATCTTAAGGTGTGACAATGTGTCAACAACTATGACTATAACAAAAAAGAACAACTACTAGTTTACTACTAGACCTGAAACGAGCTCAAAAATTTGTGCCTACTACCTATGTGAACCTCGCTATCAATGTCCACTCTTTTTTCTTCAAAATGAAATTCAAAAGGCCGGTTTGATGAGTCCTCTTGTACAAGACTTCACTTCTTGCATGAATATCATGAACTCATGACAACTATAAATAACACTCAATGTCACACAAATACAAATAATGGCATGTAGCTAGAATCACAAACTATGTAGAGGTCTATTTTTGCATTGCTATAGAGAGGTGTCATTGGGCACATGATATGGAGAAACAATGGTTATTAATAAAATTAAAAAAAATACTTTTGGCTCAAGAATAGTCTTCATTTTGATGGGTGGCATGATCGTGATGTAATCTCCCTCCGTCCTTCCAAACATTTGTGGTTTCTCATGACATTTGTCCTCAACGCCACCAAAATACATATAAAAAATACTTGTATTTACATCCTCTTCCCTAGAAATCCTCGTCATATATTCATAACTAAGGGTTATTATGCATGCACATCCTCACCTTATAATACGAATTGGGTCAAGGTGCTGAGACAACCATACATACAATATTAAACATGTCAAGACACAAAGAGTAAGAGGCAACTATAAGTAAGTCTTATATTAAATTTACCATATATGTCTTTAATTAACACTATCAACTGGGATTTTGACATGTTGGATTGTTGTGATATTCTTATCACTCCTTGCCAATTTGATTACAAAGCATTCTTTGAAGGTGAAGTCCATAATTTTAGGTCTTCTTCCTCATTATCATTCCTTTTGGTAAGACAATAAAGACCGTAATGGCCTGCATCAGCATGGAAAATGGTTTCGACATAGAGGTATACACATTAATTGTTTTCATAAAATAACTTAAATTCCTACCCATGATTGTCGATTCACTGAATCGTGGACTGGTACAAAACAAAACAAATTTTAGAGCCCCAAGCCCTTAATTAGTCACACCTTGAACTTTCTCAAATCTCAGCCATTAAAATACTTCTTTTGGTATTTTGGTTCAATTTAAAAGGAGGATTATTGAGACTCCGAGATGCAATGAAATATTCACTATTCACATGAACTTAGTCTCTTTCGAGCTACTTAAAAACTTAGGGTGATCATTCTTGCTTCTTCCTTCCTAGTTGTGTGGGAGGTTGAGGTCTTGTTATTTGAGCATTATGAAGGTGTTATTGTGTGAGTGTTCTATCTTGTGCACTAACACCCAGGTGTGTTTATAAATGCAAGAGATTTGGTGTATACAACTAAAATTTATAAACATCGTTTCTATAATATACATGAAAATCATCGATGCATACCATTTAAATATTATGCACCATTTCTTTTCATTTATATAACTACCTAGTGCATGTAGTATGTTTTATAACAATGATTATTATTATCCCCATTAAATATATCGATGTTGATATTTCATAAATACACACCATTGTGTCGTGTAAACTTAATGATGGTGATAATAGCCAATGGAATGATATTTTGTGTCTTCGATACGCTTACTATAAGTAATCGTTCAGTGATAATTTTATATATAAAGCACCATAGGATATATAGCATGACCAGTTTAACCAACAAAGAATCAACATTGATGATACATTCTTATATCAAATGACAAATGAGGTCCATAAACAAGCTAATAAGTTTATGAGCTTCAGTAACACCACAACATTGAAATCAAAACTAAAGTATGTTTTTAATGATTAATGAAGGATCAATAATATACAATACTTGAATGCAAATTGGTTAGATTCACTTAGGCACTAGGTTTTCAAATTTTCAATAAGGGATTAAATAACAGCACCTCCTAATTCTATTATTATTGACCAAAAAAGAGTCAATAGGATTGAACACATTGAGTACATCCACTCACACACAAATCAAATAGTTACTCCAATATTTATGTATAAATCCCCTTCAGATAAAAGGTAAAGATACACAACACTAAAGGAAATTATATATATTTAGATTTATTGAAATTTAGATTATATTATTTATTGAAATTTAGATTATATATTTTGTTAAAATATAGCCTTTTAAATTATGTTTTTTCTAAATATAAAAAGAAACATGGTGGAATCTCTCTATATTAATGGTTTTTTTTTCATTGTAAAAAAATATGTAATTTGTTATTCATAAGAATCAAAATTACATTATAGTTGTTCATGTAAAATCCCCTTCAAAGTAGGCTAGAAGACAATATTGAAGCCCTGGGAAAAACATTACAATATCCAAAAATAAACGAGAAGGACTCTACCCATCAACCTGTAGAAAGAAAAAATGCAGAGAAGACAAAATAACCGTGAGACAAAAAATGGCAGGGCTCCTAAGAGTTGTCATACAGATACAACCTAAAACAGTCCAAGGCAAAACCATAATGGAGAAACTAGAAGTAGGTAAAGAGACATTCAACAATCATGATTCCTTTTGAGTACTTACATAAGTGAAGAATACTAGGGCAGTCTCCTATCACAAGATTTGATAGTTTTTTCGCGTAAGAATTGAACTCCTTGTACAGGTGCCTGAAGGATAAAGAAAGAAAACAATTCTTTAGGATCCCAATCCTTTTCAACCAACAATTATAACTCAATGACTGTAAATTGGTGAGACCTTTGGCCCAATCAATTATGACCTTTGAGTCGCCAAAAATAGAAATCTAGAGAATTTTTTTTTGTGAACCATAAAATCCCCCATAAGGCTAAAAGTTCAGCAAAAGTATTAGTGCCACTCCCAACACCCATCCTTGGCTTGAAACTATGAGAGTAATCTATAGGGAGGATCATGCCAATACCATAATTTCCATCCTTCTCGGCCCCATCAAAGAATCCATATATGGTATCGGATTCCAACACCGGGCTGATTCAAATCTTTTAAACTTTTGGGGCACAATCTCTATTCCATTACAGAAAACCTGCCACAATCTAAGAAACAAGTAAACCTCCTTTCAAAGTTTAATCACTTATTATAATGTTTGCTTCAGTTTTCCTTTAGAGCGTGTGAGGAATGTCGATGTGCAAAAACTAGTGACCTTTGCAAATAGTGGCATTGCAAGAGAGTTCTCATGCTTTTCCTAGGCCGAAAGCTCAAAATGCATATCGTTATGAGCGCATAGGCTAGAGATGGTGATAATTGCAAATGTAAAGTAGAAGCAGTAACTCCAGCAACATTAAGACCTGTAAAAAACTATAACAACTTGTTATTGATTGGAGTGATGAACACAATCAGAGCGACAAGAACCATACTAGATTTGAAGCGCTCTGACTAGTCACTGCAAGATCCTAAACTGGCTTATCATTTGCAAAAATAGGGTATTGAGTGCAAAAACAGGGGAGCAGGGGTCAAATGATATAACCTTCAGCCCACAAATCTAAAGTTGACGTGTTTTTTTGGCCATGCATTGGATGCATTTGGTAAGTCTACATGGAGGAGGCGCATTCGAATGGTCGATTCTCGAGGGGATGTAGGGATATGATGCTTTTATCCAGGTATTGATATGGTACTAGTTCTAATACCTAATTCGTAATTGACTTAGGAACCTAATTTTCCTTTGGAACATGCTTAACCAAGTTTGCTTCAATGGTACAATAGGGATAAAGATGGTCAAGAGAAAATATGTGCAATTGCTTTGTTGGATATTTGAAGATTGAGGTGCATGGAACCAATATTACTAATAGAAGGTAGAAAACTTACAAAAATTACACTTCATTGTCAAATTTGCAATTTTCCATGACACAATTAAAAATGACTAACATAAATGACTAATTCATATTCTTCTAGCTAGTCATTTTTTATGCCGTGACTAAATTAGTCATTTATGTTAGTCATTGTTAACTCTGTCACTTATTATCTAGTCATATTTGTTAACTGGTGACTAAATTAGTTGTTAATTTTAGTCATTTATACTTGAGTCAATAAAAATTACTCATATTTAGTAGTAAATCACTTGAAAAACTTGTGGTGACTAGAATTTTTAGTCACCTAGTAGCTAATTCCTCCTTTTGTACTAGTGGTATGAACTAATAGGGTATAGACCCAGTATGTTGAGGGGGTTGGATGTATTTCCCACCCTATGTTACGATGATACCTAAGGTCATGAAAGGGTCGTGCTAAGATACGCTCCCCAAGTTGTTGTGATGATGATGGTTGGATTCATGCTAGGGGAGGCTAGGTTCATTGTTCAGCCAACGTTGATGCTATCAGGTTCTTATGTGGTCAGGTCGGTGAAGCTGACATCCACTTCTATACTAGAATAGGAAGGATAGGGAGGATGCAGAAGTAGGTTAGGATGGGAGGATGTGTTAGATAGTACTATTGAGGTTTAGGTATTCCTTGATACCAATTTAGTTGTAGTAGGTACCCATCTTTTTTTTTACTAGTTAAGTCAATAAGAACATATATAAATGATATAAAATCATAAAATGGATTAAGTGTTAAATAACTTAGAATGTTAAAAATATGAATGCTTTCTCTTTCTACATGGGGAAATTACTATTATTAGTTACCATGTATGCATAGGTGGGATGGTGGTTGCTTATAGTGCATGTCTAACTCGTGCATACACTGGCCACGCATGCACACCTTCTACATGTACAATAGTATTAATGTACAACATACTTGTCACTTAAATAGTGGCATAAATTATCATAGATAACTCAGTTAAGGATATATATTAATCAACTTAGATAATGAATGTTTAAGTTGATAGTTTGTGGAATAAGTGAATTAGTCATTGTATGTAAACACCACAATAAACAATTAAGATAGGTATCACTAATGTGAATCATCATAGATAAAGCATTAACATTGCAGAATTTTATTGTTTAACTATTAATCAAAATTAATTGACCATTAAGGGTACCTTGATCATTAATATAAAGAGACTATGTTTATAAAAATTTACTTATCTATTAAACAAATAAATGTTACTATTATTATTCACCATTAATAAAAAATAATAATTATTATTATTACGTATTATTATTGATTATTAGTTTAATAATAATATTAATAATGGTATAATTGCTGTTAGATACACCTAAGCTTCATTGAATATAATTAAAAGAATTATTTAACTCTCCAAATTATTTTACATTATTTATAAAATATATATTATTATCATTTTTATTGTTAGAGGTTTAACCCAATAAAAAGTGATATTGTAACTTAATATCATTATATTATCCACGTTAAATGATTATTTAAATTGTATTTTGAAAATAATAAAACATTATGATTGAATTAGAATGGATGAGTAACAAGAAAGGACTGAGCAACAAGAACGTAAATATCCTCTCCATGAAATTCAAGGTAATTATTATGTTATCTACCACATTTAAATATTGAAGCGGTGCACTGAGTCATCCTTAAATGAAAGGTTTTGTAAACAAGAAAGTAATAATAATAATTCTACGAATAAATAAACATACGTCAACTCAAAGTGTACCCACTTAATTAAGCATTAAATTATTTAACTGCTCAAGACAACCATGAATTGGGTAACGAGATTGAATCATTGTTAAAAATCTTGAATTGTATAAGGGTATTAATGATTTATAGTCCCAAAAAATTATAGGGAAGGCGGGGGAGTAAGAATGAAGCAAGGAGGATGAAAATAGTATTTTTAGAGAAGGTCTCATGGGGAAAGATGGGGAGATTTTTTTATGGGGGAATTTTCAGAACAAAGAAGGGGAAAAGAGGTGAAACTATATCATGGAGTGAAGTATTGAACCTTGAGTGAAGTATTGCTAGAAGGATTTGAAAAGAGGAAGCTGCTCTTGCGATTATCGGATTGTGGGATCGGGGGCTAGGAAACCCGTTGGTTTCCTAAGGCCTGCAGAATCATTGCTAGTCGGTAGGGTGGATCATCTTGTTTTGTTAAGAAGGCTTAGATGGGAAAGGGACAAGGCCACGAGAGCAAAGAAACCATTTAAAACCTTCACAGGTCCAGGTATTCTTCTTGTTTAAGTAATTAATTGTTTAGTAAATATGAAGAGGAATTAAACAAAGTAGATAAATTGTAAATGGATAAATGACCAAAAGTTAGCATTTTTTGTGTTATGAATTTTCCATAGATTGAAATGTTAAACTTCTAGATTTGTTTTTTGCTGTAAAATAGAAAAGAAACCCTAGAGACAACAAAGTAAAAAAAATAGATAAAGGAAAAAAATGTTATTTTTCCTTAGTATTTTACTATAAGGTAGAGTTTAGAAAATTATAGAGACAATAATGTGCAGCAAGCCTGGCACTACAGATGGTATGAGAGGTTAGGCTCAAATGTTGGAACCTTTAGGGCCTAAACAAAATAATAATAAAAAGAATGCCAATGTTACTTCTTTTTTTCAAAGGAGAGGAGGATCCTATTATACAAAAGAGATTAACTAAGGGAAGCGATAGGAGACTACAGGAGTTTATAGGAGTTTATAGATCCCACCGGCCAATCGAGACCCAACTGACCAAACAGAGAAATCACTCAATTAGAAGGGCTCAGGCTCCACATAATAAAAAATAATCTCATATTTATCCCTTTGGTCAAGTGAGGTTTTAAGGATATTTAGGTGTGAACCTTTTGATGATCAACTAACTTCCATTTGAAGGAATCCGTCTTGCAAGCATACTTTTGCAAGCCCTCGCTAGCATCCTTTTATTGGCATATGTGCCCTTGAATGACCTATTTCTTGTTGATATTTGATGGATAAAGAGGTGAGCACCTTCGTATATTCTATCTGTGTGTGGTGATGTATGTGAATTTTCAAGGTGTCCCTCCTTCCTAGGTTATTAGGTACTGAAAATGACCCAAATAGCTTCAAAGGGCTTACTTATGAGGTGATCATCTATGATATTATAGACGTATTTATTTCCGGGATTTATCACTCAATGCATATTTTTTGTATATCAATCGCTTCCCCCTCTCAGCCCTCTTAACTTGCCTAAACAGGGTCCATGCCTTGTAGCTTTATTACCTACGGATGAGCCAAGTCTTTATTACATGTGGATTATAGTGGCATGTTTATACAATGATGCATGTTCTCACGGCTCAGTTATTTCCTCATCTCGCTCTTCTATTCTCACCTTTACTAACGTAATAATAGTTGAATAATAACCATGGATTATGACACGTTAAGTGTGGAGACAAGGAGCATAGAGACTAGAGAGCTCTAAGCAAAGATACCAGGGAATAAACCTAAAACAAACTTATTGGATCCACTTTTACCTTTGTTCAATCTACCTTTGGCTCAATCCACCTCTCTTAATACGTACAATATCTAGTTCAAAACACTGATATAACCAAGTATGAATATTTATATGTAAGAGCAGTCCAGTATATGACAAGTAGTATATGTTCTTTATTGCTTTTTACCTTGTTTATTATAGTCAACAAAATACTTGCAACAGTTCCTGTAATTCATAGAAAATCTCTCACCCTTCCTAGGAAATCTCTCAAGATCGGAAGGAAGCATTCTAGCAATCTCCTTCCACCAAGACAATGATGAAGAGGAGTTGACCTTCTCCAACTCCCATATATTACCCTGCAAAAGCTGCTCACTATTTCCTAGATCATAAACTTCAAAAGATGCGATTAGAACAGGTGGCCCGCAAGTGATCAGGTGAGGCACCATGTATTGGCCGTCAACTCTTTCACGAAATGGCTTAAATTTAAAAAAAAAAACTAAATTTTATATATTTGGATAAATTCAAACTTTAAAGTTATATATATAAATAAAGGTAAGGAGAAATAGAGATAAATATAAAAAGAAAACATTACAATCTTATCACTTAGATAATAGAGAAGTTAATTCATTATCTATATATTCAAAAGTCCATTATTAAAAATGACTGGTCTCTACCAAAATGCGAGGGATATTTTGATGAAGCATAAGTAGTCGTCATAGCATAGTAGGCATTAGCAGCAAATGTAACTGGATTTATTCATTAGCCTCCAACATGAACCAACTAATTGTGTAGCCAATGCTGATTGGTGGGATAGGGCCTGGTTTGCTAGATAGGACAATGTAGCTTCTCTTCGTCGGAATCTTTTTATAGAGTCTATCATAATCCTAGTGTCTAGCATAATACCTGTTATATTAATATTTTTATGTAAGTAAGTAAACTTTTACTTTACTTTATTTTATTATATTTTATTTTAATTTATATATTATATAACCTGCAACAACAATAAATTCATTGTAACAATAATAATTTAATTTTTAAAATTATTTGTGTAATTGACACATCATTAAGATGCTACATGATACGATCCTTCCTCAAGGACATTACCCCAGCCCGAGGTAAAGAACTGGTGGAAAATTACCCTGCATGCACGTAGTTGAAGAGTATATTACTTTAGAAATATAAAATGGAGTTAGTGTTATTGATAATAATTCTTCGATAAGTAATTTAGAGCTCATCCTTATCAAGTATAAGGAACAATGTGAATGACGTGACAGCCCATCAAATAAAATAACAATCTATTTTTCTAGTATAAATAGTAATAATTATTATGTTCTCGATAAGGGGATATATATGAATCACTCAGAGTGATTATTTGGACGAATTTGTAGCAATTTTAGAAAAAACATGAAAGTTAGACTAAGGTTGTGTATTATTTAATTTTTTTTTTATTTTCTTAGTTTCTTAAATGTCTATTTTTTAAAGTTATTATTGGTCTGATGGAGATGACGTCGCCTTAGGTTCCTGTGCCCCAAGACCCGGCGGCGTTGCTGATATCAGCAATGCTATAATGATCATCGTAAATGAAACATTTAATCAATTAATTCTTAAAACTAGAAAAAATAATGTAACCGAGGAATATTTTATGGAGTAGTCTAACGGGTCGACGATTTCGCCCGGCGTTAGACTACTCCGTCCATCATCTCCGTTAAAGGCTTTATTAACCATCAATGCCTCCGGCCCCTTCCGTTCTCGTTTCCGTGAGCATCCTTCACCGAGTCCCACATGATCCCTGCAGATCTGTCGTTCCAGTCCGTCACCTCAATGTCCTCCCTGCAGATCCGTCGTTCTCGTCTATCGCCTCGAAGTAAATTGAGGTTCAAGATCATATTTTGTGTTGTGAGATATTGAGCAACATTTTTCAGGGTCTAGTTAAAATATTTGCAGCCTGTTTCTTCATGAAGAAGCTAAAGATCAACAAAGCCTGTCCTGGTCCGGACCTCGCCTCCATTTCCGCATTTCCGCATTTCCTCCCATGATCGACAATTCGAGGTAAGTAATTCTGATCCTTTTCTTTCCCGTTCCTTAAATTTGGAAAAGTCACTATTAAATCTGGTAACTTTATCACAATTGATCGCATAGCGTCTAATCTTTGCATGTAGAATATGAAAAAGAAAAGAAAATTATCAACGAAAATCTGTGAGCATTGCATCCTTTAAAGCATTAAATTCCTTTCTTCTTTCTTATGTTTTGAGAGAGAGAACCTGTACTGAAGGAATGTAAATACTTTCCGGATGAGATTGGACATTCGAAGTGCTTCTCCTGCACAAGTTTTTAAACATATTTACATTTATTGCAATTTCAGCAATTTCTAAATATGCCGTGAGAAGTCTTGGTTTGGTCTCCTATTTCCCTGTGCACTGTGTTAGGCGCCTCCTGCCATCGAAAAGCGCGGCTTTATGGATCAAATAGCTGGCCACATAAGTGTTCAGGCAACATATTCTCGTGCAAGACAACAAAACTGCTTACGTAACCCTCCATTGTTGTCTGTAAATGAACCCTCCATTGTTGTCTGTAAATGACATTCGAAACCGACATTAGAAATTGCCGAAATTGCAATAAATGCAAAGGCCATTTTCTGCACAAGTTTTTAACAATAGGCATATTCCCTCGTGCGGAACTCGTACCTTCAATCCAGCTCACAGAGTCAGCAATCTTTTTCTCAAGGACTGATGCAATTTTCTCAAAATACAGCGTTATCTTAGAATTCACAGGAAGAAAATATTATTAATGATCAGGTATGTGTTTTCCTGCTACCTATTAGCAGTATAACTGAAGTAAATTAGTACTCTTTCATTGAGCTCTAATTCTTTCGAAAATTTCATAAGTTAGAAAAAACACAGAATTTCTAAAGAAAGGAAATATATTTTAGATATTTTCTTCGAGCTCTACGATATGAACGGATTTAAAGTATTCAAGGACGTGAATTATTGTTTTAACAAAAATCTATGTGAAATTCAATGTCAAATCGTAAAGTTTTGATGAAATTTAATGTTATACTGTATTATTTTTAATCTATCGTCTTTAGCATTCGTATATTAATTTAGTTCATATATATTGAAAGTTGCAGCAGTGATACCAGCCTACTTTCTTCAGGTGTTCTCTCAAACATTCGAAAAAAAAAACATGTAAATGTCTTGTTTTCCTATTTCTTGGCGTTCTGCTTTTCTGCAAGATAAATGTTACTATACTCTGGACTACACATTCAGTACAGTTTTTTAATCTGTGATTACAGTGGAGACATAGTTCTCAGGAACGAGATAATCCAATCAGGAGAACTTCTTGCTTTGCTCCATATTCTTACGGTAGTAGTAGAGATGACGGTTCTCAAGTACTCTTGCAAACAAGACCATCCAGTGCCAATGCTATGCATGGCAGAATCAACCACGGATGTCATCCAGACGACAAATGTATCCATTCCAAATTCTCACCTTTTATTTGGTTCAGGTTTAAAATTTAATTATATAGCATTCACGGAATTATATTTCATTTGGCAAAATCTTCCTTTTTGCAGACCGTATTCCAGAAGAAGTTGAACAAAGGTTTTGCAGTGTGGATGCGGCGTTGAATAGAGTAGTCCTTGTTTTAGACTCTGTTTAGAGCGATTTGCAGCAAATAAATAAAGCATTTAAAGACGTTTCAATAGAAAGTAAATAGTATATTTTTTTTTAAAATTAGTTATTATTTTATTAATTTCTGAAATAATAGTTTACATTCAGCTTATGAGTAATCAGATGCCTATATTTTTCTAAATAATGATGTTAATGAATGACTCCAATACGCGGTTGCAGCTGAAGGAATACGGCAAAAAATTGTTGTCCAAGAAAATACTCTTCAGTTACTGGTAAAGTATTGGAGTCTTAAATATAAATACCCATGCTCTACTTTCTCATTGTTTGGCTAGAAAAGCCAAGTCCAAGTAAGAAGTTTGAACAGTTGAACATTTGAATTACTAATCGCAAATAATTTTAAAGTATTTCATGAATTAAGCTCTGGAATGTTAAATATATAATCTTTCCCTTCGATTTGCACTATTGCTAACCCAAGTAAAAAGCACTAGTGTCAGCAGTTGAGCTGCACAAGTCAATTTGATCTTGAAGGCATCCTAGTAAAGTCTCGAAATAGAACCACCTAAATGATACAACTATAAGTGGAAAATAAGCCCCCCTTGACTGTAAATTTACTAGTTTTTTCAATGTCAATGGTTGCTTCGAGGAAAATTCAGTGTTTGCTTTATACTTTTGAATATGAACCTGCATCGAAACTTCTAACCAGAGGACAAGGATTTTTTTGGTGCGCTTGGACCAATAAGGCATAGATATTATAATTGTGAACATGCCTTAAGCAGCATGAATACCAACAGTGCAAAAGAATCGATCCTAAAATACCGTACGTGTGACCACAATGCCAACTGAAGTTAACTCAGCAAATACTGTTTTGTAGATATCAGTGTTTTGCATTTTGAAAGAGGTTTTCTGTTTGTATTATAACTCTAATAATACCTAGAAATATAGTGTTATATTCAGGCGTGTTCCTTCTTGTTCATGGATTTTTCTTTTCATAATGGTGAGAAAATGGCCTTTGCATTTATTACAGTTTCAGCAATTTCTAAATATGCCGTGTTTAAAACCATGGTTACTATGTCCCGCGTTCACAGTTCTTAGCTGGTCGGTACACTAAAGTAATTTTTGTAATGCAGCCGAAAACATCTTTGATGGGAAAACCTCTGGAGCTTTTCATCTCTCATTTTTTTTCATTTCAAAGCCTTTGAAACTGCATCCCACATTTATCTGCTTTACGGCAAATTGTATGACGGGGTTCTCTTGCGCCTACAATGCTCATGGCTTCTGCCATCTATGCCCGCAAAACTGCCATCGAAAAGCAGAGCTTTATGGATCAAATAGCTGGCCACATAAGTGTTCAGGCAACATATTCTCGTGCAAGACATCAAAACCGCTTACGTAACCCTCCATTGTTGTCTGTAAATGACATTCGAAACCGCCAGTTTTTACCTCGATCACATGTGAGGAGATGAGAAGTCTTGGTTTGGTCTCCTGTTTCCCTGTTGCACTGTGTTAGGCACAACAAATCTTACGTGCTTCTGTGAACTAGGGAACAACTAACCCTCGCTTCTTTACATGTTCGGCATCGATCCCAAACTTGCCAAGGAAGAAGTGTTTACCTATGCAGGAGAGAAACCGCCTTAGTAGCTGAGAGAGACAGTGGATCTGCAGGGAGGACATGGAGGCAACGGACGGGAACGACGAATCTGCAGGGATCATGTGGGACCCGGTGAAGGATGTTCACGGAAACAAGAATGGAAGGGGCCGACGGTTAATAGAGCCTGTTAACGGAGACGATGGACGGAGTAGTCTAACGCCAGGCAAAATTTTCGACCTGTTAGACTACTCCATATTTTATACATATAATTAATTGCACTTTGAGTGGTGTCTTGCGCCCTGAAAAACTATTTAACTTCGAGGTTTTGGAGCATTTGGATGTGAGCTTCAATAGTTTTACTGCCCTACCTATTCCTGCAGAGATGGGTCTTTTGAAAAACTTGAAATACCTCAACCTGTCAACAGCTGGGTTTGTAGGTATCGTTCCATGGCAGCTCGAAAATCTGTCCAGCTTAACGGACTCGATCTCTCCTCGGATTCTATGTTGATAAGTCCAGACCTGTCATGGCTTACAAATCTCACGTCCCTAAGAAATATTTCTCTGGATGAAACTGATCTCTCACTAACTTCGTCCTCATGGGGACAATCTGTAAGTCATCTTTCTCAACTCATAAATCTTACAATGTCAAACTGTAGACTGAATGGTCCCATTACCCCTTCCCTGCAGAACCTTGCTTCACTAGAAATTCTCCATCTGGATCGAAATAATTTTGAGTTTGGGTTCCCTACATGGGTAGCGAAAATGACTAGCTTGTTCTCACTGCAGATTAGCAATGCAAATCTCAACGGATCTCTTCCTTTTCAACTCTCTCAGATGCCTAACATAAAAAGGATTTTCTTGGGAAATAATAAAACATCTGCCTATGTTTCTCATATTTTCAGGGGCCAATGGAAGAGCCTGACCGTTTTCAATATGCCAAACAACAGTTTGTACGGCTCCATGCCACTTTCTATAGGAAAAATATCATCTCTGGTGCAGCTAGAACTGCACAAAAACAACTTGTTGGGAACTATTACAAAGTCATTGGACCGTCTCCACTCGCTTACTGTACTAAAACTGAGCTACAACAAATTAACAGGCCCTATCCCATTATCGCTAGGATCGTTGTCTAAACTCACCAATATCAGTCTTAATAATAACGCTTTGAACAGAACAATCTCAGAGTCACATTTTCGCAGTCTGAAAATACTGAAATATCTTGACCTGTCCAGTAACAAATTAACCTACAAAATCTCCTCCAACTGGACTCCCCCATTTGATTTAGATCTGTTAAAACTATCTCATTGTCAAATAGAGAGGGAACTTCCTCTTTTTCTGAAAGCTCAAAGTTCTATGACCACACTGGACTTGTCCAATAACATCCTCACAGAACAAATACCTTCATGGCTCTGGAATCTTCCCAAACTCCAGATGTTAGTCCTATCATTCAATCAGTTGCATGGACTGATACCACCTCAACTGTATAATTTGTCGAGCTCATTGAAATAAGTGGAGCTACGGGATAATCAGTTGCATGGAAATCTTCCCAACCCTGCAAGGAGCTCTGTGGTAGGCTTCCCTTGGGAACTTGATCCGTCAATGAATACTATTACTAGTCCAATCCCCCAAGAAATCTGCAAGATGTTGCATACTTCTAATTTTTTATCTCTAGCATGGAATAAACTGAAGGGTCAGATTCCTGCTTGCATTTGTGAGCAAAAAGAGTATCTGAAGGCTCTTGATCTTTCAGGCAATAAGATTTATGGGCAGTTCCCTTCTAGTTTCAGCAATTGCTCTTCTTTGAAGGTATTGAATGTGGCAAATAATAGTTTGGAAGGAGATATACTGGTGGAACTGGGAAAATTGAAGAAACTTTAGGTATTGCACATCAACGACAATAGGTTAACAGGGCATGTTCCCTTGTCCATGCGAAATTGCAAGATGTTGGAAACTTTAGATTTGAGTGGAAACAACATATCGGGCAAAGTGCCTGAATGGATTGGGGATCTTTCAAAGCTTCGGGTACTCATTCTCAGATCAAATAAGCTAGAAGGTGAGATACCAATCCAGATTAGTACCTGCAGAAAATCCAAATTCCTGACCTGGCAGTGAATCAACTGTCAGGCTCGATACCACCACATCTCTCAAACTTATTAACATTGAGGAATGGATATAATTTCACAAGTTTGCAATCCAACTCTGCTATTAGATACACAAATTACTATAAAGAAGAGATTTACCTGACGGTCAAGGCTCACATACAGCCCTATAAGAAAATCCTCTCGATTTTCACATTTTTAGACCTCTCGGCAAACAACCTTAGTGGTGACATCCTGGAGGACATGGGATATCTCAAGTGTGTAATTTATTTTGAATCTGTCACATAATCATCTTGTGGAAAACATTCCAAAATCATTTGGTAGAATGGTAAATTTAGAAGCTTTAGATCTCTCTTGCAATCAGTTATAAGGAAGAATACCTGAAACGTTTGCAGATCTGGACTTCTTGGGTTATTTAAACTTGTCTAATAACAATCTGTCAGGAAATATTCCAACTCTACCACATTTGCAGACATTTGAGGAGTCTTCATTCTCGGGTAATCCAGAGCTTTGTGGAGAACCAGTGCAAAGAAAATGCAACTATCGTACTTCTAATTCTGGCCAATGAGAGGAGGGCGATGAGAGTGTGCATTGGTGGAATTTGTGGGAATTGCAATTGGGTTTGGAAGTGTGATTGGAGCATTAGCTCTCAGCAGGCGATTGAACAGGCGATACTTCCAGTTTGTCGATGGTATTTTGAACTTCTCGTCAAGATTACGATAGGTTTACGTTGAATTTTTCCTTAAAAGTATGATTACTATGTATTTTTGAATTTTGCTTGAGGTTATTGTGTGATCTTAAATCTTACTAGAAATATGCTGCCCGAACATGTTGTGCTAATCAGCTTTTCGATCTAGAAATTAAGAACAATAAGAACAATAATGTATAGGGTTTATTTTGTAGGACTATCTCTCTATGATGTGTGGAATGCAATGTTTCTAGTTTTAATTTATTTAGTTTTTATGCATTTTTTTTTTCAATGTGGTTCACGCGCTGGTTTGACCGACGGGTTACATCCACGGAATAATTTCAAGAGGGCCCACCCGAAGGGGCCTCACTCTCGGCACACTTCATGCCTAACCCCAAGAGCGTCGAGGAGAATGGATCCCGCGACCTCACTTGCCGGGAGGCCTAACTACGGTTGCTCGACCGATTGAGTTAACTCTTGGGGCTTAATAGTTTTTATGCATTGTTCTTCTAAATATTTTAAATCTAATTTGAATAGATATGTTTTTTTATACAGTACACTAAGGATTTACACATCTCCCTCTATTGGATTGTAAAATGCACTTTTTTGGGTGCAACAAGTCTTCTGTTAAAAAATTAGCTTCATATAAATAAAATATAAAATGGTTTAGCATTATTGATATTGTATTATTTTTATTTTAAATTGTAAAACCATAGAATAAATTGATGGATTTTTTTTACTTCAGTATTTGATTAGTGTTAGCCATGCTTAATTTCTATTCTTTTTATTTTAAATTGTAAAACCATAAAATAAATTGACGGATTTTTTTTACTTTATAGTGATCGGTATTTGATTAGTGTTGGCCACTAGTAATTTGTATTAATTTGGATATGCTTAATTTCAACCCTTTGAGATTGAAATTGATGTGAGTGTATATAGTTGTTAAATGGAACACTACTACACTACCCTACCTATGACAATAAGCTATTTTCCTTGTACAAGCATTCAAGAAATGAAAACATTATCTAGACCTAGGAAAGGAAACCATAATCTACACCAATCACCAAATATTATAGAGGTTGTTGATTTAAATAAATATGCAACATGTAGGACATTGTAATTTTATGGGATTTTAGCAACAATTCCCTTGATTGTAAAATACAAGAAAGTTTATGGAGAAAAGAAGAAAGGCATATCCGAAATACATGAGGCAAAGAAACCAAACAATCTCATAGAGAAGATTGGGTAATATCTTGAGAATAGTGGATAGAAGTATAAACTTAGATATGACGAATGTAACTTAACATATCACAAATTATATGTTGTGGGAAATCTCTAGTTTTATCTCAATAAATAGCACCTACAAGAAGAAACCAAGAATTTGAAGCCTTTGAAATATTGACCTTTTGAAATAATTAAGCAAGTCAATGGTGATTCTTTCAAATTAAACCTAACTCCCTCTATGAGACTATACTTAGTGAACAATGTTGACAACTTGAGCTTGTTTGAACTGTCCCAGTTAGATAGAGAAGAGGAAAAATAGGCTCTATCTAAAGTGTACTTTTTATTAAACATGCTTAAAGAATTGGAGGAGGACATAGTCCTTCATAAAATGGTCTTGGAGACTCTTAGAGGACAATAGGAAATTTAGTAAATTGGACTTGAGGGACAGAATCCAAGGAAATCTAAGTGGTATGAGAGAAACCAAATTGTAGATAGGCTTGTACACCTTTTCTTGTGAGATTTTGGAGACCAAAAGTCTCTCAATATGTGAATGGATCCTTGAAGACTCAAATGGATAAGTTATTTTCTCTCATTAAATTTTGTGATTGAGAACCCTTATTAAACCCTCTTCAGCAAGCATGATAAATTCCCGTTTCTATGCATGTCCTTAACATGCAGATCCTGTGGTTATGAGAAGCACTGGAGGAGTTAAAGAAAAGATAGTTCCTCTACTCTCTATGCTTCACAGAAAGAATGGGAAAATATGCAAAACAAATATTGAGGAAAGAAGGGGGTGTGGAGTTTTTGGTCATAACTTCTCACTCAACACAAGAACAAGGAAAAAAATATTGAAATTGACTTAGGGAAAGGAAGGAATGAAGGATTTAGGGCACTAAGATGTTTCGACAAGGCAAAAGGTGGTGTTACATCTATATTATGCACTTCATGTTAAAGGAAAAAGTTAAGGCATAGTAAAAAATAAGTAAGGGTCTTTGTGATATAGAGAAGTGGCACATGATGTGGAGCAAGAATAAAGGGACTTGAGAGGCTCACCCTTCATGATCTACATATGTTCTAATGCAAAGTGTGTGGGGCCCTTAAAAGGGTTGATTCTAAGATACTAGTTTTCCCTTTTACATGTGATAGCAATTATTAAATGCATATGTACATAAGTCTAAGAAGGAGGTTGAGCCCTGTGTGGATACAATGACATAGAGAGGAGGTGATCAAATAAGGACACATGGGCATGCTATCGAATCTCAGGAATTCATGTGTTCTCCAAGAAGGATGACCTACCTTCTAATCTTTTCTATGTTTGGAATGTTGAGGGGGTTATGCCATTGATTCTTAGGGAAATGTTCTTCAAATATTTAGGGAGGTGGTTGACCTTCCAAATAGCTAGAATGAAAAGATTTAAAAGAAGAGTATGTAAAAAAAAATAGGTTCTATGGTACAACTAGAGGGAGGAGATCCTAGGAGAAATCGAAGGAAACTAAGAGGATTGTCCATGGGTTGGGTTGATGTCAAGTTTGCTTGGATTGTGGATAGTGAAGAGATAAATTAGATAAAGATTGATTTACTAGTTTGTGGAATAGATCTAAATAAAATGGAGTTCAACATTGTTATTTTATGTAGTGTTTCCTAAGTTGAAAATCCAAATATCCTTGGCATTATAAAACTACAAATGAGAATAACCATAAATAACAACATAGAAATTTCAAAACTACAGTTTTCCCATAATAGTTTATGTATGGTGTCCCTTATGTTACATGTATGTATGATTGAGCATTTATTATGGTAGCGGTTTTTTTCTAAATAAATTTAGATTCATTATTAATGAACAACAAATTATTCTAGAGAGGATTCTAATATCTTTAGAAATCTACATTTAGGATCTATGTTGGCAAATCATTTTGACCACAAGCCTCATAATTGCAAATTGTATCATTACCATAGTATAAATTTTATGACTTGGGGGGGAGTTACAATTGAATGCTAATAGACTAAGAAATTTATAACAATTTGGAGAGTTAGTTACAATAAACCCCAAAATTGTATTAAATAAGAGAAAAAACAAAAAAAGACCAAACAATGGGTGATGAAACATGAACCAATGAGACCTTGTATGAGATAACTCATTTAGAGAACCAAATAACTTGAATATGACCATGGAGGTGTATTAGATGGCATAGGGAATGACTAGGATAAACTAAAGTTACATAAACCGAATTTCCATATTAGTACCAAAGAAGAAAAAGAAAAAAGAAAAAAACTTGAGTATGACCATGGAGGTGTATTAAATGGCATAGGGAATGACTGGGATTAACTAAAGTTACATTAACCTAATTTCCATATTAGTACCAAAGAGGAAAAAGAAAAAAAACTTCAAAGGATCTCCAATTTAGATAATAAAGGTGGAGGTGATGACAAATTTAAAATAAAAACCTAATATGAGGAAAAGTGAATGTAACAAGATTCAAGTACCATTTAAATTTGAGGAAAATATAGATATCAAGCCATATGCAAGTGATATAGATGACTTAAAGTTGAAATGTTAAAATTATATTTTAGTGTGCATTAGGTTAGTGGAGCATAATGATTTTTTTACTTATTTAAATATAGAAATTCATGATATGACATGGTGGTGGAAAAGTAATGACATGGATATAATACTAGGCAATGAACTATTGGTCATACAACACTTATAATTATTTATAGACATGCTTAAGTTATATTTTTTTGTTATCAAGTATGAAGAGGAATTATGGATAACTTAGATTTACCTTAAATGGAAACACGAGTATGGATATAGTGCACGAATTCAATACTAAGTTCTGAAAGAAAGCAATCCGATTAAGAATATTTTTTGAGTTTCATAAAGTATCTATCTAATAATTTTGAGTTTTTCTTAATCACCTTAAGAGACGAATAATTATTTGGAAAAATTATTTATGTCTTGTGTTCAAACGCTATTTTTTTAAAGGAGATAAAAAAACAAGAATTTAGTGGGCCAAAACAAAACAAAGTTTCAAGAAATAAGAATGAGAAAGTTAAAGTCAAGAAGATAACTACACTTTTTAAAACTATTTATCAACTTTGTACCATCTTCTCCTTTTAGCATAGTGTAGATGGGTTTTCATGTGTTGTTTAAAAACTCTTTTTACCATCCTATAGATGCATTACATGTGTTAAATAAAAAATTGTTGAAAGTCATTTTATATTTTCGTTGTTTGATATTTTTTTTATTAAATTATTAATGGAAATGTTACTTATCATAATAGATGTTTATGTAAAAAACAATTAGTTGATTTAGTTGTGGATAAAGGTGTTTGAAAATTGTTATATTAAAATTGTACAACTCTTTTTACCATGCTATAGATGCGTTTCATGTGTCAACTCTTTTTATGTCCTGCTCCATTGTAAATTAGATTTTATTTTTTTATACTATTTTTTTGGCTATTCATTGGTTAGTGCAGGTGACGTTTCTCTAGGGTTTTGTGCCCCAAGACCTGGTGGCTAGCTTTGGTCAGCAAAAATTAAATACAATCAAAGTTTTATTGCAACAATAAATAGTGATAATTAAATGCTATGGAAGTGCGCATTTTATCACTTAGCCCGAGTGCTCTTGCCTAAAAAACATAAAAGGCTTAGTCACATGTCAAGTTCGTCCTTATAGACTTCATTGCCGATTGTACTCCATTAAATATGATGGATCATGGAGGGTTTCAACTGCCGCTGATAATGACGGCTGGGAAGGAAACGTGAGAGGCAGTATAGGCACGTGGAGGCATTAAGAGAGGCAGCACTAGGCACGTGCAAGCATCAAGAGTATGAATGAAAACAAGTGGTAATGATAATAGGTTGATTAGTGAACTTGATATTAACTAACGTGAGAGTGAGGAGTTTAGAAACTAGACAGTTGAGGCAATGAAAGAATATGAGATTATTTGGAAGCACTTGATTCAATTGTACCCTTCGAGGATTCTATGGTGTTGTAGTTCGAAGGATTTGGACGATCCACTGTGAGAATTCTGTGAAATCTGAAGGGATTTTCAACTAACTGTTTAGAGAACTTAATGCAATTATATATTTGAGGAATTTATGGTGTTATAGATTGTAAAACAACAACAAATGTCAAATATGGCATACGCCTATCTTTTCAAGTACATTATTATGGACGATACGATACTCGTAAGAAATGCTTTTAAAAATTTTAGGTTTGTTGTGTCTGTACAATTTGTTTCTGTTTATTGAGTTTTGAGGTTACATTAGGCCTTGCGAAGCCTACCCTCCCGACAGCAAAGTGGTAAATTATGAGGTTTATTTATGTATTTTTATTGTAAAGTGCCTTGCACACAATGGAAATGAATATTTTCATAATGGTTGTCGTCGAAAAATTCAGGAGCTAACTCGTTAAAAAGTAGAGGGATGTCATTTTTCCCTTGAAGCTAACAGAAGCTCCCATGGCTGCTGTTAAGAGCTGTCGTTATACTCCCCATCATTGTCGACCAAGTTGCGTGAAGCTTTGCAAAATATGTGCACAGTTTGCAGGAAATTACAGATGTCAAAGGTGTTTGAAAGATTAAAGATACTGAAAAATGGACAGTTTCGAGGAATTTATGAGACGCGAGAAAAAGAAAATTCAACGTAGCGTGGTTGTTTCAAAATTTATGTGCTTTATTTGAAACAATTCGTATTTTTTTCCAGGATCGAGAAAATGACTACCCATGAAGTATCCTGCATCACAAAGTTCTGGATTTATATCGCCATAGTTGTGTTTTTTATAATATGTTGTCTATCGTTTTCATAGGCTTTACCTGTCATTTTAATCTCACAAAGCGAACGTCCCAGCTCTCACACAACGAACCTCTAAAACAAAGCTCACAAAGCTCCAAACACTATATGTGGAAGAATGCTGCGACATATAAAGAGATGAGTTGTTATTTGACTTCTTTGGAGACATTGTCTGCTATGAGATGTGACAAGATCCATAGCATACCACAATTGGGGCAGCTCAAAAAGCTGTGAACACTATGTGTGCAAAATTGTCGTGAGATACACCAGTTTCCTAGTGTGGAACATTTGACTTCTTTGGAGACGTTGAGTTTTTGGCACTGCAAGAAGCTAGAGAGCATACAAGAGTTAGGGCAGCCCACAAAGCTTGAGACACTAAATGTTGGTGGATGTAGTGATATACGAATGCTGCTAGGTATGGAACATGTGATTTCTTTGGAAACGTTGAATTTTAGCAGATGTGGGAAGCTCCAGAGCATACCAGGATTGGGGCAACTCATGAAGCTCGGATTCCTATATGTTGAGGAGATCCAAGAGTTTCCACGTGTAATGGAACATTTGACATCTTTGGAAATGTTGGATGTTAGGGGATGCCAAAAGTTGCAGAGCATACCAGCGCTGGGCCAAGCTCACAAAGCTCAGAACACTATATGTGATAGAATGTTGCGAGATAGAAGAACTGCTTGGTGTGGAGTATTTGATTTCTTTGGAGACATTGTCTGTTATAAGATGTGACAAGCTCCATAGCATACCGGGATTGAGGCAGTTGTAGAAGCTCAAAACACTAAATGTTAGTGGATGCAGTGAAATAAAGGAGCTGCTAGGTGACTTCTTTGGAGACGCTTAATGTTAGCTAATGCGAGAAGCTCCATAACATACTAGGGTTCGACCAACTCACAAAGCTCTGAACACTAGATGCTAGTAGATGTTGTGAGATACAAGAGATTCTAGGTGTGGAACATTTGAATTCTTTGGATAAGTTGGTTGCTAGGAAATGCTGGAAGCTCCAGAACATACCAGCGTTAGGGAAACTCACAAAGTTTACACAACTCGATGTTGGTGGATGCAGTGAAATACTAGAGTTTCCAAGCGTGGAGAATTTGATGTCATTGACGTTGTTATGTGTTGTAGATTGCGAGAATATCAAAGCATACGAGGGGTGGGGAAGCTCACAAAGTTCCGAACATTAGATTTTAGTGGGATACCAAAGCTGCCAGGTGTAGAGCATTTAACTTCTTTGGAGACGTTGAGTGTGAGGAGCTGCAAGAAGCTCCAGTGAATACAAGGTTTGGGGGCACCTAAAAAATCTCCGAAAACTAGTGGTTTTGGAATGTCCTCAATTACAAGAGCTACAAGGTGTGGAATATGTGATGTCGTTGGAGATGCTTTCAATTGACGGTTGTCCCAAAGTGCAGTGGGGGCAGTGGAGTACTTGAGCAGCTTGGCCAGCGATTGAAGGAAGGCTTACTTGTTCTAGAAAAAAAAATAGTTGCTTCAATTGTTTTAGTTTTTGCCTGAAATTAATTTTATGGCATAATAGTTGCTTTAGTTTTTGTCTGAGATTGAGATTAATTTTATTAAAAAATAATTGCTTTAGTTCTTGCATGAGATTAATTTTATAGCTAAATAATTCTTTTACTTCTTTCTGAGAGTTATATATTGTCCAAACTTTTGAACATTTTAATATATATATATTTAAAGAAGATCAAAAGAATCATATAATGAAATGATAAAAAATTTGACATATTTCTTTAAAGCATGTATGGGCCTGTGCAAGAAGATGAGGGACCTTTTTGGCGTGTTAGATGCAATAGAAACCTGAAAAATCAGGCATCCCTCAACTTACTTGGATTTTTTGAGATACTTATGCAAAATATCTTGCATTGAGTAAAAAACATGAAATGTAGGAAATTGAATCACCTTTCTGAATATATAACTTTTATGTATCGAAAATTTGCATATCTATGTCAAATTTCATTTTTCCTAACGGGCACTTTTTATTTTTCAGAGAAATTATAAGGTATATGTTTTTGTGGGTGCAGCCTTTGAGGGCCTAAATGATAGAATCAATCTACAAAAATTGACATCCATGTAGAGAACCCGTAGCACTAGTGCGGCATTATTTTTCGAAAATTAAATTAGTAATTTTATAATATTTTTATAATTGTCTAAGTGAGAAAACCTCGAAAATGGTACGTGTTTTGTGGGTGCAGCCTTTGAAGGTCTTAATGCAAAAATCATGAAATGGGGTTTTGATAAAACATAGAGCTTAGTGTCTACTTGTGCACCATACAATTTTTGTTTGAAGTGATCAAGAATTGGAAAAGTTATAGAAGAAACACTAACAGTGTGTTTCACGAGTTAAGGAGGTAGGATAGAAAAGAATTTGGAGAAAAATATGAAAAATTAATAATTTTAAATAAAAGTTACATATTTGGAATCTGTAAAAAAAACCATATTTGTGTTTAAGATTTCATCAAAAATGATTGTGTGTAGCATACTGTAAAGAGTGGTTAAACACAGGTTTCTTCAGAAACTGGAAGAAACACCCAATTAGCTTTGGTTCATGATTACCATAGCACAGGTTTGGTATTACCGAAGCAAACACCAAACCATACACATAGGATTAAGGTTGACATGTGACCAAGTGATTCGGATTGGTTTTGACTCTAAAAAGCATGGCGCGTTTTATTTGAATTCAAAAAAAATTCCCGCTCATAGAATTTTGAAACGCGCTCGCGTTATAGTGAGCAAAAACGCGCTAGCGTTATAGTGAACCAAAACATGCACGCGTTATTGAAAACATAAAAAAATATTTTTTAATAATTCAGAGAGGGTAGGAAAGACTTTGGTTAATGTTTTAGAAGGGGTGGGGAAGGATCAAGGGAAACTATGGCTAATATTTAATAGGGGTGGGGAAGGGTTAAGGCAAACTGTGGATAATATTGTATAGGGGTGGGGAAGGGTCAAGGGAAGCTATGTGTAATATTTAATAAGAGCAGGAAAGGGTCAAGAGACATAGAGAGAGAGAGAGAGAGAGAGGTACCTAGAGAGAGAGAGGGGGGTACCTAGAGACATGGGGAGAGAGAGAGATAGAGGGCCAGTAGAGACATACAAAGAGAGAGAGAG
>LPNX010865846.1:0-14210 GCA_001517045.1 Pseudotsuga menziesii
TGGCCTTCCCCTGTCCCGCTGCAAACTCCTTAGACCCCTTGGACCATTTTTTGTCCTTTGATGTTTCCTTGACCATCCCTAAAAACATGTGAAAAATGACACACGCAAATTTTAAACCCTTAATTGTGTATATATGCGGGTTTGACCACTAAAACCACGTACATCGGGATGTGTACAAAATCCAAATCCTTTTGGAGTTTTCCTTGACATGGATATGACTCACTTGACTCTTGGCCTTCCCTATTCCTTGAGATCGCTCGGATTCGACCTTTCATTACCCCGTTGAAAAGCTATATAAGGAACTCTATGGTACATTGAAGGCATATGAGAGAATTGAGAGCAAAGAAACTACATTCCATTGTTGACGGAACTTATGCTTGAGTCTACATCCCTTTGTCCCTTGGAGCACTTTTGTGTTCTTCCCAATCTTTCCTTTTGCTTGTGAGCTTGCTATCGAGAGATGGAGGATTGAGGTGGTGGAGGCCCAAGTGGGGGATTTAGTTTCTCTGATTCGCAGACGTGCCGATAGAGGTTGTATCTATTTTAATCTCTATTTTATATTAATAGAAATATCTTTTCCTGTACAATAATGTATGTTTGAATGAATATTTTATCCATGGGATGATTTCAAATTCTTATACATTGTTGATTATATATACTAGAATAGATCTAACACCATGATATATAGTATGCTTGTATTGTTTACTTGTTTTTGAGGAAGTAATATATCGATTCAAGCTGAAGTTGGAAAGCTCAACGGGGACCTACTTCAACCATTTGGAATAAGGTACAAGGTCTGATCCTTTAGTGTTACACATTTAATTTCTATCGCATATTGGAAAGGATTGATTTCTGGAGTCAAGCTGTCTGTTGTGGTACCCCAAGCCATAGGAATTTCTCTTCGTAACAGAATTCCACTGTTATAGATGATTTTACCACTCCAGGTGAATCACACTTTGTATGGCCTTCCCCTGTCCCGCTGCAGACTTCTTAGACCCCTTGGACAATTTTTTGTCCTTTGATGTTTCCTTGACCATCCCTAAAAACATGTGAAAAATGACACATGCCACTTTTAAACCCTTAATCGCATATATACACGAGTTTGACCACTAAAACCGTGTACATCAAGATGTGTACAAAATCCAAATCCTTTTTGGAGTTTTCCTTGACATGGATCCGACTCACTTGACTTCTGGCCTTCCCTATGCCTTGAGATCGCTCGGATTCAACCTTTCATTACCCCTTTGAAAAGCTATATAAGGAACTCTATGGTACATTGAAGGCGTATGAGAGAATTGAGAGCAAAGAAACTATAGTCCATTGTTACAGGAACTTATGCTTGAGTCTGCATCCCTTTGCCCATTATATTACTTAAAAAACCTTATGTGCGGCCTCATACGCGACTGTTTTCCAAACATCCACGTATGTACGCGGGTTTGGGGGCATTTTTCGTGTATATCCATCCCTATACACGGAAAAACCCTCGATTTCAGCATGGGCCGCAGTGCCCTTTTTATTTTGGCCTAGAAAACTCAAATGATCATTGAATTTGATAAAAATTGCATTGAAATGGAAGAGAAGAGCATGGGTAAGTACCTGGAAGAAACGGTAGTGGATTCCACCGAATGGATCTCTTGGAATTCGCTGTTGAAAATTTGAGCTTAAATGGGTAAAAATTTCAAATGTTTTATAATATTTTGAATTGTTTACTATTTATAGAAAATTTTCAAATTTTTCAAATTTTTTACCCCCTTTCCTATAGTTTTGACAATTTCTAATCATTTTGGACTGTTTTTGACCTAACTCATGGTGTAGGAGGCCTTTTTCAGTGCCGTTTCAACCATTGGATTGACCCGTTCATGCTGATCTCAGGTATCATGTCTTAACTGGCATATAGGTTAGGTTTCATCACCATTTGCATTTTGCATGACCTTATGACCATTTCATTATGACCTTAGGTACGAACCCACTCTATTATGTCATGGAACCTTCTTGCTGTTTTAGAAGTGGCATGATATGAGTGGTAGAGCTTCACCTTACATGGGTACCTTAGTTAGCGCCTTATTTGCAATTGGTGCCCATGCTAACGTTTTCCCCTTTAGGGTGTGGGAGTCCATTGTATAGTACTGCCATGACATTCACAAGAGCCTCATACTCCTCTTGATCTTTTGCTAGCCCATTTCCCTCAGGACTTCCTCATTGCCAGTTGTGAATGCATTATCATGAGCTTTTCCTACCTTATTGAGATTTATGCCGGTTTCCCTGACATTGCGTTTCATCCATATAGCTCGAGCTTGTCTCATGTCTAGCCATGTAGAGCCATTTTTTATATCCTTTGTAGCTTGATTCCCTTTTTACCGGGAGGGGATTTTCTCTCGAGTGTTGATATCCTACACATGTATCCTTGCATTAAGCATAGGTATGTTCCACTGCTTGGAACTAGTTTTTTTTTCCCTTATGACACTCACCTCCTCCTAGTCTGTAACTATAAATCCATTTTATTCTTTTTCAAGCTTTTTAAATATTTGAAAAAGTTCAAAAAATCAAAAAATCAAAAAGCCGGACAAGGAAAGATGTTATCATTGGCAGCTGTTGAGTTGTGTCTCCTTCGAACAGAGCACTATATATCACATCCATTGGTTGGGATTTTAGTTTGACTTTAGGAGTTGTACTCCTTTATCTGAGTTTATCTCCACCGACTGGTTAAGCTTCCAGTGACTATGGAGCCTCTGTCGATGCCTCCTGTGTCATAGAGATGTCCCAGTTTGTATATCGAGTCTATGCTGCTGTTATTTAGTCACCATACACCGTTATGCTCTTGTTCGAAGGAAGTTGAAGCCTGAGTCAGCCATTCCTCAGTTATCTTGACTTTGCATGTCGGCCATTCTGGGTACAGTTACTGGTTCGTGCACCTTATGATCGAGTCCTTCCAAATCATACAGCTTTGCTGAGTACCTCATGTTGGATGATGGGGGATGCCTTAATTCCCTCCTTCCAGTAGATTTCATCCCATCAAATTTAGATCATTTATTCTGGGATTGAAATTTAGAGTCAGTTTGAGCGCCTTGAGACTTGCAGTCATCAGTGGCAGGTTCTCTCGCCACCGACAGTATTTGGGAATACATCAATGTCCCCTGATTGATGGATCCTTTCAAGTGTTCAACCTCAACACATTTATTTGCACTTTTAGTTTGCACTCTAGTACCTTGATTCCCATTTTCATTATCTATGGGTGATCTCGCGTCTGCTAACGATATACATCAATGACTGGTAATCTGACGATGGACTAATATGTTCCACCTTGACACCTCTATTCACATAGTAGGACATGTACTCGTAGAGGTTTGTGTAGAAGACCTTCCAGACTGGTGGCATCTCTTATATGCTACCTCCTTGATCGTGCCAGTGTTCATGAGATTTCATCTCTTGTGATTTGATTCCAGTATATGTCAGACATTTCCATCCACTATGGAGATCTTGATCTGTTATATATCTTTAGCCATTATGGAGATCATGGTCCCTTGTATATCTTCATCATGGAGATTCTGATCTATGTATATTGTACGTGGCGATGACCACTTATGTGATATCTTGTATCATGCCTATTCATGGCCATTGTACTCTTATGTATCCAGGACTGCTATATGTATTTGCAGTTATGTGCAGAGTTTTGTCATTGTACTATGCTGATTGGGTGGCTGGTCTTCCACTTGGGATTATTCATCACTCCACTTCTAAAATGGACTTATAATGTATTTCGGCCATCGTATGACCCCTCTGACCTCACACATTAGGGGGCATCTGTTATAGATGATTTTACCACTCCAGGTGAATCACACTTTGTATGTCCTTCCCCTGTCCTGCTGCAGACTCCTTAGACCCCTTGGACCATTTTTTGTCCTTTGATGTTTCCTTGACCATCCCTAAAAACATGTGAAAAATGACACTCGCAACTTTTAAACCCTTAATCGCGTATATACGTGGGTTTTTCCACTAAAACCACGTACATCGGGATGTGTACAAAATCCAAATCCTTTTGGAGTTTTCCTTGACATGGATTCGACTCACTTGACTCTTGGCCTTCCCTATGCCTTGAGATCACTTGGATTTGACCTTTCATTACCCCTTTGAAAATCTATATAAGAAACTCTATGGTACATTGAAGGCATATGAGAGAATTGAGAGCAAAGAAACTATAGTCCATTGTTGCTGGAACTTATGCTTGAGTCTGCATCCCTTTGTCCCTTGGAGCACTTTTGTGTTCTTCCCAAGCTTTCCTTTTTCTTGTGAGCTTGCTATCGAGAGATGGAGGATTGAGGTGGTGGAGGCCCAAGTGGGGGATTCAGTTTCTCTGATTCACAGACATGTCGACAGAGGTTCTATCTATTGTAATCTCTGATTTATATTAATAGAAATATCTTTTCTTGTCTAATAATGTATGTTTGAATGAATATTTTATCCATGGGATGATTTCAAATGCTTATACATTGTTGATTATATATGCTAGAATAGATCTAACACCATGATATATAGTATGCTTATATTGTTTACTTGTTGTTGAGGAAGTAACCTATCAATTCAAGCTAAAGTTGGAAAGCTCAACGGGGATCTACTTCAACCGTCCAGAATAAGGTATGAGGTCTGATCCTTTAGTGTTAGACATTTAATTTCTATAGCATATTGGAAAGGATTGATTTCTGGAGTCAAGCTATCTGTTGTGGTACCCCACGCCATAGGAATTTGTCTCCGTAACACTTTCTGAAACATACACAACCAAATCGATGGTGGGATTTTTCCTTTAGCTCCACATCATGATTAATTACAAAATATACATCATGTATCTTTTAATGCAAACGGGGTCAAAGCCGGGGCATTACACCAGCCTTCCAATTTTGAGACATTAAATGATTTTTTCACAAATTTCAAGCACATTTTCTTACTGTTGAATCAATGTAAGGTGGAGAAGGAGGATGATCAGCTCATCCTAGCCATACTCTCCAAACTTGGAGCTGATTATTCGTTGTTTGTATCTACATTCCGTACATGGAAGCTCACAACCCTTGGATGGAAGATGCCTTCTCTCAATGCATTCATTGAGTCCCTAACAAGTGAACATGATAATATTCACCATATGGGGATCATCAGATCCTCTTGTGATCAAGCCCTCCATGTCTCGGGGCCCAAATATCTAAAGGGTAAAGGAAAGCAACAGAAGAAACCAAAAACCCAATTCGAAGCTCCTAAGCCTAAAGTTGAAAGCTAGTCTCATGAAGAGCCTTCCGGCTCAAGGAAGAGCCTTCAATAATATACCGTGGGTCTCATGCACTCCACTGCATAGAACATCAGAGGCCGTGAGGCCTGGTGGAGTGATTCCAAGCCTGCTATCCTGCCTAGTGTCAGTAGGATTTCCTTTAGGCCCAACTCTTGTATAGAGTTGGTTGGGATCTGACTCCCCACCTTCTCCGTGTCTGGATAGTAGTACAACGCAATGTACTCATCTATAGTCAGGCCACCTCTGGGCCCACGAGAACGTAGTTTCACTAATTCCCCCCATCGGGAAAGTCTAGTAATAAAGTATATGTCCTCCACCTCTATGGCGAGGGACATCCCATCTATCTGGAATGACTCTGAGTCTGGATCCTAGTAATCTACCAGCATCTACAATAGTCCTAGTTTGGCCCTTAAGCCATCAAGACACTAAAATTTGTAGAGCCCACATGCACGTAGCGCTTGTTGAGCCATTAGATTGGCCCTTACTGCCTCGTCTACATCACCATGTTCACGCTCTCTCCATTCTAGGACCATCCTGCACAAAAAATTGCAAGTTTGCTCATTAGAATACTTAAAAAACCTCATGCGCGGCCGCATACGTGACTGTTTTCCAAATAGCCGCGTATGTACACGACTGTGAGGGCGTTTTCCATGTATATCCAGCCCTATACACGGAAAAACCCTCGATTTCCACATGGGCCGTAGCTCCTATTTTGGATTGGCCTAGAAACCTCAAATAACCATGGAATTTGATAAAACTTGCATCAAAATGGAAGAGAAGAGCATGGGTAAGTACCTGGAAGAAATGGTAGTGGATTTTGCCAGCTGGATCTCCTGGAATTCGTTGTTGAAAATCTAAGCTCAATTGGGTAAAATTTTTAAATGTTTTATAATGTTTTGAATTTTTTACTAGTTATAGAAAGTTTTCAAATTTTTGAAATTTTTTACTCCCTTGCCTATAGTTTGGACCATTTCTAATCATTTTGGACCATTTTTGACCTAATTTATGATGTAGGAGACCTTTTTGAGTGTCGTTTTAGCCGTTGGATTGACCCATTTGTGCCGATTTCAGGTATCATGTCTAAACTGGCATATAGGTTAGGTTTCATCATTGTTTGTGTTTTGCATGACCTTATGACCATTTCATTATAGCCTTAGGTACAAACCCACTCTGTTATGTCACGTAACCTTCTTGTTGTTTTAGAAGTGGCATGATACGAGTGGTAGAGCTTGACCTTACATGGGTGCCCTAGTTAGTGCCTTATTTTCATTTGGTGCCCATGCTGACGTTTTGTCCCTTAGGGTGTAGGAGTTCGTTGTATAGTATTGCCATGACATTTCCCAAGAGCCTCATACTCCTCTTGATCTTTTGCTGGCCTATTTCCCTCAGGACTCCCTTATGTCAAGTTGTAATTGCACTATCATGAGCTTTTCCTGCCTTATTGAGCTTTATGCCGGCTTCCTTGACATTGAATTTTGGCCATATAGCCCGAGCTTGTCTCATGTCTAGCCATGCAGAGCCATTTTATATATCCTTTGCTGCTTGATTCCCTTTTTACCGGGAGGGGATTTCCCCCCAAGTGTCGCTATCCTACACATGTATCCTTGCATTGAGCATAGGTATGTTCCACTTCTTGGAACTAGTTTGTTTGACCCTATGACACTCGTCTCCTCCTAGTCTGTAACTATAAAGCAATTTTATTCTTTTTCAAGCTTTTTAAATATTTGAAAAAGTCCCCCCCCCCCCAAAAAAAAAAACCAAAAAGCCGGACAAGGAAAGATGTTATCTTTTGGCAGCTGTCGAGTCATGTCGCCTTCAAACAGAGCACTGTATATCACATCCGTTGGTTGGGTTTATAGTTTGACTTTAGGAGCTGTACTCATTTTATTTGAGTTTATCTCCACCGACTGGTTAGCTTCCAGTCCCCATCGAGCCTCTGTCGATGCCTCCTGTGTCGCAAAGATGTCCCAGTTTTGTATATCGAGTCTATGCTACCTTTATTCAGTCACCATACACCGTTATGCTCTTGTTTGAAGGAAGTTGAAACCTGAGTCGGCCATTCCTCAGTTATCTTGACTTTGCATGTCGGCCATTCTCGGTATAGTTACTGGTTCATGCACCTTATGATCGAGTCCTTCCACATCATACAACTTTGCTGAGTACCTCATGTTGGATGATGGGGGATGCCTTAATGCCCTCCTTCCAGCAAATTTCATCCCATCGACTTCAGATCATTTTTTCTTGGTTTGGAATCTAGAGTCATTTTGAGTGCCTTGAGACTTGCGGGCATCAGTGGCCAGTTCTCTCGCCATCGACAGTTTTTGGGAATACATCAATGTCCCCTGATCGATGGATCCTCTCAAGTGTTCGACCTCAACACATCTATTCACACTTGTTAGTTTGCACTCTAGTACCTTGATTCCCATTTTCATTATCGGTGGGTGATCTCGCATCTGTTAACAGTATACATCAATGACTGGTAATCAGACGATGGACTATTATGTTTGACCTCGACACCTCTATTCACATAGTAGGACATGTACTCGTAGCGGTTTGTGTAGAAGACCTTCCAGATTGGTGGCATGTCTTATATGCTACCTCCTTGATCGTGCCAGTGTTCATGAGATTTCAGCTCTCATGACTTGATTCCAATATATGTCAGCCATTTCTAGCTATTATGGAGATCTTGATCCATTATATATCTTCAGCCATTATGGAGATCATGATCCTTTGTATATATTCATCATGGAGATTCTGATCTATGTATATTGTACGTGGCGATGACAACTTATGTGATATTTTGTATCATGCCTATTCATGGCCATTGTACTCTTATGTATCCATGAGTGCTATATGTATTTACAGTGATGTGCAGAGTTGTATTATTGTACTATGCTGATTGGGTGACTGGTCTTCCATTTGGGATCCTTCATCACTCCACTTCTAGGATGGACTTATAATGTATTTCGGCCATCGTATGACCCCTCTGACCTCACACATTAGGGGGCATCTATTATAGCTGATTTTACCACTCTAGGTGAATCACACTTGTATGGCCTTTCCCCTGTCCCTCTGCAGACTCCTTAGACCCCTTGGACCATTTTTTGTCCTTTGATGTTCCCTTAACCATCCCTAAAAACATGTGTAAATTCATATACGCAACTTTTAAACCCCTAATCACGTATATACGCGGGTTTGACCACTAAAACCATGTACATCGAGATGTGTACAAAATCCAAATCCTTTTGGAGTTTTCCTTGACATGGATCCAACTCACTTGACTCTTGGCCTTCCATATGCCTTGAGATCGCTCGGATTCGACCTTTCATTACGCCTTTGAAAATCTATATAAGGAACTCTTTGGTACATTGAAAGCATATCAGAGAATTGAGAGCAAAGAAACTATAGTCCATTTTTGCCGAAAGTTATGCTTGAGTCTGCATCCATTTGTCCCTTGGAGCACTTTTGTGTTCTTCCCAAGCTTGCCTTTTGCTTGTGAGCTTGCTATCGAGAGATGGAGGATTGAGGTGGTGGAGGCCCAAGTGGCGGATTCAGTTTCTCTGATTTGCAGACGTGCCGATAGAGGTTGTATCCATTGTAATCTCTGAAATTATATTAATAGAAATATCTTTTCCTATCCAATGATGTATGTTTGAATGAATATTTTATCCATGGGATGATTTCAAATGCTTATACATTGTTGATTATATATGCTACAATAGATCTAACACCAATATATATAGTATGCTTGTATTGTTTAATTGTTGTTGAGGAAGTGAATGATCAATTCAAGTTGAAGTTGGAAATCTCAATGGGGATCTACTTCAACCGCCAGGAATAAGGTACGAGGTCTGATCCTTTAGTGTTAGACATTTAATTTCTATTGCATATTGGAAAGGATTGATTTCTGGAGTCAAGCTGTCTGTTGTGGTACCCCAAGCCATAGGAATTTCTCTCTGTAATAGACCCTTATTTGGATCTTCTTATTTTTTATATTAGTGTACAGAAAACATCAGATGCTGAATCAGAACCTAAAGTATAAAATCATCTCCCAACTTAGGCCCGACATACACTTTCCTCTGTAGGAGATAACAATGGAAATCCAGATGATCTAAGGAGAACCCGGTCCGATTTCCAAAGAGAAGGTATTGCGCTCTCTTGTCCTAATTATTTGCTGTCCAAATATTGTTATTTGATGATAATTTCAGACCCTAAGTATTACTACCATGCTCAGAAGGATCCGAGATGGCAAGTTGCCATGGATGAAGAGATGAACTCTCTTCAGAAAAACACCACTTGGGAGCTAGTATCTCTTTCTATGGGGAGGAAAATGGTTCAATGCAAATGGGTGTTTCGGACTAAGGTTGCTACTGATGGAAAAACATGAAAATATAAGGCAAGGCTGGTAGCAAAAGGTTTCTTCCAGGTCCAAGGTGTGGATTACCATGATACTTTTGCACCGGTTGCAGAAATGGACTCCATCCGCCTAGTTTTGGAAATTTCTGCATCTAAGCACTGGGAAGTGCATCATATGGATGTTAAGTAAGAATTTCTGAGATATTCATGAGGAGATATACATGAAGCAGCCTGAGGGCTACATTTATTATCCATATTTGTTTTGCAAGCTAAAAAATTCACTATACAGGTTAAAACAGGCCCCAAGAGAGTGGTATTCCAAGATGGATGCTTTCCTTCTCTCGCAAAACTTCCAAAGGTGTAAATCAGATCCAAATGTGTATATAAAGAAGTCTGATGGCCATTTGATTATTATTGTTTTATATGTTGATGACTTACTGATCACAGGTAGCACAGTTGTTTCTATTTCAGTCATCAAAACTGCTCTCCACAATGCATTTGAAGTGAGCAATTTGGGGCTCTTAAAACAATTTTTAGGGCTTGAAATTGAGAAAAATTCTGATGGGATAATGGTCACTTAGTACAAATACATATCAGACCTATTAGTCAAGTTTAACATGGCTGAATGTAGGGCTGCTCCATTCCCTTTCCTTTCAGGGATCAACCCTGAAGAAGGAAAAAGCACATCTCCCATGGGTTGCACTATTTATTGACAACTGATAGCTAGCTTGCTCTACTTGACTCATTCTCGCCCTGATATCGGCTATGCCATGAATGATATGTCAATATACATGTATCAGCCTCATGATATTCATTGTAAGGCAAACAAGAGGATCCTCTAGTATATTCAGGGAACTAGGACCTACGACATTCACTATGCTGTAGACTCCAAGCTATAGCTGGCTGAGTACATAGATTCCGATTGGGCGGGT
This sequence comes from Pseudotsuga menziesii, assembly GCA_001517045.1. Classification (NCBI taxonomy): domain Eukaryota; kingdom Viridiplantae; phylum Streptophyta; class Pinopsida; order Pinales; family Pinaceae; genus Pseudotsuga; species Pseudotsuga menziesii. The sequence continues at coordinate 10,561 of LPNX010865846.1, forward strand.
GATTCTATCGATCGAAACTCTACTTCCAGATGTGTCTTCATGTTTGGTGGTGGCCCCATTTTCTGGTCTAGCAAAAAGCAGGTCGCCATAGCATTGTATTAAGTAGAGGCCGAGTATCGAGGAGCGGTGAATGCTTGCATCCAAGCTTTTTGGTTGCAAGGAATTCTTTCAGAGTTTGATCTTGGTAGTAATCTGTCCACTGTCCTCTTTTGTGACAATAAAAGTGCTATTAATATATCCATAGATCCAGTTACCAGGCAGAGGACCAAGCATGTGTAGATACACATGCACTACATCAGAGAGTTAGTGCATGATAGGACCATCATTCTGCAATACTGCCCGAATGATGAGCAAATTGTAGACATATTCACCAAGAGATTTTCAGAAAAGAAGTTCACTTACCTTTGTTCATTTTTGGGGGTGATTTCATCAAGGTGATCCAACTACTTTCAGTGTTCAGCTTGAGGGGGGGTTTTTACCATTGGGTTTCCCTCTTTTCCTCATTTAGTTTTTTTTTAGCATTGTTTGAGTTTCAGTATTGTACAGGGTGACCTATGGCCTTTGTTTCAAGGGCCCTAGCATTCTTATGCACTTTATGTTTTCTAATTCTTCTGAGTATAGCTTAAGGGGGGGTGTTGGAGACATTTACCACCATACACACTTATTTTGGTCAATTTGGCCTAGTTAAACCACTATCCTAAGTTTTATTGACTTAATTGACATAAGAGGAGCATTGTATGACATCATCATGAGCACACCCATTCCTACCTTCAGTCAAGGAGGCCAACTAATCCTTCTCCTTCATTCAGGGAGGCTGACTGGAGCACTCCAGGGGCGATCTGAGTTTCATAAATGCACTTAATTGATAACTGATGGTTACAATCATCTAAATTTGAGTGGTGAAGGCACCTCCTTTCATTAGATTGATTATTTAATTAATATTTAATGAACTGGAGTTAATAGGGGTGCCTCCAACGACCTCTGACGGCTAGTTTGACCTCATCGGGGTTCATTGGGGTTATTGATGCGTACTAATTGTTGGTTGACATGCAGTGAAATGTCTCTGAGCTAATTTCAGTTAGACTCAGTCAATTATTGCACCCCGACTTCAGTTGGGACTCTGTTGAGTTAATTGACACTTGATCAGTTGGTTAACTAGTGTGTTTAATGTGGCTTACATTTAGTTAAGCTACACCCATTCATTCAATTTGAATGAAATCCTTGGGAATTCGAATTGTCTTGGTATTCATGCATCTTGCATGATCATTGTATTGTATTATTCATTATTCATTGATTATATAGAGCTATTACTTTCATTGCAGCACCATTTTGCCAATTTTATGCATATTTGTATGTATTATTTGTGAGACTGTGTTTTTAGTTCCTAGACCATTGTGACAAATCAATATATTTAACCATAGTATTCAGTTAGAGTTCTGAAACCTCTCAATGGTATCCATGCTGAGCCTGTCCTGCTTCTTAATAAAATGTCAAAGGGCATCACCCTATAGAAATAATTCTAGATTAGTGTCTTTCTATCGCTTAGGTTTCTCCTTGTCAAGCCATATATTCTACTATCGAGCTCCTCGACATAAGACCGACGCATCTACTCCTTGGCAGTTTGCTGGTTCTATGAATGCAACAAAATAAATCAAAATTAGTATCTAGGAATAATGTAATGGGCTACTTTTTTCCTGTACCTCTTTTGCATCTTCTAACAGTTCATTTAGAAGATAATACGACCATTTGATCTGGACTCTTACTGCACATAAATTTGTCACAACGATTGTCCCCGCGTTAAATGTTTGGTTGCATCTTCTGCAACAAATTACTAGATAAAACTTTCTCTACAAACCAAACAACAATATCATTGATAGAGGTGATTTCAAAGCCTCATGTGTCCCTTATCAGCTCATACTTCTCTTTAAACGTATTTGTTAATGTTGTGTCCTGGTCTTTCCTAAAAAATGGTGCTAGGTCGATTCCTGTGAATGGAATCCCGATTATTGCTGTTATCAGCTCGACATCCACTGAAATATTTCGGTCGAGCCATAGAAATACGCCATGGAAACAAACTAGAAACTATTTAACATAGGTATTGACTTCCGTCGTGCATACAAAATGTTGCATGTACATTAGCAATCGTAATCCAACTTTGTCCAATCCTCTTTCCCATTCCATTGGAACCATGTAGATAGGGCCATCCTTTGTGTCACATATAGTTGTCATGTATATTTTCATTTCTAGTTCTATAGACTTGCATAAGTTGTGGTCGACAAATCTCATCTTTTGCAAGTTTGGAATGATGTTCGCCATTACTTGAACTCCTTTTGGTATGGCTAGTTATATCAGTTGATACCTTCATTTTTTCCAAGTTTGACCTTAGGCGCATTAGCTGGTCTGGGAAGGACATAGATTAACAACATGGATGCAAACCCTTTTTCTTCTTCTTCTTCTGGTGGTGGTGCTATTGCCTTATTGTGGGTACCAAATCATTTTCTTTTTGAAGTGCCAGGTGGGTCTTGTCGTAAATGAAATGATGGAATCATCGATGAATATGCAACTTATTTTGCAACCATGGATGATGGTGGAACAAATATGGAAGTGTCTTCTATAATGGGCATAGGTGAATGTGTCTCAATGCCTAATTATGCACCTGTGCTTATATTGGAGATACAAATGACCACACTCTATGAAAAATCACCTCGGTTCTTACTGTTCTAGGAAAAAAAACTCAACGTACTCAGTCAGATGCAATAGAATGAAGGAAAATTTGGTGCAAAGATGATATACATTCACTTTTTCAATCAGTCATTTATTCACGTGATTAAGCAATAAATAGAAAGGTGGCAACGATTTTCGTTATATGGAGCAATACTTTTAATTATTACAAGGAAACCGCCAATCAAACTGTCACTTTTCCTATCAGTTCAATGATAATTATTGTGCATTAATGACAAAAGTGACCAAAAAGTATGTCGCTGAAATATTCCATGTCCTCAAATTAAGTACAACCAACTGTCTTTTTGTGACTAAATTTCATTATGCAACAACAATTTTCTTCCTGCAACAGGTATCTGACCTTGAACACATTTCTTTCCTTGTGACGGATGGAGAGTCTCCACCACCATTTTTCTTCCATGACAGATAGATAGTCTGCGACATAATACTCAATATTTGAAAAAAAACACTCATACTTTTTACATAAATAACACTTATAAATCTGTTTCTTTTTTTCTTTTTCTTTTCTCTTTTTTTTTCTTCCTTTTATTATTATTTCAGTCGACGAAGTCACCTAGTCCTCTCTTGAAAACATAACCTTTTGTTGGATTACTTCCGGTTGACCCAGTCCCAAATCCTTAGTTGTCAACAAAACACGAGATATCGACTCGACAGAGGAGGACTCTATTGGCAAAACCTGTGACATAGATTAAGTCTCACCTGAGATATCTGATGGGAACTACCAAAACCAGGTTATTGCAGTTATGTGGGGATTTTTTACTCTTACACTATTTCTTAAATCACTCAATTGAAGCCGAGGATTATACTTCTTGTTCTTTCTTATTCATTCAATATTGCGATATTTAACATAACAACCTTGTCACACATTCAATCTATTAAAGATGCGATATATATATATATATATATAT
>LPNX010865846.1:14795-93244 GCA_001517045.1 Pseudotsuga menziesii
GTAATTTCTATATTCAATGTATCCCAAATAATATGTTTAGCTCCTTGTAGGGGTACTTTGCCTATCACCTTTTCATTCAATTTGCTGATCTTCTTTTGTAGTTGTTTCTTTTCACTTAAAATTTTGTTTATTTCTTCAATAATTTGAGCCAATTCCTGCTTAAGCTTGGCATTATCTTCTTTCATCTCCTTGATTTTTCCAACTCTCTCAAATTTATCTATGACATGGTGAAAGATAATTCGTTAGCGGGATATTCGTTTACTTGATCTTGATTTTGAACAAAGGTTGTCTCATAAACTCCTCCAGTACTTCCTCTTCTTCTTTTTGATTGGCACTAAAAGATGAATTTTGGGACACAAATCCAGATCGTTTAATTTCCCAAGCTTCTTTATCCTTCCGTAACTTTAACATTTTACCCTAAATTCCATCAATTCATGGTGAATTTTCTCCTTTTATTGTTGTAACACTGTCAACTTTGATAACTGAACATGTTGTGTATCTCGAACTTTCAATTTTTTCTTAAGAGCTTCGATAGTTTTTCCCTTTTTTTCTAGCAATTTTTTAGTTGCTTGAACATTAGTAGGTCCAGTCCCTGAAGTTATAAGGTCTATCTATAATTGTTTAATCTTAAATGAATTAACTTTTTTATCAACTTTCTCTTGTCAGAGTTGGTTCTCCAACTTATCGATGACTGATTGTATTTTTGTAATTTTTAATATGGCCTTCAATAAACCAGAATATAAAACATCACCGATTTTTCTATAGAGCTAGAATTTATCAGGAACGTTGATTTTTTCCAGACTAAAATCCATATTTGAAACTTTCTCGTCATCTACCACAGAAAATATAAGGGTATTCCTCTCTAAATACCTGGTGGAAATTAGCTACAATTTCTGATTTGCTAATTTTCTCACCCAGGGAAAAATATTTTGTGTTTCGACTAAAGCGTGATTTTTTTTCCGCATAGCTAGAAACAAAGTCAAACTTAGATTTATATCTAGAGTTTGATCCCATGCTACCTTCATCAGTAAAAGAACATTATCATATTTGTACACACTGTTGTTGTAAAAGAAGACCTTTTCTGCATTATCTACACTCTGCTCATCCTGTATCGTTATTTCCCTTCTAGGCGGTGTCTTTGTTGTTTTGCTTGAGTTTTCATCATCGACATACTTTATGTCAATTTATGAAGGGGCCCTTTTATTTACTAAAGTAGATTTATTTTCTTCAACCACCTCTATTACTTCTTCCTTGATTCCCTCACCATCCCGGTCAACCTACAACAAATTAGCCATTTCATTCATGCCTTCTATTGCTTGATGTTCAAAGGCTTTGTTTTTATTTTGTTGTCTCCTTTGTGATAATATCTACCATTGATCATAGTTTAGCCTTTCCTTTTTTTGGAATTCCATAGGCTCTAAAATTTTTTCAACAATATTTAACACAACTTTATTTTTAAAAATGAAAGGGGCGAGCTTGAATGGGAACTTTACATCATAAAACTTCTTAAGACTACCAAAGTGTCTGAACACAACCTTTGTGAAATAAAATCTAATGCAAAAATTCTAGGACTCAGGAAGGCAGGTAATTTTAAAGGTGGTCCTGTGTAACCATACATATGAACAACAATGATTTCCTTATATAAAAACCAGTCCCCTGTACAAATTTATAGCGATGGCTGTAAAGTAGTTTTCATTTAATCTAATACTCTAGGAATTTTTTCATCAAATAGTATTCTTTACACCTCCGCCATGATTTTATTTACAAATTGAAACATATTTATCTATCTGGGAAGCCCATGAGAGAAAAATGTACTGATGAAACAAAACTCAGAAACATTGGAGCATAGGAACATGTTCAATAAGTACAAATGATACCTAAAATGTCTCAACTTGGAAAAATCCGCTAGTTGAAAATGAATTGTGGTGGTTAAGAATTGATCAAAACCAAAATAACAAACCTGATTTGTGTTTGGTTCCGGTAAATTCGTCTTCAACATAAAGCCTAACATAAATTTAGTCATTGACCTATCATCATCATATCCCAGTATTTGTCTCAACATTGACAACACCAATTGGACCTCTTCTCAAAAAAGACAAAGATTTAAGGGAAAGGTAAGACTCTCTACCGTATGACCAGCTTTTACAATTTCCGACAAAAAGGAATTTTTAATTTCAGAATTACATTCTCTATACACTTGGACTAAGGTTTCTTGACTAAGGAATTCAACATTTATGGGAAAAATCTTGGGCACATTCAGAACCTCACGGAGGACTTTTGCATTAACCTGACAAAGGATTCTAGTAGCATTTTTGTTCATAATTACTCTATGAGTGGGAGAATAATTGTTAACACACCACCTACAGAATTTGGGTAATACAAGGTTTGCTCAACATAAAAGTAATACATGAAAGAATTTCACACATTCAAAACATCTCTTCCTTGTGACTTAAAACTCCATAATTTTTCTTTGGACTAAGACATGCTACATGCAAAGAGAATTGGGTCAAATGCATTTCCTTCTCTATCAACTATAACCTCTTCTTTGCTATCCATGAACTTTTAGAGGGAAACTTTACTTGAATCTTCTTCCATAGCATAAACCCAGTAGTAAATAACATGTGAGAACTAACTGGGAGGCGGTAGAAAGACTATGGTTGACCTTTAGACAAAAACCTAAATCACAAACCCTTGCAATGTCGATGTCTCACATTTTTCTGAATGCCATGAAAAAATAAACCATTTTACAATAACCAATGATATTTTATATTATGTAAGGAGACCGGTTTCAGAAGCCATGGAGAGTGGTTTTCCATTTACCATTTTTCCCAGCGGATCTAACCACGTTATGCCACATGGAGGGCGTTTTATAATTCACTACCGCTTGTCTCCTTTATCTCCTATGCTACTCCCATGCTCCAGATCACCTGCCAACCATTGATCTTATCCCAACCAAATATTTGTTGTCTGATCATGTTGCCCCGCCTCCTACCATCATATCTGGGTCCCTCAATCACGTGCATTCTCTATATGTCTTATTTTCCAACTCTTTTCACTTCCACACTTGGTCCCATGATAAAAATTGGGCTATCCTGATGCGCTAAGAGAATTTTCCTTTATCCTTTAATCATACACACCTCAATATTTTGAAATTTTTAGGAACCTTTCAATTTTTTTTAAAATTTTTGACACCTTTCCAAATTAAAGGTATAATGTTGAGAAACGGTGTCAACATAATCTCCAATGGGGATGATATCCTCTCTATGAGGTAGCAAAGACCCGATAGACCCAATGCCTTTATTCATTCATTTTGTTTTAGTAAGATTCTGATTCCCAAATATTAGGGCCTTCTCTTCGGGCTTCAAATTTGGAGGATTTATCTACACCTGTAACTTAAATATGTAATTAAAATGTACAATATTTATATATAGTGAAAGCTTAGATTCTTCATCTAAAATAATGTTTCATGAACCTCCCATTTACTAGGCCTCCATCCAACACCTCTCCTTTTGAATCATGCAAGATAAAAACATTGTTTCCATGAAAACATGTTACAGTATATGGTCCTTTCGAAAGGTAATAAAATTTCTGGGCATCATATTCATTCCTGGCATCCCATTTTAGCACTAAATCACCCACTTGAAAATATTCAGGTTTAGTTTTCTTGTTGAAAACCTTTTTCATTTTTTCCTGAAAGATTTGAGTTCTATCAAATATTTCATGCCTCGTTTCTTGAACATCTATCAGATGGTTAATTCTACTTTGAATTTCATTGGGTTGTTCTTCTTGATCTTGTAGGAGTTTCATCACAAGTGTTCGTCCCCATTTTGTCACCATTTTTGGGTTAAATACTTTAAACATTAATGCATATTTTGTTACCTTTTGGCATCTTTTGCACCATGCAACTCACCATTCAAGCCTCAGGTATGAATGAATTTAAGGTTTATGTTAATTCTGTTTATTATCATCATTTTACGGTTTCAATGGTTAAAATTGACATAATATGAAGTGCATTCGATGTATTAATTCAGGTGTATAGTTGTTTGCAGGTTATATGTTATTTTAGGCAGGCTAACAAACAAACACATGTTCAGCTAGATATATGGAGAGCGTATCCAGCTTTCTTTCCAGATAACCAAACAAACTGCGCACTGTTGGTAGTATATTTCTATGCATTAAAGGCACGAAATGGCTAGGAACTGTCATCACCAAGCACCAACATCTCGTCATCAGTATTCTTATGGAATAAGTTTCCATCTCATGCCTTTGTGTGACACTTTGACGGGCTCTGATTTCTATTGAATTCATAAGACACATCGCGCAGGATTGAATTCATAAGACACATCGCGCACTAGAGGAAACCCGATCTGCAAGAAAAGAGGAAGTGTCATCTGTTATTTGTTAGTGCACTTATTTTCCATAATGACTGCCTTATCATGAAGAGAAGTCGACCACTAAAGGGTCGACTTTCTCACCTTCTATCAAACAATGTATATATAGACACTGTCAGGCGATTTAGAACTAGTCTACGAGTCTTTGAGTCTCTGCATTTTATTTGATACAATCAGTTCAGTTTGAAAACTATGTAATGCTACCCTTTTAATTTAATGAAAGTCTTGTGCACTGTGTATGATCGTGTGTGATTAAGAAGAGCATTACTCTGTTTGCTGGGAGGCCCCCCTGACAAACAGAGTTCTTTGTGTAGGTTTTGTTATTTCTTTCCTTTGCAATTAGTATAATTTTGCTTATAAGTTGTTTGTAGTTTTTTTTATGTAATCGTTCATGTTTCTTGTAGCATAAATTTCAGTTTAATATTATGTTGAGCATGTCGGTTCCTTTTTATCATTTAGCAACTGGTTGCACTTAGAATAGCTTTTAAATTCTTTTGCATTTAGCATAGCCTTTATATTCGATTGTGTCTAATACAATTTTCAAGTTTTTCTGCAAAGTATTTATAATTCATTGCTTTATTTTTAGATTAAATTCCTTTAATTAAATTATAGTGAATATTTCTGTTTATTCTAGTTTTTATCATGAATTTTCTTAAGAGTATGTTAGTTTGTTAAATGATGTTTTGAATGATGAAATGAGCTTAGGTTATATTTCTATAGAATTCAATTATTAAAGTAGTTTTACTTCTTGCTTTTACATTGCAGTAGTACATGCATGAGGTAGGTGCCCTTCAATAAAGCATTTAAATTTACTATTTCCTTAAACTTTTAGAATTTTCTTCAAATAGACTGTCATACAGACAGTCTGTTCCACCCTTTATACAGACCTTCATTTCCACTTGTTATACAGTCGTTCATCCACTCCTGTGTGTTTCTAACTTGTTTTAAACCTTATTTTCTCAGTTTTTTTGATTTTGTCTCGATGATAAAGGTTAGATAATGTTTATATTTTCTCTTAAAGATCCTTAGATAAGATTGTGTAGACTCCTTGTCAAACCTTATTTCTCTTCTTCTTTCTTTTTCCCATATGCATAGGAATGATATTATGTAATTTAACTCATCGTATTGATCTGTAATTGAGTTTTTGATTTAAGTTGTTCCTTTGTATATGAGGTCTAAGTTACATGCATTAATAGATTAAGTGCTTTACACATAATAAAACTTGTCCTCTTAATAATGTAATTAGGGATTTATAAGATATAATTCAAATCAATATTCATAAGTCTTTTGTTTGACTATAAATCATGTCTACTTTTATACAGTATTTTGTGAGAAGGAGTTGTGTATTCATAAACAATCATGTTTACTCTCTCTTGTAACTGTACATTTCTCAGTTTGCACATTTTTGTGGAGATCAAACTACACTTAATTCCATTAATATTTTATACTTCATTTGAGAGCCATTTTGATACCTCTCCTGCCCCAGCTCCTATTACAGTGAATGCTTACCCTCAAAATAATCAAGGAGAGTGGAATTAAGATGATTTGGTTGATTTAGGTATATTAGTTAGTGTAGGTATAATATTGTAAATTATTCTTGATGTAGTCACTTTATCAAAATAGAATAGTTCATTATCATAACACTGTTTATATCCAGACATTTATAAATAGTTTGATGTTACTCTGCTTAGACCTCTATTTTTATTTAACTGAGTTATATCCTTAGGAGTTCAACTTAATACCTTTCAATCTTTGGCTTATTAAAGTATTACCACGACACCCTCTACTTTCGCATATATTTTGTAGCAACTCTAAGACTACTAATCCTGGTTGATAATTAAATATTAGGTAAATTCTTCAAGACAATATTTTTCCCAACATTTTTGGCGTCGTTGTCGGGGAGTTGTTCTGTAAGGTAGAATAGATGCAGGCTGGTAACCGGGGAGCGGTAAGACGAGAGGTAAGAACCCATGCATCTGTTATAATAGACACCCCCAAATCCAGTAGTAATAGTAGTAGTAGTATAGGATAGATTCATTAAGATAGTAAAATTTTGTTAAGGTTTTAGAAACATTTTGACCTCAAACACCAACTTAGTGAAAAGTCATCGAAAAAAATAGAAAAAAGAAAAACACTCATAGGAAGTAGTTTTGCTGGGCACATAAAGAGATTCTTATAAGGGGAGGAAATTATAGAGATCTTGGCAAGGGGACCTGAGGGTCATATTCTTGAAATTAAAAAAAAAAGTAACTAGGGAACCTCTTAATATTCCACTAAGTAACAAAGTCTAATTCCTGAATTAAGGAAGCTAAACTTTATTGACCTTACCTAGGTGGAAGCTCTCTTTGGTAATAGTAACCCCTCAAATTTACACATCAATAGTAGCATCCCTTACTCCTATAAGAACCAATCAAAGAATGAGTGATCAAAGGAAGATTTCTCCTGGAAACGCATGTTGGGTTGCCCCATTCCCACCTCAAAAGAAACCTTCTAGGTACACTCACTCTAGAAACCAAACCTACATAAAGAACCAGGAAGAAGAACGAGTAGCAAAAAGCAATGTCTATCCAACATGTAAAACTAAACATCCTCGATAGGAATGCCCATTAAATAAAACTCCTCCATGTTATATTTGCATGGGGCATCATGTTTTTCCCTAGGGGATCAAGATGGATCCTATCAAGATAGAGGTAATCATTGGACTGCTCTCTCCAAAGACTCTTCCTCCTCCTGATTCTTAAAAAATTATTATAGGTCATCACCATTTGTAAATATGTCAGTATAGGTATATCTTTTTGATAAGTAAGAGTCATGACTAATCCTAGGGGACTCTTCTTCTATGTCTTCAAGAATAAAATTAATCATCTAATAAATGGTTTTGAAATTCAATTACAAATGGGTATTTTCTAATAGGATATTATCTAAAAAGGAAAAGTGCTCTAAAAATACTAATCTTGACTTTGAAGTTTAATTTTCAAAGCATTTATTTTATGATTTTGTTATGCTTTATATACGATTGCTTGATTCAGATATGTACATTCCTGATTACTTTAACAAGTGCTCAAAAGATCCATTTCAATTATCATGTTTTCCTATAGATTCCTATCTCATCTACACTTGTTATCAAAACTTGGCTCTTAAATATTTTTGAGAACACTCCAGGATAAGTGGAATTTTTGCTTGTGGGGAACATTATCTTTTATAAAGAAAATGGACTGAAAGGCCCAGGAACACCTTTAAGTTATTCTCTTTTGGCATGATCTATAATTAAGGCCATTTTATGAAAAAAAAATAAGAAATTTTAACTCATGTGTTTAGTAGGGCTTAGCATGCTCTAGTACCAATCGACTTCCTATACTCAAAATCTTTATACAAGGATGTTGGAATATAATCCGTCGGGATTATATTTTGTAAATAAATAAAGGAAAATGAATAGTTATGTAGGAAGGTGAAAATTCTGGTCGGAAGATGAAACTCAACTAGCATATGTAATGTATAAATAAATTATTTTGCAATGGAATATATGAATTCAAGAGTTATTCCTGACAGTGGTATCAGAGCCCTGTCGGGGTACTGAATAGGCCCGCTGGTAGCGGGTCAATGCTAAGTAACAACCTAACAATAAGGAAGTCCGATAAATGCAAGTAAACTTGTTGAGGTACTGAATAGGCTTGCTGGCAGCTAGACTATGCTTACATGGTACCAAGATAAACCCACTTGGGTACTGAACAGGCCTGCTGGCAGCAAGGCAATATCAGGTAAAAGAGATATGGTTAATGAACCACTAGGAATATGGTTGAATAGTAAAATATGTTTAGGCTTATCGTTTATGATGTCATTAAAGAATCACTGTAATATGGCCTTTGATCCGACAATCTGAATTCAATCAATATATAGGATATGTTTATCCTAGAAATGGGACCATAGCTATAAGCTCAGACAAATTCGAAGGTGAGCTTAAGAAATTTTGAGATGAAAAGATATATTTACAACAAGGCAAGGGTGACTAGTTTTCCTTATGATCCTTTCACTTATCTCTTCATCACATGGTAGATGATAAAGTTATATAATTATATATTTGAGCACTGTTATTTTTCAATATATATATCTTAATCCTTTCCATTTGTCAGTTAATTTTTCTTTCTTTTTACATACCTACAACAACATGACTAAACTTTCTTAATTTATTTTGGAAATTACTTAGCTTTATTGCATGGCTTGAGGACATGCCATATCTTTGGTTTGGGGGAGGATTAGCTGATTTTCTATCTTCATTTTTACTTATAAAAACTCATTACCAAATTCTAAAGTGTTTGTAGGATAATAGATATAACAAAATTGGCCTTAAATGAATAAGAAAGGATACCAAAGAATTATTTCATATGAAAAGCTGTATGAACGATCATATGAAGGGTCGAATGTCGGTATGAATAAGAAGTCAAATGACAGGTTGAAGAAATTTTTTATGATATTTTCGTACCTATGATTAAGTGTTGGCTTATTTTCATTGGGTAAGAATCCAAGTCATACCATTAGGGTCACATCTATATGATATTATGACTAATACTGATTAATGATGGTACGAATTAGATCTAATATGATTTTTTCACCCCTATATGCATATGATACAAATTCAAATACCTTTTAGTTATCATGACTCTGCTATCTTCCCTTTTATGTTCACATGCATAAGCTATCAGATAAGCCTCCCTCCTCGTTGAACTATGGTTATGGTTATGAGTTTGGTTATACACTTGCAGTAAGTTACACATTCAACCCATCCAAAGCTTGCTTTGGACATGGTTGAACCAACTAAAAATTAGAAAATCATTCAATCACATGCTTTAGATGGCACACATTGCGAATATTGACATAATGGCATGATCGTTTAGGCATGATGAGCTGGTTGCATGATCGTTTGGTAGGTTGAATGCAGCATGCTTTAAAACTAGCACTGTGCAAACCTTTGTCAATTCCATTGCCATCACTTAACCGTTATTACTATGGATCATTTTAGCTACCTTTCCTGAAAACCATGTATTCTTTCCTCTGTTTCCATCATGCCGAACCGATTCGAGCCTGAAAGTTACCAAGATATGTTTCAAATGACATAGTTCAGGGAGTGTAGGGAAGTGTTCTTTCTAGCCGGTTGGAACCCATTCCTCCATTCGCTGCAAGGTTACGACGAGCTGATCTCATTGCTATTTGGAATGGGGTTCGATGGGAGGATAGATAGAGTAGGTCACCTTTATTTTGAAGTCACTGAAGAGTCAATTTCTCGCGCCACTAAGCTTCCTCGAGAGGGTGAGAGATTAAATAAACATTGGTTCATTCCACGAGCATCACATAATTTTGCTTTGAAGCCAGTTCTGGTATGTAACACGTGTGAAAGGATACCACTACAGTTGAATAAAGCTGGAATATATCAAGCTGTTGACAGTCATCATTCACCTGGTTACCTGCGAAGGTAAATTTAGCATTTTCAAGTCTTGTCACCTTCAGTTATTAGCCCACTTTGTTGATAATAGATGTTTTAATTTCCCTTTCTTTTTTCATCATGGCTTAGAGAAAATGTCGAATTCAGTCAGAAAGAATACTCTTCATCCCAAGATTAGTTTGTACCACCACAGTTTAATCAAACTGTTAATCCTCGATCAGCTTAAAGAACGAAACCGGTCTTGGGAGAACTTTGTGTTCAAAGTGCTTAATCCCCACCTCAATATTCATAAATGATCTCGTCATTTTCATCCTGAGTCAAGACCAACCTCACTCGTAGAAGATGAAAACCCCAATATTGTCCACCTTGATGAAGATGTCTCAGAACCCAGTTCACCTGTGCAAGATACCCCTGCTAGTCTCGTGTCCACTGAATTTGTGCCTTTTTCACGACCTCGTACCAGAAGATAAAAGGATAAAGGTTTTCAGTGCAGGATTCAACGCAGTCTCCAGACTGTAGTGCAAATTTATGAGCAGACTGGTCATCTGGATGATGAGATCGAGGTAGAGAAAAATGACCCAAACTCATCCCTCTTAGCAATAGCCATCCTTTCTACCGATTTACTCAAGGACGCCGATCAGATGGAAATTGATGCATTTGTTCAGGGTATCATCCTTGAAGACCCCCTTCCTACTGTCGATTTGGATCCACCTTCAATAGAGATGAGCCCTCCATGAGATTTTAACCAGTCCCTAGAGCCATGTACACCACCGCAACAAAAATTAGCTCAGTTAAATTCTAAGTTAACTCAATCGACGAAGCAGAATGAAGCACATGTTAAGTTAATTTCAGAGCTTCGTGAGGAAAACAAAGAATTGCGATTACAAATTAAGAATATGGAGGACCTCCACAAAACCATTAGCTTATCATAGAGAGATCGATAAGCAAGGCATACTCTTTTGAAGGCTCAGGCTAAGAAGTTGAAATTCAAATAGCTCGTTTCATCAAAGTCGGAGGCAGCTGCTGACGTAGCTCTGCCTCCTTCCTCATGATATATTTTACTTTGTCGAGTGGGACTTGGTATTCTTCTGGTTTGTGGGAATGTTGGTCCCCATTTTGTCACCATTTTTGGGTTAAATACTTTACAAATTAATTCATATTTTGTTACCTTTTGACGTCTTTTGCACCATGCAGCTCACCATTCAAGCCTCAGGTAAGAATGAATTTAAGGTTTATGTTAATTCTGTTTATTATCATCAATTTACAGTTTCAATGGTCAAAATTGACATAATATGAAGCGCACTCGATGTATTAATTCATGTGTATAATTTTTTGCAGGTGATATGGTCTTTTAGGTAGGCTAACAAACAGACACACGTTTAGCTAGATATATGGAGAGCGTATCCAGCTTGCTGTCCATATCACCAAATAGAATGTGCATTGTTGGTAGTATATTTATATACTTTAAAGGCATGAAACAGACATGAACTGTCATCACGATGCACCAGCATCTCAACATCAGTCTTCTTCTGGAAGAAGTGTCCATCTCATGTATCTGCATGACACTTTGACGCCAGCTCTGATTTGTATTGAAGTCATAAGCCACATTGCATGCCAGAGGAAATCCGATCTTCAAGAAAAGAGGAACTGTCCTCTATTAGTTGTTAGTGCACTTATTTGCCATAATGACTGCCTTATCATGAAGAGCAGTCGAACACTAAAGGGCCGACTTGCTCACCTTCTGTCAAACAATGTATATATAGACGCTGTCAGGTGATTTAGAACTAGTCTACGAGTCTTTGAGTCTCTGTATTTTATTTGATACAATCAGTTCAGTTTGAAAACTCTGTAATGCTACCCTTTTAATTTAATGAAAGTCCTATTGCGCTGTGTATGATCATGTCTGCTTAAAAAGAGCATTACTTTGTTCGCTGGGAGGGCCTCCCGACAAACATAGTTCTTTGTGTTGGTTTTGTTATTTGTTTCCTATGCAATTAGTATAATTTTGCTTATAAGTTGTTTGTGTAGTTTTGTTTCTGTAATTGTTCATGTTTCCTGTAGCATAAATTTCAGTTTAATATTATGTTGAGCATGTAGGTTCCTTTTTATTAGTTAGCAACCGGTTGCACTTAGAATAGCTTTCATATTCTTTTGCATTTAGCATAGCCTTTAGATTTGGTTG
This sequence comes from Pseudotsuga menziesii, assembly GCA_001517045.1. Taxonomy (NCBI): domain Eukaryota; kingdom Viridiplantae; phylum Streptophyta; class Pinopsida; order Pinales; family Pinaceae; genus Pseudotsuga; species Pseudotsuga menziesii. The sequence continues at coordinate 26,806 of LPNX010865846.1, forward strand.
TGTCTAATACAATTTTCAAGTTTTTCTGCAAAGTCTTTCTAATTCATTGCTTGATTTTTAGATAAAATTCCTTTGATTTTATTATAGTGAATCTAGTTCTGTTTATTTCAGTTTTTATCATGAATTTGCTTAAGAGTATGTTAGTTTGTTAAATGATGTTTTGAATTATGAAACTAGATTAGGTTATATTGCTATAGAATTCAATCATTAAAGTAGGTTTACTTCTTGCTTTTACATTGTAGTAGTACATGCATGAGGCAACTTCCCTTCAATAAAGCATTGAGAAGTTTCTTCAAATAGACTGTCATACAGACAGTTTGTTCCACCCTTTATACAGAACTTCATTTCCACTTGTTATATAGTCGTTCATTCAGTCCTGTGTGTTTCTAACTTGTTTTAAAGCTTATTTTCTCAGTTTTTTCTGATTTTGTCTCGAAGATAAAGGTTAGATAATGTTTATATTTTCTCTTAAAGATCCTTAGATAAGATTGTGTAGACTCCTTGTTAAACCTTATTTCTCTTTCTTATTTCTTTTTACCTTATGCATAGGAATGATATTATGTAATTTAACTCATCGTATTGATATGTAATTGAGTTTTTGAATTAAGTTGTTCCTTTGTATATGAGGTCTAAATTACATGCATTAATAAATTAAGTGCTTTACACATAATACAACTTGTCTTCTTAATCATGTAATTAGGGATTTACAAAAAAGAAGTCAAATAAATCTTCATAAGTCTTTTGTTTGACTATAAATCATGTCTACTTTTATATAGTATTTTGTGAGAAGGAGTTATGTATTCATAAACAATCATGTTTACTATTTCTTGTAACTGGACATTTCTCAGTTTGTACATTTTTGTGGAGATCAAACTAGACTTAATTCCATTCAGCTTTTGTACTTCTTTTGAGATCCATTTTGATACCTCTCCTGTCCAGTTCCTATTACAGTAAACGCTTACCCTCAAAATAATCAAGGAGAGTGGAATTAAGATGATTTGGTTGATTTAGGTATATTAGTTAGTGTAGGTATAATATTGTAAATTCTTCTTGATGTAGTCACTTTCTCAAAATAGAATAGTTCATTATCATAACGGGGGAGTGGTAAGACGAGAGGTAAGAACTTGCACCTCAACCATCAACTCAGTGAAAAGTCATCAAAAAAGAAAGAAAAATAAAAAACACTTATAGGAAGTAGTTTTGCTGGGCACATAAAGAGATTCTTACAAAGGGAGGAAATTATAGAGATCTTGGAAAGAGGACATGAGGGCCCTATTCTTGACAAAATTTAAAAGAAAGAAACTAGGGAACCTCTTAATCTTCCACTAAGTAACAAATTCTAACTCTTGAAGTAAGGAAGCTAAACTTTATTGACCTTACCTAGGTGGAAGCTCTCTTTGGTAATAGTAACCACTCAAATTGACACATCCATAGTAGGATCCCTTAATCATATAAGAACCAATAAAAGAATGAGTGATCAAAGGAATATTTGTCCTAGAAAATCATGTTGGGTTTCCCCATTCCCACCTTGAAAGAAACCTTCTAGGTACACTCACTCTAGAAACCAAACCTACATAAAAAATCAAGAAGAAGAACGAGCAGCAAAAAGCAATGTCTATCCAACATGTAAAACTAAACATCATCGATAGGAATGTCCATTAAATAAAACTCCTCCATGTTATATTTGCATGTGGCATCATGTTTTTCCCCATGGGATCAAGATGGATCCTATCAAGATAGAGGTAATCATTGAAATTCTCTCTCCAAAGACTCTTCCTCCTCCTGATTTAAAAAAAATTATTATAGGTCATCACATTTGTAAATATGTCAGTATAGGTATATCTCTTTGAATAAGTAAGAGTCATGTCTAATCCTAGGGGACTTTTCTTCTAAGTTTTCAAGAATAAAATAAATCATCTAATAAATGGTTTTGAAATTCAGTTACAAATGGGTCTTTCTATAGGATATTATCTGAAAAGGAAAAGTGCTCTAAAACTACTAATCTTGACTTTGAAGTTTAATTTTCAAACCATTTATTTTATGATTTTGTTATGCTTTATATACGATGGCTTGATTCATATATGTACATTCTTGATTACTTCAACAAGTGCTCAAAAGATCCATTTCAATTATCATGTTTTTCTAGACATTACTAGCTCATCTACACTTGTTATCAAAACTTGACTCTTAAATATTTTTGAGAACACTCCAGGATAAGTGGAATTTTTGCTTGTGGGGAATAGTATCTTTTATAAAGAAAATGGATTGAAAGGTATAGGAAAACCTTTAAGTTATTCTCTTTTGACATGATCTATATATAAGGCCATTTTATGAAAAAAAAGAAATTTTAACTCATGTGTTTAGTAGGGCTTAGCATGCTCTAGTACAGAATCTTTATACAAGGGAAACCAATCGGGGTACTAAGCAGGCCTACTGGTAGTGGGTCAATGCTAAGTAACAACCTAACAAGAAGGAAGTTCTATAAATGCAAGTAAACCCATCAGGGTACTGAATAAGCTCACTAGCAGCAAGGATATGCTTGCATGGTACCAAGATAAACCCGTCGGGGTACTGAATAGGCCTGCTGGCAGTGGGGCAATATCAGGTAAAAGAGATTTGGTTAATGCACCACTAGGAACATGGTTGAATAGTAAATCATGTTTAGGACTATCATTTATGATGTCATTAAAGAATCACTGTAAGATGGCCATGGGTCCGACAATCTAAATTCAATCAATATCTAGGGTATGTTTATCCTAGAAATGGGACCCATAGCTGTAAGCTCCAACAAATTTGAAGGTGCGCTCAGGAACTTTGAGATGAAAAGATATCTTTACAACAAGGCAAGGGTGACTAGTTTTCCCTATGATCCTTTCACTTATCTCTTCATCACATGGTAGATGACAAATTTATACAATTATATATTTGCGCACTGTTATTTTTCAATATATAAATCTGAATCCTTTCCATTTGTTAGTTAAATTTTCTTTTTTTTTACATACTTACAACAGAATGACTGAACTTTCTTAATTTATTTTGGAAATTACTTAGTTTTATTGTATGGCTTGAGGACATGCCATATATTTGGTTTGGGGGAGGATTAGCTGATTGTCTATCTTTATTTTTACTTATAAAAGACTCATTGCCAAATGGTAAAGTGTTTACAGGATAATACATATAGCGAAATTGGCCTTAAATGAATAAGCAAGGATGGTAAAGAATTATTTCACATGCAAATATGTATGAAGGATCATATGAAGGGTCAAATATCGGGATGAATAAGAAGTCAAATGAGAGGCTGAACAAATTTTTTATGATATTTTTGTACCTATGATTAAGTGTTGGCTTAATTTCATTGGGTAAAAAGGCAAGTCATACCATTAGGGTCACATCTATATGATATTATGACTAATAACGATTAATGATGGTACGAATTAGATCTAATATGATTTTTTCACCCCTATATGGATATGATACGACTTCTAATACCTTTTAGTTATCATGACTTTGCCATCTTCATTATTTCCCTTTTGTGTTCGCACACATAAGCTATTGGATAAGCCGCACTCCTCGTTGAACTAAGGTTATGGTTATGAGTTTGGTTATACACTTGCATTAAGTTACATGTTCAACCTGTCCAAAGCCGCTGCTTTGGACATGGTTGAACCAACTAAAAATTAGAAACTCATTCAGTCATGTGCTTTAGACGACACACATTTTGGATATTGCCATAATGGCATGATCGTTTAGGCATGCCGAGCTGGTTGGATGATCGTTTGGTAGGTTGAATGTGGCACGCTTTAAAACTAGCACTATGCAAACTGTTTGAGTAAGGCCCCGCAGCTACAGGAAAAGATGTTATTTTTGGTAGAAGATGGACAATTTTTGGAGGAAAGATAGTTTTGGCGATGCAATAAAGGTATGACGCCATAGTGCATTCCCCGCCGTGGATCACGGGCCGAAAATCACGACGGTCGAAACAAGGAAGTCAAAGGAAAGAGTACTTGAAGCGACTGAGAAGAGAGCTCAACCACTGCATTTAAGGCAGCGGCGATGACAGGAGGGCTCAGCTACCCTCATAAATGGAGAAGGAGCAACACGCTGAGGTATTATAGAGAAAGGATAGAAGGGGAGCAACTGAGGAAGGGGCTCCCATACCCGCGATCAGTGCCGAAAATCACGGAAGATTGCAGGAAGCTGCGGTGTGACCAGCAAGCGACAGTTCAAAGTACAGATAGGCTGACTGTCACAGTTAGGGTTTTGGGTTACTGTTGGGATAGGCCCACAATGTTGTATCATGGTGAGACCTCCGGGCCACCTATTTAAGCATGTATTTTGTATTATGAAGGGTTGGGTTTTTTGGTTGTTACTAGTTGTCGTCAGTATTGTGAGATAGTGAGGAAGAGTCGAGCTCTGGTTCTATCGTTAAGTCTGTAGTTATCTTACTATAACCAATGGCTGGCTCCTTGAGCATGAATGTAACAATCTGCAGGGATTGAGAGAGAGAGAAAGGGTATATTGTAAGAAGAAAGCATTATAGGAAGAGAAGAGATCTAAGAGAAGGGCTCCCTGCTGTGTGCGTGGAGTTTCCCAGAAGATCTCAAGCTATATAAGAGGTTGCAGCAGAATTGTGTTACTCTCTCAAGATATAATATAAAAATAGTTCCTGTGGACATAGCTTCCCCCCTGGAAGTGAACCACGTAAAATCCGTGTGTTGTGCGACTGTTTCATGTGATGTGCTCTACTTATTTGCTATCTATTATTCGTTACATGAATGTTGCTTTTTAGTTAATGAATGTATGTATGCTATCCTTTAGTTTATAGTAACATAGAAGGTTAAATGCGAGTTGAATGAGTTGAGTATTCTGTATATGAGTTTATCAGTGCTTGATTCACGACAGCTAACAGTTACAGTGTTAAGTGACTTCTGTATATTCAGTTCAACGAGTTGACGTAATTGATGTTAAGCGTGTTAGACTGTAGGAGCTTAAGTGAAGTTGTTTAACATCCTTATGAAGTTTAACTGAGCTACTATACCTAGGGAGAAAGCCTCTGGGCTTTGAGAGTTGATGAGCATACTGAGTCTTACTGTAGGAAATATCACAGCATATAAAGGTGATATCGCACTATCGGAGGAGTTGCGGTGTGAGATATCGCAGGTTAAGAGTTGAGAAGAAGAGAAAGTTTGGGCATCGTCCTAGAAGTTGCGATGCGATAAGAGTCAGTCCCATAGCAGAGTCAGCCAGGAAGAGAGAAATAGCCCTTGCCGAGAGATTTAGCTGGCTAATTAGAGTCAGGAGGACCTAGGATGCTACAGAACCTGGTTGAGGAAACCTGATTCTTCAGCCACCCCATCTAGGATCACTTCGGGTGAGACTTTAGGCCGTTCTACGGTCTATCATCGAAAGGGCCAGTGAGATAGGGGTTTTGTTGGTACAATATAGTAAACCCGGGTCTGCCTAGAGAAGACCAACAAATGGTTCCGTTGCCGGTTTTGAACAAATTGAAGAGATAATGTTCTGTTGGCATCCTACTAAAGAAGAACGAAGAACTTAACCAGTGGGTTGAGTCTAAGGAAAGAGAATTTGCTGAGAAAGAAAACAAGAGTCCTAGGTTGAGTACAAAGGAATGGCTACATAAACATATCTTCACAGACCTGCATGAGATATTTTTTGTGACCTATGCAAATGAGTTGTACAACTGGTTGTCAAAGTTGAATGATAAGCATGTATTCATGAAGAAAAGGAACATTGTCTAGACACCGGAGCTGATTCACACCATGAAGAGCATAGATAATCCCATTTCACGGGCAGTAGACTTATGGCTTGTGAGTTTGCTGGAAGGTTTCATTACAGAGTTTACAGTTGATCAAAGAAAGAGTTTCAGTGAAGCAGAGAGGTACTTCTTCAAGGGATATCGTGGTAAGTACTTGAACTCTTTAAATTTGTCCCTTAAGATGTTATTGTATGAAAAATGAGTACTGGATATATTCTCAAATGAATAAGTTAAGTAAGTGTAATGTCACAAGAGTTTGAGAGTAATTCTGAAGAAATTGGATGTACACATAGCGGTAAGAGATATAAACTAGATTTGAGATCTTCCTTCTTTGAAGACAGTTCAGACAGTACTAGAAGACAGAGTCAAAGTAATAGAGAAAGAACAGCAGGGGGTATCCCTTACCACCCTTATACCCCATAGAAACCAACCGAGACTCAGCATAATCCCATAGGAACTCCATCTACTTGTTCACACACAGTACATACTACCTCTACACCACCTACATTTACACCGCCAAGTGGTAGTAATACAACAAATCAGAATCCACCACATAGAAACAGAATGGGGGATGACATGAAATTACCTACCTTCAGGGGTACAGGGGCAGAAGACCCAGAACAACATTGGTTCCTATGTGAAGCTATATGGACCATTAAACAGATCTAGGATGACAATACTAAGTTTGTCCAGTTGGCCACTACACTTAGAGAAAGAGCTTTAACATGGTATATGAAGTATACAGCAGCGCAGAACAGAACACTCATAGAGGTCAGGACCGCAATGATTAAGGAATTTAAGAAACCCAAGTCTGAGTCATATTGTATCACAGAACTTAAAGACATTAAACAGTTACCCACAGAGTCAGGATGGGATTTCAATCAGAAATTTAAAGCTCTTATAGAACAAGTTAGTTTTGAGTTTGCGCTGGAGTAGCATAAGGAATGGTTCATCGCATCACTGCTCCCTCATATTAGACTTCCACTAATGCAATAGAAACTCCATACACAGGATGAAGCATTGGAGATGGCAATGAAACTAGAGGCTTCACCTTTAGCTGAGACTAGTGTAGGTATGACAAACTTACAGAATCAGTTAGCCAATCTCACTTTACAACTACATGAGATTAAGAAAGGAAAAGAGGTTGAACAAGAATTATGGTGTACAAAGTGTAAAGGACATGGCCATACCAAAGATAATTGTCCAGTATTTGTTGAGTATATAGCAAGCGGGGCTCCTAACCCCTTAGTCCAGAATCAAGGGCCATGGTGTGAAATATGTAGAACAAGAGGACATAGACCACAAGAATTCCCTTTACTTCAGAAGTATGTACAAACTCCTAAGAATTTATACTGTAACTTCAGTAATTCAGTAGGACATGTTGAAAATAATTGCAGAGCTTATGATCTCATGATAGAGAGAAAACATGACTTCTACAGAGTCCAGTCAGAGACATCTGGACCAGCAGCAGGACCACAGCATGAACCAGATCATGATGGCCGTGGTGGAGGATTCAGAGGAAGAGGCCGTGGTGGAGGCTTTGGCCGTGGCCATGGACCGATTGTTTGCTACAACTGTGGAGCCATAGGACATTATGCTAGGGATTGTCAGAACCCTACTACGACATGTAAGTATTGCAAGTCCTATGATCATAGTATAGAAGAATGTCCTATCTTGATAGCCAAGATTAAGGATCCTAAGCCAGTAGCAAACCAGAATATTCAGCTTACTGCTGCTGAGCAGAAAGAACCAGAACCAAGAGTCAATGTTGTGACTCGCAGTGGTGCTTCTACTAGTAGGAAATCACAGGATGCTGAAAAGAATACATGTCCGAAGTGGGTGCACAAAGCCACTGATAAATCTACATCACTTGACCTGCAGAAGGACAAAGAAACATTTCAGCAACCTAAAACTTTCTTTACTGACCCTACACCATCAGGGTCATAGATATTGCCTCGTAGGGGCATACCACAGCAAAAACCTTGTGGCGTTAGTCCTGTCCAGATATTGCAGGCTACCACATCTGGAAGGTGTGAAGAGGATGAGTTGACAGGAAGTATAAAATCCTTCCTACGGAGGTGCTTGAAACTCGTAAGAAATGAGAAATCCATAGGAGAGATTCAACGCATCATAGATCAGTATCAACAATCTTCTTCCGTGAGCAGTACGCAGCGTGCTGTTCATAATATTATGGGCCATACAAGAATAGGAAGAGAAATGAGACTCACAACACAAATTGGAGAGTTTGAAATGGATGAGGTAATCCTAGATTTAGGATCAGAGGTAAATGTTCTTACTAAGCAAACATGGGAACATATGGGTAGCCCTAAGTTAGCCGGATCACCTATCCATCTGCGATTAGCCAATCAACAGAGGGTATCTCCATTGGGTCGATTACCGCAAGTACCAGTTGATATTGACGGAGTTTGCAGCTTTGCAGATTTTGAAGTCATAGAAATTAATGGCGATAGCAGACAATATCCAGCTTTATTAGGTATTGATTGGGAAATTGATAACATGGCTGTTATCAATTTGAAGAAAAGACAAATGACCTTTGAGGATAAACATATTCGAGTCATCGCACCGTTGGATCCTTTTCAGGGTCCTCGATACATTAAACCTATCAGAGCAGAGGAAGATGTGCGTAATATGGAGAGCCTCTATCAGATGACTGCTAACCAGAGTGATTATATCAATCCCACCATAGAAGGAAATATTAGTTGGTGATATGATAGCTCATGCGCATCGGATTTGGAGGTTGGTTTAGAAAATTGGCAGAATAGACTTTATGAAATTTTAGCTCGTAGATGTGCATTTATGACTAAGTCACTGCGATGGATTGGAACAGAGATTAAGGATATTCTGTTGTTTGATGGCTTAGCAGATGTCAATGAATTTTTATAGTAGTTTGAGTAGGAAATCCCTCATGAGCAGAGGATGGCAGCTATTGACCTTGTAGTAAGAGCCACACCTGCAAGATGGTGGCATGCACATAAAGTACATATCACATCATGGGATGATTTTAAGAGATTGATGGTGATCAGATTCTCTAATGACAAGGAATGTTTACAGCAGAAATATACAGGAGAAAGTGACCCCGGGTCACATATTAAGATTTGTGAACAGAATTGGTCAGACATTCCTGATGATGAATGGGTTCACCAATTCATTCACACTTTAGACACAGTCCCAAGGAACTGGTACACTGAGACAGAGTTGTGCAGAGGAATGATTACTTGGCCAGTTATGATAGATAGCTTTGTACTCACTTTCACTTTTCAATCTGACTACCCAATCATTGATCAGGCTCTAAAGATTATAGAGACTAAGATATTTGATGACTGTACCCTACCAGTGTATGCTCAGCCTGATTGGGACATCCAGTTAGAACATGTGCTATAGTATTACAACTTCACAGAAGAGCTAGGTGATGAGGATGAGAATCCTCGTAGTATCAACATTCCAGAGTCAAAAGTGACTCGCGAAGTTGATGGACCAAAGCTAGAGATTCCAGCTATCATAGAGCCTATTAAGATTAAAAAGATCAATATTGGCACAGAAACAGAACCAAAGTTTGCCTCTATTGGAGACTATTGGGACGATGAAACGGTATGACACATCGCAGATTTGTTACATGAATATCAGGACTTATTTCCCACTAATTTTGTAGAGATGAAGGGAATAGTAGGAGAATTGGGAGTCATGAGGATACCTTTGAAAGAGGATGCTAGGCCAGTTAAGCAGCGTCCATACAGATTAAGTCCTCGTTATAAAAAAAAAGTTAAGGATGAGATTGATAAGATGCTAGCAGCAGGCATCATTGATCCAGTAGAAGAGAGCGAATGGGTTAGTCCCATGGTTGTGCAAGAAAAGAAAACTAAAGGAGAAATCAGGATTTGTGTCGATTTGCGCAAACTCAACGACGCATCACTTCATGACCGATTTCCGACACCTTTTACTGATGAAGTTTTAGACAATGTGGGAGGATAGGAGATCTACTCATTCACTGATGGCTTTTCAGGCTATCACCAGATAAGAATCCATCTAGTGGATCGACATAAGACCACCTTTGTGATAGAATGGGGCTCATTCCAGTATACGGTAATGCCCTTTGGTCTTAAAAATGCACCAGCTATTTTTTCTAGAGTAGTAGTTGCTGTCTTTAAGGAATACATCCATAAATTCTTAGAAGTCTATTTTGATGATTAGACTGTATTTGGATTAATAAAAAAGCATATAGGATATTTAAGGCTCATGTTAGAGAAATGTAGGCAATATTAGATTTCTCTTAACTTGACGAAATGTATATTCTGTGCACCATTTGGTATTTTGTTGGGTCATATTGTTTGCAGACAAGGCTTGATGGTAGATCCTGCAAAAATTGCCATCATCGTAAATCTTCTAGCACCCAACTCAGTCAAGAAATTGAGGAGAGTGCTTGGTCATACAGGGTATTATAGAAAATTCATCAAGGGTTATGCAAAGATCACAACACCTATGGAAAAGCTGTTAAAGAAAGAAGTGAAATTCCTATGGAATGAGGAATGCCAGCAAAGTTTAGACACTCTTAAGGAGAATATGGTTACAGCACCCATCTTAGTATTTCCAGATTGGAATAAACCATTTCACGTACATGTGGATGCATCTGGCATCACACTGGGAATTGTCTTAACACAACCAGGAGAAAGGGGTATCGATCACCCTATTGCATACTCAAGTAGAAAGTTATCTATCACAGAAAAGAACTACACCACTACAGAAAGAGAAGGATTAGCTATGGTGTATTCTCTACAGAAGTTTAGGAACTACCTGTTGGGTGCCCCATTCAAGCATGTTCACTGACCATTCTGCTTTAAAGTACTTGGTCAATAAGCCGGTTTTAGGGGGAAGGATCTGCAGATGGTTACTCCTATTTCAGGAGTATGATTTTGAAATTATTGTAAAACCAGGGAGATTAAATGCAGGACCTGATCATCTCTCACGGATAGACTCAAGGGAAGAACCAAGTAATCTAGAGGATAATTTTCCAGATGTGCAATTGTTTTCTATCCAGATCGTAGATGAGTATTACACATATATTATTCACTTTCTCACTACAGGGTGGGCACCAGTTGAGTTTACTAAGAAGCAAAAGAAATAGTTAGTTGTTAAAGAAAAAGATTTCACTTTGATCGCAGGACATTTATACAAGTTAGGTCCAGATGAAGTCCTGCACAAATGCGTTATGCCGCATGAGAAAGAGGCCATTATCAGAGAAGCACATTCAGGTACCACAGGAGGTCATTTTGCAGGAAAGCCGACTGCTCAGAAAATTCTAGCCGCGGGATTATGGTGGCCTACTTTTCATAAAGACACTAAGGAGTTTTGCAGATGCTGTGATATCTTCCAGAGGGTAGGAAAACCTTTGAGGAGAGATGAAATGCCGCTGCGACCATAGATTACATTGTGGGCATTTGACAAGTGGGCTATAGATTTCGTGGGTCCTATCAACCCACCAGGGAAACGAACTGGTGCGAGATACATCATCACAGGAACAAAATACCTCACCAGGTGGGAAAAGGCCAAAGTAGTAAGGAATTGTGATGCTGCTACAGCTGCACAGTTCATTTTTGAAAAAATCATAAGTAGATTTGGATGTCCAACAATTTTGATGAGTGATCAAGGCACACACTTTTTGAATCGCACTATTGAGGCCTTGACGGAGGAATTTCAGATACAGCACCATAAGAGCACTCCCTACCACCCACAAGCTAATGGTAAGGTGGAGGCTTTTAACAAGATTCTAGAAAATGCTCTTACTAAGATCTGTAACAACCAAAGAGATGATTGGGACCTCAGGGTTAATGCTGTATTAAGGGCTTATAGGACTACATGCAAGAAATTTACAGGACACACACCTTTCAGCTTGGTGTATGGACAATAGGCTGTTATGCCTATGGAATATATTATTCCCAGTTTAAGAATTGCTCAAATTACCGAGATGGCTGATACAGATACGATGACTGAAATATTAGCGTAGCTGCTTGCCTTAGAAGAAGACAGATTCATCGCAGGATTTCATCAAAAAGTGTAGAAGGCACAAGAAAAATCTTGGCATGACAGGCACATCAAGAGCAAGATTTTTCAGATAGGAGACCTAGTGCTCCTTTATGACAACAAGTTTGTTAAGTTTCCAGGGAAGTTCAAGACACATTGGTTGGGGCCATATCAGATTCAACAAGTTACAGGAGGAGGTGCCGTTTAGCTTAGTAAACTGAACGGGGAACTTGTTCCTACTTTAATTAATGGCAGTAGGCTTAAGCTTTATAGTGATAGCCACTCCACCTCCAAACCCTAACTCAGAGAACTAAATGGTGCAGATGTCCAGTGTAGTTGAAAGGAGGCATCGCACCCATAACTAGTCTACACCAGCTGAAAAAGTTCTAAGTAGGAGGAATCGTAGTAGGAAAGTTTATTTTGCACAAGTCATAGGATGATTACAGAGTTTTTGGAACGTTGCGGAGTTTCACGCCAACTTTTTGGTCCAGGACGATGTGGTGTAACATCGCAGCGAGGCGATGTTCCCCATGCTACAAAGACAATTTTGAAAGGGAAAGGGGGCTAGTCACTTCACCTTCTGACAAGCACTTAATTTAGATATGACAGGTATACGTTGCCCTAGATTTGGAAACAGTACAACGATTTTCCTAGATTTGGTAAATCTTAGTCGAGACCGGTGCTTGCACACAATTTTCGAGGGAGATTTGAACGGATTTTCAACAATTAATGAGGAGCAGGGCACCGGGTGTTGTCTTGTCCATGCAATAAATGCCGCCAATGGGTCCATCCTAAATGATCATTGCTTCAGAGATTATTGCCTTCATTACAAATACACAGATCATTCAAACAGAAGGGTTACTTTTGCGATTTCTGAGGGTTAAAGAGAAATTTGTAGAGTTTTCCCTGTGCAGAGATACTCTAGTTACAGAGTGCTAGTTTCCCCATTTTCGCAGCCATTACCAGTCTAGAGTATCGCACTAAGTGGTTTATGTCCGAGAAGGAACCTTTAGAAGACGTCGTGCGACGATTCAAGCAAGGTGGCCTCGAGTCTGCTATGATGACGCCGCCCAGGGTTGTGAAATTAGGTGCACCAAAAGTCAGGCAGACGCCAAGGACGAAGACCCAAGCTCAAGTAGTAGAAGAGTCTAGCTCAGAGCACAAAGAAGAAGTTCATATGGCAACAGTATACATTGTTCCATGAGTCAAGGATGCACCAGAGGTAACCATTCCCAAGGGTGCTAAGTTTCCTATTCCGCTACCGTCGATCGAACCTCGTGTAAAGGAAGATGGAGAACTGTTAGGATATGTCCCTGCTCTCAAATTTACAGACTATAACCTTGGAGACAGTAAGACATATCCTCAGTTTTGGCTGGATTAGTATCTTATGGTTCAGAGGAACCTGAGGACTGGTGCAAATGAGTTTGTTCCTATGGAACATGTGCAGATTCTTGAGTAGTCAGGCTTGCTCAATTTGTTGAGAATACCACATTTTGGATGAGGTGCAGAGGTTAATGCCGTGGTGCGTGTGCTACTTTCCTGTGTACATGGAGGTTACCTCTAGCTGGGTAATAGGGTTGACCTGAACGTCGATTTGATACACCACATCACCGGGCTGTCCAAAAGCGGTAAGGACCCTTAGACACATATATCAGGGAAGAGCAAGGATACTAAGCTACCAGCACTTCTAGTTAACAAATATAAGCTACAAAGAGGAGGTCGGGCTTATGACCTCACTGCCCTAGCAGATGATACACTTAGATTTACAGCCAGTCTACTTGCAGGCAGACTGTTAACTAAAGTTCGCCTTAAAGAAGTCACAGGATCAGTAATTCACCTTGCCGTGCAGGTTGCAGAAGGTGAACAATTTAGTTGGTGTTTGTTTTTATTAAATATTTTTCTTGCAGATTGTTTGGAAGTGTAGGACGAGCCCAACCACCCCTCCCACTTCTTTTGGCTCCTGATATTATGTGCATTCGTCAGGTGGAGAGAGGCACCCCATACCCAGTTTCTACAGCTAAGAGGCGGAGAGTGCAGAGGTGTGCGCTATGCAGACTTATGGGAAAGCAACAACCCAGCCAAGAAGAAGATCAATATGATAGTATTCTATGAATACTATAAGTTGGAGCATGTCCATATTCTTGAGCAGTCAGGCTTTCTCAATTTGTTGAGAATACCACATTTTGGATGAGGTGTATAGGTTAATGCCGTGGTGCGTGTGCTACTTTCCTATGTACATGGAGGTTACCTCTAGCTGGGTAATAGGGTTGACCTGAACATCGATTTGATACACCACATCACCGAGCTATCCAAAAGCGGTAAGGACCCTTAGACACATATATCAGGGAAGAGCAAGGATACTATGCTACCAGCACTTCTAGTTAACAAATATAAGCTACAGAGAGGAGGTCGGGCTTATGACCTCACCTCCCTAGCAGATGATACACTCAGATTTACAGCCAGTCTGCTTGCAGGAAGAGGGTTAACTAAAGTTCGCCCGAAAGAATTCACAGGATCAGTAATTCACCTTGCCGTGCAGGTCATAGAAGGTGAACAATTTAATTGGTGTTTGTTTTTATTAAATATTTTTCTTGCAGATTGTTTGGCAGTGTAGGATGAGCCAAACCACCCCTTCCACTTCTTGTGGCTGCTGATATTATGCGCATTCATCGGATGGAGAGAGCCGCCCCATACCCAGTTTCTACAGCTATGAGGTGGAGAGTGCAGAGGTGCGCGCTATGAAAACTTATGGGAAAGCAACAGCCCAACCAAGAAAAATATCAATATGATAGTATTCTGTGAATACTATAAGCTATTGAAACAAGTCATCCAAGAGACACCGCGGACCAACACAGAGGTTGTTGACATGTATCACAGTCGTCTTGATTTCATCGCGGACATGCATACAATCTATCTGAGGCCAAAAGGGTTTAGAAAGGATGACTGGGCTATTGGCTTGTTCAGGATGATAGCGCAGGATGTAGAAGATGTCATCAAAGACTTTGATGATGAGTGGAAGAAGGCATTAGAAGATGCCACAGTAGGAAATGTACCAGCAGATACTGCACCGATAGAACCATTGGAAAAAGGAAAAGATAAGGTGGGTTTCAAGAGGAAATATGCAGTAGAAGTGCCACTAGCGGCACAAAAGAGGAAAAAAGTCAAAGCCTAATGCCAACTACAAAGTCTGCACTAACAGAGGATGAATATGATCTCATCGCAGTGAGATTGAAGGAGGAGATGCGGGACTCATTTCAGAAGATGCAGACATCGTAGGACAAGCTACAGAGCATGATAGATAAGCAGCTTCTGGAGTTGAAAGCACTAACTGAGAAGACTGCCACAATGTAGATTCCGTCAGTCAGGGTGATAGCAGGAGAAAGCTCACAACAATCGATTTCCCGTGAGGAAGTCTTTGCAATGGATCGCACCAATACAGTGCTGATACAGTCAGGGAGCATCCGATTCCCTTCTTCAATGATTGATGTGCAGATACAAGTTAGACAACCTGTCGAGGTTAATCTGGCACAATTCCCTGTTGATCAACTACAGATGATCCAGTAGCAGATAGCTGCAGAGCTCAGGGATAGAGAGCTTGCGAATTATAAACATAACACTCAGCTGAGACAACAGAATGCAGAGCTCACCGCAGGATTTCAGACAAAGGTGGAGGAGTTAAGACAATATGAAGAAAGAGAACAGTATCTAAGTCAGGTCCTGCAGAACATTGCATTGGAGTTACCCCAGTGTAACATCGAGTTTACCTTGCCTCTAACGCAAAAAGTAAGAAGAATTGCAGATAGAGCAAAGGCTCTGGAAGAGACAGTGATCAAGATGGAGGAATACCACAATGCACAGATTGCTGAGCTTGAGGCTCGAGCACTAGGCACACTTGAGGTAGACAAGGAATCAAGGGCACAGGCCTTTAGACTTAGTTCAATGCAGATGAAGTGCCGTATAGATGATGCAGATTCATTGCTAGCTAATGCGACGAAGACATGGTCGGAGCTAGAAGAGCTCCAAGATAGACTGGATTTGTAGCAGAGCATCCAGAACATAGAGAATGCAATAGCAGAAATCAAGGAAGAAGTCAAGAGCTTAGGAGCTCTTGCAAAGATGAAGAAGATGACAGAGATGAACCGTTTGCAACATGAAGTGCAGAGGTTGCGAGAAAAAGAGATACAGTTCAACAATATGCTTCAACCGTATCAAGAAAAAAATCGCAGAGTTGGTCGATGCGGCTGAGCAGAAGGTCAAGGAGTTCACTGCAAGAAAGAGTGAAATTGATAGCACAGAAGACCCCCCGATTAGTCAAGTTATGCTCGAAGTGGCACAAGACTGTGTCGAAGCTATGGAAAAAGATGTCGTAGGACTCAGGGAGAGATTCGCAAGGACTTCGCAGGAAGCCAAGGAGAAGCTACAGCAAGAGAAACCAACTGTTAGTGGATCGAGGACAAGCCACAAGGAAGTGTTAGGGGACTGTTGGAGTAGGGCCCCGCAGCTACAGGAAAAGATGCTATTTTTTGTATAAGATGGACAATTTTTGGAGGAAAGACAGTTTTGGCGATGCGATAAAGGTACGACGCCATAGCGCATTCCTCGCCGTGGATCATGGGCCAAAAATCACGGCAGTCGGAACAAGGAATTAAAAGGAAAGAGTACTTGGAGCGGCTGAGAAGAGAGCTCAACCACTGCATTTAAGGCAGCGACGACGATAGGAGGGCTCAGCTACCCTCATAAATGGAGAAGGAGCAATGGGCCGAGGTATTAAAGACAAAGGATAGAAGGGGAGCAACCGAGGAAGACTGCAGGAAGCTGCGGTGTGACCAGTAAGCGGCAGTTTAAAGTACAGATAGGCTGACTGTCACAGTTAGGGTTTTGGGTTACTGTTGGGATAGGCCCACAATGTTGTATCACGTTGAGACCTTCGGGCCACCTATTTAATCATGTATTTTGTATTATGAAGGGTTGGGTTTTTTGGTTGTTACTAGTTTTCGTCAGTATTGTGAGACAGTGAGGAAGAGTCGAGCTCTGGTTCTATCATTAAGTCTGTAGTTATCTTACTATAACCAGTGGCCGGCTCCTTGAGTATGAATGTGGTATATTGTAAGAAGAAATCATTATAGTAAGAGAAGAGATCTAAGAGAAGGGGTCCCAGCTGTGTGCGTGGAGTTTCCCAGAAGATCTCAAGCTGCATAAGAGGTTGCAGCGGAACTGTGTTACTCTCTCAAGATATAATATAAACACAGTTCCTATGGATGTAGCTTCCCCCTTGGAAGTGAACCACGTAAAATTCGTGTGTTGTGCGACTGTTTCATGTGATGTGCTCTACTTATTTGCTATCTATTATTCGTTACATGAATGTTGCTTATTAGTTAATGAATGCATGTATGCTATCCTTCAGTTTACAGTAACATATAAGGTTAAATGAGAGTTGAATGAGTTGAGTATTCTGTATATGATTTTATCAGTGCTTAATTCATGACAGCTAACAATTACAATGTTAAGTGACTTCTGTATATTTAGTTCAGTGAGTTGAGCGTAATTGATGTTAAGCGTGTTAGACTGCAGGAGCTTAAGTGAAGTTGTTTAACATCCTTATGAAGGTTAACTGAGCTACTATACCTAGGGAGAAAGCCTCTGGGATTTGAGAGTTGATGAGCATACTGAGTCTTACTGTAGGAAATATCACAGCATAGAGAGGCGATATCACACTGTCGGAGGAGCTGCGGTGTGAGATATCGTAGGTTAAGAGTTTATCATAAGAGAAAGTTTGTGCATCATCCTAGAAGCTGCAATGCGATAAGAGTCAATTCCATAGTAGAGTCATCTAGGAAGAGAGAAACAACCATTGCTGAGAGATTTAGCTGGCTAATTAGATTCAGGAGGACCTAGGATGCTACAGAACCTGGTTGAGGAAACTTGATTCTTCAGCCACCCCATCTAGGATCACTTCGGGTGAGACTTCAGGCTGTTCTACAGTCTGTCACCGAAAGGGCCAGTGAGCTAGGGGTTTTGTTGGTACAATACAGTAAACCCAGGTCTGCCTAGAGAAGACCAACACAAACCTTCATCAATTCCATCACCATCACTAACCGTTATTATTGTGGAGCATTTTAACCTCCTTTCCTAAAAACCTTGTATTCTTTCCTGTGTTTCCATCATTCTAAAGTGATTCGAGCCTGAAAGTTACCAAGATTTGTTTCAAATGACAGAGTTTAGGGAGTGCAGGGAAGTGTTCTTTCGAGCCGGATGGAACCCATTCCTCCATTTGCTGCAAGGTTAGGACGAGGAGATCCCATTGTTGTTTGCAATGGGGTTTGATGGGAGGATGGCCAGAGTAGGTCACATTTCTTTTCAAGTCACCGAAGAGTTGATTGCCCTCGCCACTAAGCTTCCCTGAGAGGGTGAGCAATGGCATAAACATTGGTTCGTTCCGCAAGCATCACATAATTTTCCTTTGAAGCCTAAGTTCTGGTATGTAACAGGTGTGAAAGGCTACCATTACAGCTGGATAAAGCTGGAATATATCAAGCCCTTGATAGTCATCATTCACTTGATTACCTGCAAAGGTAAATTTAGTGTTTTCAAGTCTTGTCACCTTCGGTTATTATCCCAATTTGTTTATAATAGATGTTTGAATTTCCCTTTCTTTTTATGTCATAGCTTAGAGAAAATGTTTAATTTGGTCAGAAAGAATACTGTTCATCCCAAGAGTAGTCTATACCACCACATTTTAATCAAACTGTCAATCCTGGATCAGCTTAAAGAATGAAACCAGTCTTGGGAGACCTTTGTGTTCAGCTTAATCCCCACCTTAATATTCGTAAACGATCTCGTCATTTTCATCTTGAGTCAAGACCAACCTCTCTAGTAGAAGATGAAATCCCCAACATTGTCCACCTTATTGAATATTTCTCAGAACCTAATTCACCTATGCAAGATACCCCTGCTAGTCACGTGTCCACTGAATTTGTGCCTTTTTCATGACCTCGTACCAGAAGACAGAAGGCTAAACGTGTTTAGAGTAGGCTTCATCCCAGTACCCAGACCGTAGTTCAACTTGATGAGTAGACTGGTCATCTGGATGATGAGGCAGAGGTAGAGAAAAATGACCCAAACTCATCACTCTTAGCACTATCCATCCTTTCTGCAGAGTTATTGAAGGATGCCGATCAGATGGAAATTCCTGCATTTGTTCAGGGTATCATCCCTGAAGACCCCCTTCATACTATCGATTTGGATCCACCTTCAACATAAATGAGCCCTCCACAGGATGTCAACCAGTCCCCAGAGCCATTTACACCAATGTAGCCAACGCTATCTCAATTAACTTCCTAGTTAACTCAATCGACGAAGCATAATGAAGCACATGTTAAGTTAATTTTAGAGCTTTTTGAGGAAACCAGAGAATTGCGATTACAAATTAAGAATATGGAGGATCTCCACAAAACCGTTAAATTATCGTAGAGGGATCGACAAGCAAGGCATGCTCTTTTGAAGGCTTAGGCTAAGAAGTTGAAATGAAACAGTCCGTTTCATCAAATTCGGAGGCAGTTGGTGACGCAGCTCTACCTCCTTCCTCATGGTATCTTTTACTTTGACCAGTGAGACCTGGTATTCTTCTAGTTTGGGGGAATGTTGGTCCCCATGTTGTCACCATTTTTGGGTTAAATACTTTACATATTAATGCATATTTGGTTACGTTTTGGCGTTTTTTCCACCATGCAACTCACCATTCAAGCCTAAGGTATGAATGAATTTAAGGTTTATGTTAATTCTGTTTATTATCATCATTTTATGGTTTCAATGGTTAAAATTGACATAATATGAAGCAAATTCGATGTATTAATTCATGTGTATAATTGTTTGCAGGTTATATGGTCTTTTAGGTAGGCTAACAAATAGACACACATTCAACTAGATATATGGAGAGCGTATCCAGCTTGCTTTCCAGATCACCAAACAGACTGCGTATTGTTGGTAGTATATTTCTGTATGTTAAAGGCACTAAACAACTAGGAATTGTCATCACCACGTGCCAACATATCAGCATCAGTCTTCTTATGGAAGAAGTGTCCATCTCATGTCTCTGTGTGACACTTTGACGCCGGCTCTGATTTGGATTGAAGTCATAAGCCACATCGCGCACCAGAGGAAACCTGATCTGTGAGAAAAGAGGAACTATCATCTATTAGTTGTTAGTGCACTTATTTTCCATAATGACTACCTTATCATTAAGATCATTCGACCACTAAAGGGTTGACTTGCTTGCCTTCTATCAAATAATGTATATATAGACGCTGTCAGGCGATTTAGAACTAGTCTATGAGTCTTTGAGTCTCTGTCTTTTATTTGATACAATCAGTTCAGTTTGAAAACTCTGTAATGATACCCTTTTAATTTAATGAAAGTCCCGTTGCGCTGTGTATGATCGTGTATGATTAAGAAGAGAATTACTCTGTTCGCTGGGAGGGCCCCCTGACAAACAAATTTCTTTGTGTAGGTTTTATTATTTGTTTCCTATGCAATTAGTATAATTTTGCTTATAAGTTGTTCATGTAGTTTTGTTTCTGTAATCATTCATGTTTCATGTAGCATAATTTCAGAATAATATTATGTTTAGCATGTCGGTTCCTTTTTATCAGTTAGCAACCGTTTGCACTTAGAATAGCTTTCAGATTCTTTTGCATTTAGCATATCCTTTAGATACAGTTGTATCTAATAGAATTTTCAAGTTTTTCTTCAAAGTCTTTATAATTCATTGCTTGATTTTTAGATTAAATTCCTTTGATTAAATTATAGTGAATCTAGTTATGTTTATTTCAGTTTTTATCATGAATTTGATTAAGAGTGTGCTATTTTGTTAAATGATGTTTTGGATTATGAAATTAGCTTAGGTTATATTGCTATAGAATTAAATCATTAAAGTAGGTTTACTTCTTGCTTTTACATTGCAGTAGTACATGCATGAGGCATCTTCCCTTCAATAAATCATTTAAATTTACTGTTTCCTTAAAGTTTTAGCATTTTCTTCAAACAGACTATCATACAGACTGTCTGTTTTTCTTTATACAGACCTTTCATTTCCACCTGTTATACAGTCGTTCATTCAGTCTTGTGTGTTTCTAACTTGTTTTAAAGCTTATTTTCTCAGTTTTTCTGATTTTGTCTCGATGATAAAGGTTAGATAATGTTTATATTTTCTCTTAAAGATCCTTAGATAAGATTGTGTAGAATCCTTGTCAAACCTTATTTCTCTTTCTTCTTTCTTTTTACCTTATGCATAGGAATGATATTATGTAATTTAACTCATCGTATTGATTTGTAATTGAGTTTTTGATTTAAGTTGCTCCTTTATATATGAGGTCTAAGTTACATGCATTAATAGATTAAGTGCTTTACAGATAATACAACTTGTCCTCTTAATCATGTAATTAGGGATTTATAATATAGAATTGAAATCACTCCTCATAAGTCTTTTGTTTAACTATAAATCATGTCTACTTTTATATAGTATTTTGTGAGAAGGAGTTGTGTATTCGTAAACAGTCATGTTTACTATTTCTTGTAACTGGACATTTCTTAGTTTGCACATTTTTGTGGAGATCAAACTAGACTTAATTCCATTCAGCTTTTATACTTCTTTTGAGAGCCATTTTGATACCTCTCCTGCCCCAATTCCTATTACAGTAATTGATTACCCTCAAAATAATCAAGGAGAGTGGACTTAAGATGATTTGGTTGATTTAGGTATATTAGTTAGTGTAGGTATAATATTGTAAATTCTTCTTGATGTAGTCACTTTCTCAAAATAGAATAGTTCATTATCATAACACTGTTTATATCCGGACATTTATAAATAGTTTGATGTTACTCTACCTAGACCTATTTTTTTTATTTAATCGAGTTAGATCCTTAGGAGTTCAACTTAAGACCTTTCGATGTTTGGCTTATTAAAGTATTACCACGACACCCTCTACCTTTGGATATATTTTGTAGCAACTCTAAGCCTATTAAACTCGGTTGATAATTAAATATTAGGTAAATTATTCAAGACAATATTCTGCCCAACAACAAGTAATCCCAATGAAGGTGGAAACATTACTTCTATTAATTTTGTCACAGTAATCTAGGGACTAAAGACAGTCTACAAGTGATTCAATACAAATTAGACATGAAAATTGTGTAACGATACTGCAATAATAGTTTGCAGACCCTGTATAATCAATAATGAATGATTGTACAATACAGTGTCATGTAGAATGCATGAATACCAAGACAATTCAAATACTCAAGGAGGTCATTCGAATTGCATGGATGGGTGTAGCTTAATTGAATGTAAGCCACAATCGACACACATAGTTAACTAGTGATCGAATCCATAACTGACTCTCACACTAAGTCCTAACTGAATTGGAGTGCAATAGATGATTGAGTCTAACTGAAAGTGACTCATCACATGTAACTGCATGTCCAACTCAAGGAGGTAGCACATCTATAACTCCAAGTAGCTTCGATGGAGTTAACTGAAGTGCCACTTGTCATCAGAAGTTGTTGGAGGCGCCCTAGTTGTCTCTAGTTCATAAATATTGACAAAAATAATCAAATAATGAATGGAGGTGCCTTTACAACTTAGTTTAACTGATTGTTAGGTGAAACAACAATCAGTTAGCAATTAGGTGCATTTATGGCACTCAGATCAACCTAGATTTTCTCCCTGTTTGAAGGAGGAATCCAAGTTAGCCTCCCCTAGTGAAGGAGAAGGATTAGTTGGCCTCTTTGACTGAAGGAGGGCATGGGTGTGCTCATGCTGATGTCATAGTGTGCTCATCTGATGCCAAGTAAGTCAATTAAACTTAGGATAGTGGGTAAATAGGCAAAAATTGACCAAATAAGTGTGCATGTTGGGTAAATGACTCCAACACCCCCCCTTAATCTATACTCATGAGGAGTGAAAATAAAATGCATGAAATTCTAGGGCCCTGGAATCAAAGGCCATAGGTCACCCTGTACCATAATGTAACTCAAACAATGCTAAAAAATAAATCTAAGTGAGGAAAGAGGGAAAACCCAGTGGGAAAACCTCCCCTCAAGACAAACACCAGAGAAGTAATCTGATCACCTTGATGAACTCATCCCCAATAGTGAACGGAGGTAAGTGAACTTATTATTTGAAAATATCTTGGTGAATATGTTTGCAATATACTCATCAATAGGGAAGTATTGAAGAATGATGGTCCTATCATGCACCAATTCCATGATATAGTGCATGTGTATCTCTACATGCTTGGTCCTCTGCCTGGTAACTGGATCTATGGAGATATTAATAGAATTTTGATTGTCACAAAATAGGATAGTGGAGAAAGTACTACAAAAATAAAACTTTGAAAGAATTCCTTGTAACCAAACATCTTGGATGCAAGCATTCACCTCTCCTTGGTACTCGGCCTCTGCTGAAGACAATGCAATGGAGGCCTGATTTTTGCTAGACCAGTAAATAGGGCCACCACTAAACATGAACACATATCCAGAAGTATACTTTATATCAATAGAATATCCCTCCCAATATGAATCTGTGTAACCAACCAATTCTAGCTCAGTGTCTGCAGCATAGTGAATGCTGTAGGTTCTAGTGCCATGAATATACTGGAGGATCCTCTTGGTTTCCTTCCAATGAATATCATGAGGCTGCTACATGTACCTTGATATATCATTCATGGCATAAAATATATCAGGCCAAGAATGATTCAAGTAAAGAAAGCTACCAATCAGTTGTGTTGACCAGAATATTTCACCTCCCGTGAACATCAAGGTGTTTTGCTGGTCTGAATGGTTCAGATCTAGAATAAATATATCACAGAGGTTGATAACTCCCCCTAGACACCGTAGATATCTGGAATACAAGGCTTTGATAGTTCACCTATGTAACTGTAAAAGAGTTCAACACGAAATAGATCAAAGCAACCAGAATATGATCTACTAATCTATGCTAGTGACTAAATAATCTAGCAATATATATCTGAAATCAAACATCAACAATATATATGGGACATAAAATCAAATTGCATTAGAAATATGAAGAAGTTTACAACGAAGCCTTAGTGTTGACATGCATCTCCATGAAACCAGCTCTTCATCCCTAAAAGCTCTGACTCTAGCTCTCTATGCTCTCTCCAAATGATCTTGGGCCAAGAATCATTCCAACAACATAACAATACCTTCAAATGTTCTCTCCCCTCAACCATGGCTATGAGATCTTATTTATAGGGCTTTAATGGATAGATATGGTTGAGAAATTAGTGGGTGAGGTGGCCTCTAAGATCATAGGATGAGGGATCTCGAGTTCAACCAACCCACAGTAGTAGGGATAAGGGATATCTCGAGGCTTATCATATAGAAGCCTCGAGAAGATTCTCTTTTTCCCTTTTTACCCAGTGTACCGTGCTTCTCCTTCTATGATAAAGAGGTTCTGGTAATAACCACCTATGGACCAACGGTGACAGGTGGTGGCACCGCTTGTGGACAACCGATGAAAAGCGGTGCGAATAGGGGTACCGCTCCTAGATAAGGGAGGATGAGCGGTGCTGGGAATTCGTATGACAGACTGATAAGAAACCATTTAGTCTTCACTCCAGAGGCTGGGATTCAGGGCAAGTAGGTATGTTAAAGGTCTTATCACATGATGGTGACATGATTTTGGTATAATAGGATGCCCCCCAAAGCATGAGTCTTAGAGTGACACAATAAACGAGAGCTTTGAGAACAAGTCGTTACCAGGAGATGAAAATGTTGGCTCGATCAGAGTATGCAGTCAATTAGGCATCTGTAGTACATCAGTATGTTGACTCATAGATACAAGTAACCAAACTCATAGCTGCAGACCAATACAAGGCAGATCCATGAGTGTAATAAACAAGCATGGCTACTAGAATACAACGTAGATCCATGTGAAAGAGGACTCAAACTTGGACATAGATACCAGACATACAATGTAGATCTATGTCATATAGATGCAAATTTGAGTATAGCCATGACCATACAAATGTGGATCCATGCTAGATATACAAAACTCCATTGCAACCTGAGGACAAAGAAATGAGCGCTTTTAAACAAATACCCAGGGTCTTCGTCTCGTCTTTCACAAAGTACAATTCTATCCATGTGATTACAATGATATGAAGCCAAACATGGTAGAAACAACTTAATTACCGGCCAATGATGTGAACCATTAACAAGTGTGAGGGAGATCACCATTAATTTCAATGATTCCCAAGGTACTATAGTACAATCTACTGAGTGCAAATAGATGTCCTGATGTCGAACACTCAGTCAATTCTATCAATCAAAGGTCAATGATGTGAACCTATGTCGAGAGCGAGAGAATCTGTCATTAAGGCATACAAATCTCAAGGTACTAGACATTGTTTTTAAGACCATTTCCTAGATGATGAGATGATGTCGACGGGGATAGTCTCGTCGAAGGAGGGCCATGATGAGTCCCACATCGACGACATGAAAGTTGGAACATAGTTCTGGAATGATGTGAATGTAGTAACCATATGACTGCCTCAAAGATACTGACACATAGGCTGTGTATACTGCAGAGGTAAGACTTCTTCAGATTCCCCTCAAACATCGGGTGGCATGACAAAATGACTTGGAAGCATGACTAGACAGGACAGATACATGATGCGATAGTGGACAATGCATTGTTTTGAAAGACTCAAAGGATTGGCATGACTCAAGAAATTGGATCATCACAGAGATCAGCCGAATACCCAATTGATTGACATGATTGTGCAGAAAAGTGCCATGTTCAAAGGTAATGACAAACAATTGCCATTATTTGCAAAATGATTTCCTTTCCCATTTCCCCCATCATTATCGATGAGTGCCTATTTTCGGTTTTATGAGTTCAAAGGGGGTAACAAACACTCGACATAGCTTGTCAGAAGACAAGTCTAGTCCCATATGTTTTACAAACCTGAGAGAGGATGGGTTCATTCCCAAAACGGGCCTCTAAATGTTTAATTTAATGAGCCCACTAAAAGAAAACTCGGTATCGTTCATGTTTAGAGAGTCTGAACGAATACAAAAGAAAATTCCATGGGGGTCCTTTTTTGTATGATTTAGTCTCTAAGGCCTGAAAAAGTATAAAACCATACCTTAGAGAACTCTTCCAGTCATGATTAGCTAGAGCGTTCCTTTCTTGTAAATAGTACCGTCCGAACCGAGAAAGAGATAACCTACCGTCAGACGGACGACTCTTCAATTACTTTAACGAGTGTGAAGAAGACAAGATCGCTCGACAATCTTTTCATATTTAGGGAGTTTGAAAAGGGTTTAAAGAGAACTCCATGGAGTTTCTTTACACAATGTCACTTTTTACGAGCCTGGAAAGATTCAGAAATAGACTCGACTATATTTTCATGTTTAAGGAGTCTGAAAGAAGATGTGAAAATAAGACTCCATGACATTTCTTTACACAATACTGTATTTTATGATCTTGGAAAGAAACTTGAATGAGACTTGGAACTTTGATACTAGTTTTAACGAGCGTGACAAAGTGTCGTAATAAACGCTCAATGAAATTTTTCGTTTGTGAAAGTACGAAAAAGACATAAACAAACTTTCCAAATCTTTTACTAAAGTCAACCTACAGACGACTCATAAACAAGTGTTAAATGCATCCAAAATCAACATTAAGGGATTACGACAAATAGATTTTGACCAGAACATGATGTAATATCAAAACTATACTAAGTCAGACCCAAAAAATGTCTATATAAGACAAGCAAATAGTACAAATCAACCATTTCACTATTTACCTCTAGCATAGAGCACTTGAAGCATTTTTTAGCCAGATCTTCCATAGCTGATACCGGGAGTTTCCACCATCTGTTTTCAGTCTCGTTAGTTGCAGGTAATAGCTAAGACCTTCTTCTTCAATTTAATAGCTTTTATTTTGGGATTTCCTGGGGTTTTAGGCCTATTTGGCAAGCCCTAAAATCCTATTTGCGGGCACCACAGATACCCCTTGTGGGATAGGCGGTACCACCCAAGAACCGTGCCAAGAACAAGGTGGACAGGCCGTTCCACCGCTTGTCTCCAATGAGGCACAAGTGATGCCGGCCATGGAGAAATTAAACCAATGATATATACAAAATTAACTCATTCTTTTGATTTGTCATTATTCAGGGATGATATTGATGTATACCATTGTTGTTTTTGGTAGGTCTAGGCTTCCAAAATATGGTGATATGGAAGGAAATAACACATGATGACGAGGATGCTACTGCTGAAAGGAATCTGGTTTGTATTGCCGCACTCCAGAACTATGGACTTCTAAAGTTATTTCGGACACCAAGCATGGTGTCCCACGAGAGACTACTGCAACACATACTGAAAATGTGGAATCCAAAAAAATAGTATTTCAAGGTGGGGGCACATATACTTATAGTGGAGGTAGGGGACATCTACTTCTTGACTGGTCTATTGAGACAGGGTGCCCCTATCTCATTGATAGGTTCCCGTGGTAGGGACATTACCACCAGAGAGCTCATAGATCGACATTGTGCACCAGGTACAGGCACATCGGGGAAGAAAATCCCCATCAGGGTAGTGACAGATAGGGCTCTATGAATTGTTATGTTCACCATGTAGAGGGTGGTAGGGAGCAAGGGTGTACATTAGGCTTCCAGGGCACATATGTTTTATTCCCTAGAGGTAATGGCACATACGGTGTTCAACTGGGCGGAAGCATTACTTCCGATCTTCAAGGATCAGCTGACTAAATGTCGACAGGGAGAGCTGAAGCAGTTCGGCTTTGGTTCCATCTTAGCTTATTTCTTCTTTGAGCAGGTCCCCAAGATGAGGTTCCAGGTGAATTTTTGGAGTCTGAGAGCACGGGACCCCTGCATGCTGAGGTGGGTCCAGATCATGGCTTGCACAGGAGCGGGTAGGGGCAGAATGAAGTTCGATGATGCGTTCTTTAGATGGCCACGAGATCAGATGCTCATGGTCGAGCACTATGCCTATGCGGGCACATATTTTATAGTTGATCCTGACCTACCACTCCCGCCTGGAGGGTAGTGGAGAGACATTGGTAAGAAATAAGAAACTCTAAGGATGGAAAACGTTTTTATGTTTTTTATGTTTTATATTTTTTATGATAAGTGACGAGACCTATTTGTCTTCATGTAGATGTTGGAGCAGCGAGACTTGGAGGAGCATCTCCATTAGACAGGTGAGCCAGAGCTCGCTTCGTGCCACAGGGTGATGATATCACCAGGGAGCTGGAGGAGAACCTTGAGATGTTTACTATGGACATCCCAGATGCTGACATAGATGACCTCGTGGCTAGATATCAGAGATCTATGGTGGGAGTACTAGGACGATTCAGCAGGCTACTTCGTAGGGTGGCTCGAGCAGTGATGTGCTATCATGAGCACCACTAGTGGATGAGACATGTAACTGAAAGTTGATAGCTTCGGGATTTTGTATGATGATTTTTCCTGAAAGCCTACATGCTTCAGATGAGGTCTCGGGACCTATTTTTTGTAACATTTTTCGTATATATATATATACAGACTTTTACATGATGTTTATATGTTTTAAATGGATGAATGCATTTTATATGAGTTCTATGTGCCTTTAAATGTTTATTTACAATGTACCATGTTTGATTAACGTCATGAATAGGAAATATGCCAATCTAGGATGTAATTAGCCAATGAATCAGCAACTACATTATTTTCCCTAGGGATATGCCTATATGTAATGGTTCCAAATGATCTTTCTAACAAACGTACCCTCCGAAAGAGGCGGAGGAGCACTGGGTTCTTAATGGTGTAAATATGGTTTAAATGACAAATCATGAGCTGAGAGTCCATCAAAACTACTAGATCACGGACATACTAGGAGGCAGCTTCAGTTAGAAGACCGATGACTGCTTCATACTCGGTGATGTTATTAGTAGCAGGACCTAAGAAAACCGCTCCTGAACTGACCAAATCTTCAGCTGGGGAATAGAGAACCCAAGTAGCCGAGGCTAGATTCAAGGTGTGGTGGAAAACACCATCAGCGAAGCCATAGAAAGCCATCTGCATGACCAAAACATGGTTTAAACAGATGCGGGCACCAAAACTCAAAACCATCTTGAAAATACTGAAAACATGCTGAAAGTCAATCAATATACATATATATAAGATACCATCCAAGAAGACCTAGGCATAGTACCTTTTCAGGTACAACCCATTACGAGGTTTCCCCAAAGGGATTCCATCATAATCTACCAACTCATAGGTTCCTTTCTCTAACACCTTGGAAATAACGAAAGGTCCATACCACATAGACTCGAACTTTCCCTCTCCTAGCTTGTCATATCTCTGGTCATAAGTCAAAACTAGGTCACCCTCGTTGAAAACAAGAGGCTGGATGGATTTATCGTACTACACCTTGACGTGTTTCTTATGTGCCTCATTAGCCAAGGCAACATCTCTATGAGTCTCATCAAGGTTATTCAAGTACAAGAATCTCGTTTCCTCTGTGGAAGTGTCTGGGAGAAGTTTGACGGCAAGTTGTAAAGGTGGAATCTGACATTGGATAGGCAAGACAACTTCAAGTCCATAGATAAGCTGGAATGGCGTGAAACTAGTAGCTATTTTCACAGAAGTACGATAAGCCCAAAGAGCAGAAAAAAGAGTGAGATGCCAATTGGATTTATGATCTCCAACCACCCGATGAAGCATAGTTTTCAAAACCTTATTAATGGCCTCTACCTGACCATTAGCTTGCGGATAATACAGTGTAGAGCTTTCATGGTGAAAACCTAGCTTGGGACTTAATTCCTCCATCATTTGATTACAGAAATGGGATTCATGATTAGTGACGATGGACTGTGGAACTCCAAATATAGCTATGACATGATTGAACAAGAAGAGAGCGACAGTATTACCATCTTCTGCATATGTAGGCATGGCCTCAGCCCATTTTGTAAAATAATCCACGGCTACAATGATGTAACCATGCCCCTTGGCTGAGGTAGGTTTACAATGCATGAAGTCAATCCCCCATTTGGAAAAAGGGCCAATGGCAATGACGGGGTGAAGCGGAGTAGGATGGGTGCGCTTTTTGGGATAAAAATGTTGGCATGGTGGGCATTTCTTAACAGCCTCATGACAGTCTTTAAATACAGAAGGATAGAAATAGCCAGCACGAAGGATTTTCTGGGTTGTAGCCATCCCAAATAAATGACTGCCACATGCTCCAGAGTGGCAATCATTTAGCACGTGTTCAACCTCCTCATGAGTGAGGCATCACTGAAGAATGGAGTCAATCCCATGTCTATACAAGGTATCATGCAAAATAAGGTAGTATTTCATGTGGTGACGAATGTGGTGACGATCATTGCGAGATAGATGTGGCTGAAAATGCTGGGTCTGGAGATAAATCAACAAATCTCCACACCAAGGATCAATAGTGCTAATTAGGAATAGGAATTCATCTGGAAATTAATCGCTGGGATCAGATTCCATGGTAGCACAGGGAAGGTCACATATAAGCTTGACAAAAACCAAGGATTTCTTTGATGTAGCCTTGGCAAAATCAAGATCGAACTCCTAAAGGATGACGATCCAACGAGAGTACTTGCCCCCAAGTACCTGACGGGTCAGAAAGTAGTACATCGGGTTCTGGTCTGCCAATACGGTGGTAGTGTGAAGCAGAATGTAGTGATGAAATTTTTGTACAGCAATGACTGTGGCCAAAACTAGCTTCTCCACATGTGAATAACAGGTTTCAAAATAAATAAGATTCTTATTGGCGTAATAAATCACATGCTCCTGACCGTGGAGATTGTCCTGCACTAAAACCATGGCAATGGTCGTAGCGGAGGTAGGGATATACAATAGAAAATCCTTTCAATAGTTCGGGGGGTGTATCATGGGTGAATGAGTTAGAGCATGTTTAAGACTATGAAAGGCACATTGGGCCTAGTCATCCTAGAAGAATGGAGTGTTCTTCTTGAGGAGACGCATATAATCGTGCATTTTCTTAGCGAAATTGCACACGAAACGACAGAGAAAGTTTTCCTTCCCCTGCAAACTTTGGAGTTCAAGGATGGTGGTTGGGGATGGTAGATTAATGATGGTGACAATATTCAAAGGATCGATTTGGATGCCATCTTTGGATACCACAAAGCCAAGTAGACGTCCCATCTCAACGCAAAAAACACATTTATGCGGATTGAGCCATATATTATAATGACAACATCTCAGGAATATGTCTCTAAGGTGACCAGGATGGTCCTCCCGTCACCATGAATGAGCAAGGAGGTTGTCAAGGTACGGTTCAACAATATATTTAATGTCATGAAACACATAGGACATCGCATGATGGAACGTGGCACCAATGTTTTTTAAGTCGAAAGGTAACTTCTTATATGCAAAGGTTCCCCATGGGAAAATGAATGCCATCTTATGCTGATCGAAGGGCAATATCTCAATCTGATTGTAGTCGGAAAAGCCATCCATGAATGAAAAGATGACACTTCTAGCACATTTTTCGATAATCTGATTGATGTGCAGGGTATGAAAGTTGTCCTTGGGACAAGTTTTATTTAAATCCCTAAAGTCGATGCAGACTCTAATGGTGCCTTGCTTTTTATTGACAGGGACAACGTTCGATACCCATTCTGTTAGAGGCACAGGATAAATAAAACTAGCTTTTAGAAGTTTCTTAATCTCAACTTTAATAGCTACGGCCTTCCCAGGATGGAATTGCCTAAGTTTTTGCCCGACAGGTTTAGCCGTGGGATAAGTTTTAATCTCATGGACCACAATGGAAGGGTCAATCCCCGACATCTCTTCATAGGACCAGGCAAAAATATCACATAATTCCTTAAAAAGTGCCTTATATACTTCAGATTCATCTGTGGAGCAGTTCTGCCAAACATGAATGTGCTCAATAACATCAGGCTTGGCTGATATGTCAATAGGGTTTGTCTAAGTAATGTTGTAAAGGTTTCCTTCAGAATCTGTATCTTGCAACAATATAGAATTTTGTGGAATGTTGACAATATTAGTAGGAAACAAGGATGCAAAATCATGGCTGCCCGAACTAGTATTGGGGAGGAACATGGATCCATGATGGTGATCCTCCCAAATGGGCTCATCCATGTTCATGATCTCTTTAATGGACTCATCAGAAGGAAAAGTCTCGGAGAGATAGTCTAGAACCGGAAGAGAAGGTTCTGACCAGTATGGTAAATGGTAAGGATCCGAAGCCACTAAATGAATGTCATTAGTGTGATCATCGGAGTAAGCTTGAATGGTGTCATACATAGCTTCATGCGGACTCAACAAGGTGGACTCACAACATTTGTGCCCTGGGGCTCAATATCGAATGAGGCGATCATGTGTACTGTTGCGGTATCCATGCTAGGAGGAGTGGAGGGAAAAATCCCCATAAGGGATGAATCCTTCAACATACCTACCCCAATCAACTCGTAAGGAGGAGGGGACTAAACTAACATGTGGATATTATTAGCCATAGAGGCAGTAACATCCGGCGTACAAAAA
Organism: Pseudotsuga menziesii; assembly: GCA_001517045.1. NCBI lineage: Eukaryota > Viridiplantae > Streptophyta > Pinopsida > Pinales > Pinaceae > Pseudotsuga > Pseudotsuga menziesii. The sequence continues at coordinate 59,200 of LPNX010865846.1, forward strand.
TCAAGCTAGTCAATGGTAACGATTCTCCCGAGATGCGGGAATTGGATTGTTCGAAATACTGTTGAAGCAACAACATTCATGGCATAGAACCAATTCCTTCCTAAACGGAGGTTATAATCTAAAGGGGCATCTACCACTTCTACTTGGATAGAAACGATTTTTCCCCCCAGCTTGATCGAAAGGGCTGATATGAGGCTGTGGGGTTGGAATCCCCGTCCATCAAAGGATTTAAGGGTCGTAGGTGATGTAACAAGCTCGGGAGAGCCAAGAGCTTTCCAACAAGTCAAAGATAGCACTAAGGTCGAAGCTGCTTCATCTAGTACCGTTCGAAAGAATTTATTTCCCACTACTTTCGAAATGATCTGAAAATAAAGTTTATGTGGTAATCTAGTTTTATGGTTCTCAACATTGAAGTGAATCAAGTTAGTGTTCTTCGGGTCTACAGCTCCTAATGTAGTCAACAAGTTCTTGCGCTATGTAGGGAAACTTTGGAGTACTTTTAGGGTAGACATCGCACAAGGTTCCTGAACGAGATCTTCAACCACATTATAGAATTGAGCAGCTCGGGCATTGGGATTAAAGACAACCTTTCAAAGAGTACACTTTGGTGGGTGCAAAGTCATGTCGAGAGTAGGCTTCTTGATAGAGAAGGGAACAGTATATGAGGATTCTGGAGAACTAGTGGAGGGAGCTTTCCCTGAAGAAGATTGATGTTCTTGCTTATTTGCGGGTTTATCATAATTTTGGATTCGAGTTTGCAGATGGATGGTATCCGAGGACATCATATGAATTTCCTCTGATGAACTAGAGTTACCCTGGTTCGCCATGTGGTCTACCAGCTGTTGTTGAGAGGGGAAAGGATCCGTAAGTACTGTAGGTGCAGGATTGGACTTCAGAAACTGGGAGATTTCGTCCCGACAAGGACACTCCTTTGAGAAGTGGTCACCACCACATAACAGACAAGGGTATTTATCCTTCCTTTTCCCTATGTTGTTGTCATTATGGGTTGATTGTGGGGTCTCCTGCCGGTTTCCAGGTTTTTTATTTCGATTTTTACCTTTCTTTTTATTACCCGAGGTTTGAGTACTTTGAATAGAATTGACCTTAGCAGAAACCTTAGGATTCGAAGGAGTAACACATTGGGTTTGCTTGGAAGGTTTCACTGTGGATGGGGACTGGATTGAACCAACAATCCCGTCAACAGGTAATTCTGCTGATGGCTTGGAAGGGTTAGTGCTAGGGCAAGGAGCTTGAGGAATTAGGTCATAAAGAGTCCCGGACTGGGAATAAACCAAGTCTAGGTACTGATCCTGACTAATAGTTTGCTCTTTGGTAACGGCACCGCAAATGGCCACATCTTGGGAAATAGGAGGCAACAAGGACTTAGTGAACCAATCAGCTAACAACTGATCTGGAATAAGGGCCTTAATAAGTCTTCTTTGCCTTCTCCACTCATGAATATGGTCAGAAATGTGGGTGGAGGTGTTCTGCCGCAGAGAAGTTAAAAGATCAGTGCCCGTTTCATAACGAATAGGGAGCTGAAAGTGCATAAGAAATACGGTTGCCAACGAGACAAAATCCACAAACAAATGTTGTGGGAGTTCAATATACCACTTCGTGGCCGTACCGGTAAAAATTTGCTAAAAGTGTCATAACCGTACAGAATCATCCACGAGGGAGTTCGAGGAACACCATGAGTGAAAAGTCATAACATGGTTCCGCGGATCTTCACCCTGCTTCCCATCGAATTTTGGAATGTTCGATGGTAATTTTACTGGAATGGGAGGCCACAAGGGATTGTGTCGAATGGGATCATTAATCAACTTGGACAAATCAGGCAAGTCCAAATTTGCAAGGAAAGGTAACTGTCTATTGGGCTGCACATACTGGTAATATTGATATGGCATGAAATTACTAGTAGGGCCATAGGTTGACTGAAAAACAGGTTTATGGGAGAAAGAACTACCGGGAAATCCACCCATGGGGGGTTGATTTCTGGAATTAGGACCACTAGGACCACTAGGGCCTCTAGGAGAAGGACTTCCAGAGCCACCAGGACCTCCAAGACCACCAGGACCCCCAAGACCACTAGGAGGCGGACCACCAGACCCTCCGAAACCTCCAGGAGGTGGGAAACCTCCAGAGCCATCGGATCCACTAGGTGGAGGACCACCAGACCCTCTCGAGCCATAAGGAGGAAATCCACCAGGTACCTGAGGACCACTAGGACTGCCAAGACCATGAGGAGGACCACCAGGCCTTCCAGGACCATGAGGTCCCCCACGGGGAGGACCTCCATAAGGAGGTCCTCCCACACCTCCCGCAGTATGTATGGGTATCCCTCCCATAGCTGGCATGTAAGACCAGTTGGGTTTCCCCCATGGCGTAAAAGTGTTACTAGGGAATGGAATTCTAGTAGGATTAGATGGATGATTACCTACAGGTATTTGATAACCATAACCACTAGAAGACTGAATGGCAACAGGTTGTGCCCCCAAGGGCTGACCTGAACTAGATGGGGGATTTACCACATTAGTGTGGGTGGGAGGGACAAAAACTGTAGATGTTTCTATGTTAAAGGTCTACTCTTGACTAGGTACAACTCCAGGATGAGATAACATAGGTCATGCCAGGGGTTGCCCCCCGGCATTCAAAGGTATTGAAGACACAGGAATTGAAGGTTGGGCTCCAGATGCAAAAGATCTGGGCGGATTTGGATTAGACATAACATAAGAGGTGAGAGGGGTGGAAATTTGACTTGGGATATGGTTTGTTAATGGACGATCTATATTCGGTTCAATGGGTCTCATAGAATTGGCTAGTGAATGATATCCCACAGGAAGGAATGTGGAACAAACTAGTGAAGGGCCTAATAGGTTGTCAATCTGCTTTTCTACCTCCTGTGCACGGAGGATAGAAGCACGGTATTTCCTACATTCTTGTTCACGTTTAGGAGAACTTACATGGGTGCCAAATGAGGCAATGGCTTGTCTGATAGGGGTCTCCCAAAAGGGAGCATTAGGACCAAAGTCCAGATGGTTATCATCAACATGATCTTTCACGGGAGGATGAATCCTCATGGGAATGTTGTTGGACCAAGGGAGGCAAGTGTGAAGAATATGGTACTCCACTTTCCGCCTCCACATGATCTCCCACTTGGGAGGTGGTAGCAGCTCCTTGGTCGATAGCTTCCATTGCATTTCCTTCTGAAACAGAAGTAAAATCAGGTGGCAAGCCTTGTACTCTCTTGAACTGTCTTAATTCAACCAGTGTGTATAGTTCCTATCTAACCTAGGGTCAAAAAATATAGAAAAAAAACACCAAAATACTTCCCTACTCAAACTATAGGTCAAAACAAGTAGACTTAAAATGACAGGAGGAGTTCAAAAGTCAGGTCTCTCACTAGGATTGTCAAGCCAGTGCCACTCACGATATACCTCAAGGGTACATGCATAGTAATCTCCCTGAATGCTGTTTTCAGTGTATGGCTCCGAACAAGACGACCAAAGGGCTTTTCTCAGATAGATAAGGTACCCTAGTGGGGTCTCTCGATATACTCAAGGTACGTGGGAGCTCGAATCGGCAGTAGTGCTGTCTAATGCATAACCGTACACAAGGGGTCTTCCAATATACAATCGAGTACATGAAGTACCTTTCTATATACCTCAAGGGTACGTGAAAGGCCATTCGATATACCGATGGTACGTGGAAGAACTGTGCAAGTCCTAGAATGTAATGCTGACAAATAAAGACAGCTACTACATTTTACGACGCTCGAACACATCTCTAACCTATCACTCAAGTTACTACGTAAATTTTAACCTACAACTACCATTGATTTTAACTTGTACGGTTAGGTGAATGCATGATGTTCTGACAGAAAAGTAAAACCATGCAATATGCTTGTGCAAATGTTCACTTTACCGTTCAATATGCCTACTTACGGGAGGGAAGAGAGTGTTTTTTCTGTTTGTTTCAAAACCAAAAATCATTCCAATCAATAGTCATGAACATCAAATCAAAGACAAGAAAATACTTCTACAAACCAAATTCTTCTTTTCAAAAGCAAATGAGAAGGGCGAGAATCTATTTTCCTAAAAGAACAACACCAAGCACACCTGTATGTCAATGCACTCTAACTTTTCAAATTTTTTAAAAATAAGCAAATCTAACTTAAAACTACCTTTTTTTATTTTATTTTGATTGATATAGTCCTATATGCATGAGAGATGAAAGATCGTAAAGGTCCTAAAAGCTTATGAAGCCAATTAGAAAACCTAAATCCAACTCTCAAATATGATGTCCTAACCTCAAGCAAAACTTTTTTTTTTTAAGGGAAGAAAAAAAAGTTTACTATGCAAGCAAGAAATGAAATCTAGAAGCTAATCTAATGTTCTTCTTTTAGTATTTAGGACGAAAAGAGAGTTCAATGAGCACCCTAACTTTCAGAAAACAATAAATCCTTCTGTAAACACAACCAACAAGCAAGAAGCAGATGAACAATAAAAAAGACTAATTTTTTTTTTGAAATTACACTCAAAATCAATCTTAACCATCAAAACTGCAAGCCACACACATCAGATTCAATAACACAAGCCTGATAATAGAACTGAAAGCAATCAAAATTCCAAATTTTCATAAAGAAAAATGAGGAAAAAGGGTTTTGGACTAATTCCTACCTGGTGCCACGCTTCATAGGTGTTGTAAGAGCGTTTCCAAAGTAGTACTATTCCTCGCTAACCAGATACAGGTGGTGGCACCGCTTACTATCCACTGTCATTAGAGGAAATTTCAACTCAAAATGGGCCATTTAACTTTGATTCAAATTCCATGTAATCATGTGTTAGCCAATGAAATTGCATTAAATTTGAAATACCGTATAGGTCTTAAACACTTTTTTAATATAAATTTGGGGATAGGTATCATAAAAAAACTACTTTTTTGTTTGTATTCTCGACATATCTCCCCATTTTTTTCCTCAAATTCGGATCGCGAGAGCTCATTGGATGTGGAATTAAATTCTGCATCCAATGAGTACCCACTCGGCATACTTTTGACGGACCTTGCTACCCCAAAAACAATAAATACCTAAAAAAATGTGATGATGATGTCATCATCACGTTTTTTTTCCCAGTTATTTCTTATTTTTGGGGAAGCGGGGTCCATCAAAAGTATGCCGAGTGGGTACTCGTTAGATGTGGAATTTAATTCCACATCCAATGAGCTCTCCCGATCGAAATTTGAGTATAAATATGGGGAGATATGTCAAAAATACAAACAAAAAAGTATTTTTTTTTCTTTTCTTCCTCCAAAATTAATAAATATATTTTATTCTTTTAACTATTAATTTATTATTTAACTATTAATTTATTAATTCTTTTTAGGAGGCCCATTTTGAGTTGAAATTTCCTCTAATGGTTCAGGCAGTGGCATCGCTCCTCGCACAAAGCATTGCAGCGGTTCCTTGTAGATGGCCAAAATAAAAAGAGAACAATGGATCAGATAAAAAACAGACTAGATCAAGGTGAATACTGTTGAATTGAATATGGTAACAGAGCATAAAAAATCGAAATAACTCAGATCTGAAAATTTGAAACCCAAATAATACAAATCAGAAAGTAGATCTGACTGTAGAGAGTTGAAGAAAACGGAGCCTGGATTCAGACAAGACTTGCAGACTGAGGACGATCAGAACAACTGAATACAACTACTCCCCAGCGGAGTCACCATATTTGTTGACTGAAATATTTCACCTCCTACGGACAGCAAGGTGTTCCACTGGTCTGAATGGTTCAGATCTAGAACAAATAGATCACAGAGGTTGATAACCCCCCCTAGACATCGTAGATATCTGGAATACAAGGCTTTGATAGTTCACCTGTGTACCTACAAAAGAGTTCGACACAAAACAGATCAAAGCAACCAGAATATGATCTACTAATCTATGCTAGTGACTAAGGAATCTAGCAATATATATCTGAAATCAAACATCAACAATATATATGGGATAGAAAATCAACTTGCATTAGAAATATGAAGAAGTTTACAACCAAGCCTTAGTGTTGACATGCATCTCCATGAAACCAGCTCTTCATCCCCAAAAGCTCCAACTCTAGCTCTCTATGCTCTCTCCAAATGATCTTGGGCCAAGAATCAGTCCAACAGCATAACAATACCTTCAAATGTTCTCTCCCATAAACCATGGCTATGAGCTCTTATTTATAGGTCTTTAATGGATAGAGATGGTTGAGAAATTAGTGGGTGAGGTGTCCTCTAAGATCCTAGGATGAGGGATCTCGAGTTCAACCAACCCAAAGTAGTAGGGATAAGGGATATATCAAGGCTTATCATCTAGAAGCCTTGAGAAGCTTCTCTTTTTCCCCTTTTACCCAGGGTACCGCACTTCTGCTTCTATGGCAGAGTGGTTCTGGTAATAACTGCCTATGGACCAAGGGTGATAGGTGGTGGTACTGCTTATGGACAACCGATGAAAAGCGGTGCGAATAGGGGTACCACTCCTGGATAAGGGAGGATGAGCAGAGAACATAGTGGGACAATAGAAACCTTACCTCAAAATCTTATTAATAGTATCTTTCCAATAGTGATGACCTCCACAAACACCCTCATGAAATTCCTTCATTGTGAGCTTGGCTTCTTCTTTAAGTAAACAATTTAGGAAAAATCCTCCTGGATCTCTCCAATATAAATAACCATTCATGATAGAAAATCTATAACCTTTCAACTTTATAGACCTTCCTTTAGTCCTACTCAATTCAGATGGTGCTTATAAATTTCGTAGAACATACACAATATCCTTATAACAGCGGGATGAGATGAAAGCTTGTGATACCTGCAATTCTAGCTCTTGGCTTGATAAGTTGACATATTGGAAATACAGCTAATCTAAAATGAATTTCAAATCAATTCTACCATCAACTTCACTAAACCAAAGCCTTTGATTAATTTTGTGGGCTTGATTTCCAGGTCATACTCAAGGATAAATGCAATCCATTGTCCTCTACACCCTTCAGGATTTGCTTGAGTTAAAATATTTTTTACTATATTTTTTGGGAAAAATAATGTGGGAATGCAACACGTATACTCTAAAATTATTTAAATATTAAACTCAAGCATATGCTTCTTTTTCCATGATACTATACTTGAGCTCAACATCCCTTAAAGCCAATTAAAGGGATGTTGGGTAAATAGGCCAAAATTGACCAAAAAAGTGTGCATGTTGGGTAAATGAATCCAACAATTTCAATCCCATAAACCAGTTGGAAAGGTGAAGTACCAATTGAATTTTTTACTAAGTCAATTAAACTGAGGATAGTGGGTAAATAGGCCAAAATTGATCAAATAAGTGTGCATGTTGGGTAAATGAATCCAACAACTTCAATCCCATAAACCAGTTGGAAAGGTGAAGTACCAATTGAATTTTTAGTACTGATTCTATATTCCCATAATGAAAACACCAACTTTGAACGCGCCAAAATGTTAACACTGAGAAAATTCATTTCACTATGAGAGGAAATTCCTAAGGTTACCTCAAACCAATCTTTAGACTAAAACTTTCCTTTTTGTTAACCTGAAGTAGCTTTTTGATGATTCTGATCAAACTCTTATTAGATGAATTAGCCAAACCATTCCCTTGAGGATAATATGTGGTTGAATGACCCAATGTAATATTATAACTTTGAAAAAAACTCACTATTTTCTTAGACTTGAAGGCTTTAACATTGTCAGTAATAATCCTCCTAGGGAAACCAAATCTAGACAAGATGTTTTCTTCCAGAAGTTTGGTGATTACATTGTATGTATCCCTTCGGGTTGGAATGAATTCAATCCATTTGGTGAAATAATTAGTTTCTGACATAATCCACTTATGTTTCCCCAAAGACATAGGATTTATTTCGCCAATGAAATCTAGACCCCACTGTAATAATGGTGCTTCAACCGAAATTAGTTTCAAGGGAAAGGATACCAATTTTCTTATTCCTTAAAAAATATGGCATTGGTGACAACATGATACTTCTTTATATACATCAGAGAACATAGTGGGACAATAGAAACCTTATCTCAAAATCTTATTAATAGTATCTTTCCAATAGTGATGACCTCCACAAACACCCTCATGAAATTCCTTCATTGTGAGCTTGGATTCTTCTTCAAGTAAACAATTTAGGAAAAATCCTCCTAGATCTCTCCAATATAAATAACCATTCATGATAGAAAATTTATAACCTTTCAACTTTATAGACCTTGCTTTAGTCCTACTCAATTCAGATGGTGCTTATAAATTTCGTAGAACATACACAATATCCTTATACCAGGGGGATGAGATGAAAGCTTGTGATACCTGCAATTCTAGCTCTTGGCTTGATAAGTTGACATATTGGAAATATAGCTAATCTGCAATGAATTGTAATTCAATTCTGCCATCAACTTCACTAAACCCAAGCCTTTGATTAATTTTGTGGGCTTGATTTCCAGGTCATACTCAAGGATAAATGCAATCCATTGTCCTCTACACCCTTCAGGATTTGCTTGAGTTAAAATATTTTTTACTATATTTTTTGGGACAAATAATGTGGAAATGCAACACGTATACTCTAAAATTATTTAAATATTTAACTCAAGCATATGCTTCTTTTTCCATGATATTATACTTGAGCTCAACATCCCTTAAAGCCAATTAAAGGGATGTTGGGTAAATAGGCCAAAATTGACCAAAAAAGTGTGCATGTTGGGTAAATGAATCCAACAATTTCAATCACATAAACCAGTTGGAAAGGTGAAGTACCAATTGAATTTTTTACTAAGTCAATTAAACTGAGGATAGTGGGTAAATAGGCCAAAATTGATCAAATAAGTGTGCATGTTGGGTAAATGAATCCAACAACTTCAATCCCATAAACCAGTTGGAAAGGTGAAGTACCAATTGAATTTTTAGTACTGATTCTATATTCCCATAATGAAAACACCAACTTTGAATGTGCCAAAATGTTAACACTGAGAAAATTCATTTCACTGCGAGAGGAAATTCCTAAGGTTACCTCAAACCAATCTTTAGACTAAAACTTTCCTTTTTGTTATCCTGAAGTAGCTTTTTGATGATTCTGATCAAACTCTTATTAGATGACTTAGCCAAACCATTCCCTTGAGGATAATATGTGGTTGAATGACCCAATGTAATATTATAACTTTGAAAAAAACTCACTATTTTATTAGACTTGAAGGCTTTAACATTGTCAGTAATAATCCTCCTAGGGAAACCAAATCTAGACAGGATGTTTTCTTCTATAAGTTTGATGATTACATTGTATCTATCCCTTCGGGTTGGAATGAATTCAATCCATTTGGTGAAATAATTAGTTTCTGACATAATCCACTTATGTTTCCCCAAAGACATAGGACTTATTTCACCAATGAAATCTAAACCCCACTGTAATAATGGTGCTTCAACCGAAATTAGTTTCAAGGGAAAGGATACCAATTTTCTTATTCCTTAAAAAATATGGCATTGGTGACAACATGTTACTTCTTTATATACATCAGAGAACATAGTGGGACAATAGAAACCTTACCTCAAAATCTTATTAATAGTATCTTTCCAACAGTGATGACCTCCACAAACACCCTCATGAAATTCCTTCATTGTGAGCTTGGCTTCTTCTTCAAGTAAACAATCTAGGAAAAATCCTCCCGGATCTCTCCAATATAAATAACCATTCATGATAGAAAATATATAACCTTTCAACTTTATAGACCTTCCTTTAGTCCTACTCAATTCAGATGGTGCTTATAAATTTCGTAGAACATACACAATATCCTTATAACAGCGGGATGAGATGAAAGCTTGTGATACCTGCAATTCTAGCTCTTGGCTTGATAAGTTGACATATTGGAAATACAGCTAATCTGAAATGAATTGCAATTCAATTCTTCCATCAACATCACTAAACCCATGCCTTGGATTAATTTTGTGGGCTTGATTTCTAGGTCATACTCAAGGATAATTGCAATCCATTGTCCTCTACGCCCTTCAGGATTTGCTTGAGTTAAAATATTTTTTACTATATTTTTTGGGACAAATAATGTGGAAATGCAACATGTATACTCTAAAATTATTTAAATATTTAACTCAAGCATATGCTTCTTTTTCCATGACATTATACTTGAGCTCAACATCCCTTAAAGAGAATTAAAGGGATGTTGGGTAAATTGGCCAAAATTGACCAAATAAGTGTGCATGTTGGGTAAATGAATCCAACAACTTCAATCCCATAAACCAGTTGGAAAGGTGAAGTACCAATTGAATTTTTTACTAAGTCAATTAAACTGAGGATAGTGGGTAAATAGGCCAAAATTGATCAAATAAGTGTGCATGTTGGGTAAATGAATCCACCAACTACAATCCCATAAACCAGTTGGAAAGGTGAAGTACCAATTGAATTTTTAGTATTGATTCTATATTCCCATAATGCAAACACCAACTTTTAATGCACCAAAATGTTAACACATAGAAAATTCATGTCACTGTGAGAGGAAATTCCTAAGGTTACCTCAAACGAATCTTTAGACTAAAACTTTCCTTTTTGTTATCCTGTAGTAGCTTTTTGATGATTCTGATAAAACTCTTATTAGATGACTTAGCCAAACCATTCCCTTGAGGATAATATGTGGTTGAATGACCCAATTTAATATTATAACTTTGACAAAAACTCACTATTTTCTTAGACTTGAAGGCTTTAACATTGTCAGTAATAATCCTCCTAGGGAAACCAAATCTAGACAGGATGTTTTCTTCTATAAGTTTGATGATTACATTGTATGTATCCCTTCAAGTTGGAATGAATTCAATCGATTTGGTGAAATAATTAGTTTCTGACATAATCCACTTATGTTTCCCCAAAGATGTAGGATTTATTTCACCAATGAAATCTAGACCCCACTGTAATAATGGTGCTTCAACCGAAATTAGTTTCAAGGGAAAGGATACCAATTTTCTTATTCCTTAAAAAATATGGCATTGGTGACAACATGATACTTCTTTATATACATCAGAGAACATAGTGGGACAATAGAAACCTTACCTCAAAATCTTATTAATAGTATCTTTCCAATAGTGATGACCTCCAGAAACACCCTCATGAAATTCCTTCATTGTGAGCTTGGCTTCTTCTTCAAGTAAACAATTTAGAAAAAATCCTCCTAGACCTCTCCAATATAAATAACCATTCATGATAGAAAATTTATAACCTTTCAACTTTATAGACCTTGCTTTAGTCCTACTCAATTCAGATGGTGCTTATAAATTTCGTAGAGCATACACAATATCCTTATACCAGGGGGATGAGATGAAAGCTTGTGATACCTGCAATTCTAGTTCTTGGCTTGCTTAAGTTGACATATTGGAAATATAGCTAATCTGCAATGAATTGCAATTCAATTTTGCCATCAAATTCACTAAACCCAAGCCTTTGATTAATTTTGTGGGCTTGATTTCTAGGTCATACTCAAGGATAATTGCAATCCATTGTCCTCTACGCCCTTCAGGATCTGCTTGAGTTAAAATATTTTTTACTATATTTTTTGGGACAAATAATGTGGAAATGCAACATGTATACTCTAAAATCATTTAAATATTTAACTCAAGCATATGCTTCTTTTTCCATGATATTATACTTGAGCTCACCATCCCTTAAATCCAATTAAAGGGATGTTGGGTAAATAGGACAAAATTGACCAAATAAGTGTGCATGTTGGGTAAATGAATCCAACAACTTCAATCCCATAAACCAGTTGGAAAGGTGAAGTACCAATTGAATTTTTTACTAAGTCAATTAAACTTAGGATAGTGGGTAAATAGGCCAAAATTGACCAAATAAGTGTGCATGTTGGGTAAATGAATCCAACAACTTCAATCCCATAAACCAGTTGGAAAGGTGAAGTACCAATTGAATTTTTAGTACTGATTCTATATTCCCATAATGCAAACACCAACTTTGAATGCGCCAAAATGTTAACACTTAGAAAATTCATTTCACTGTGAGAGGAAATTCCTAAGGTTACCTCAAACCAATCTTTAGACTAAAACTTTCCTTTTTGTTATCCTGTAGTAGCTTTTTGATGATTCTGATCAAACTCTTATTAGATGAATTAGCCAAACCATTCCCTTGAGGATAATATGTGGTTGAATGACCCAATGTAATATTATAACTTTGACAAAAACTCACTATTTTCTTAGACTTGAAGGCTTTAACATTGTCAGTAATAATCCTCCTAGGGAAACCAAATCTAGACAGGATGTTTTCTTCTATAATTTTGATGATTACATTGTATGTATCCCTCTGGGTTGGAATTAATTCAATCCATTTGGTGAAATAATCCGTTTTTGACATAATCCACTTATGTTTCCCCAAATACGTAGGATTTATTTCACCAATGAAATCTAGACCCCACTGTAATAATGGTGCTTCAACCAAAATTAGTTTCAAGGGAAAGGATACCAATTTTCTTATTCCTTAAAAAATATGGCATTGGTGACAACATGATACTTCTTTATATACATCAAAGAACATAGTGGGACAATATAAACCTTACCTCAAAATCTTATTAATAGTATCTTTCCAATAGTGATGACCTCCAGAAACACCCTCATGAAATTCCTTCATTGTGAGCTTGGCTTCTTCTTCAAGTAAACAATTTAGAAAAAATCCTCCTAGCTCTCTCCAATATAAATAACCATTCATGATAGAAAATTTATAACCTTTCAACTTTATAGACCTTGCTTTAGTCCTACTCAATTCAGATGGTGCTTATAAATTTCGTAGAACATACACAATATCCTTATACAAGGGGGATAAGATGAAAGATTGTGATACCTGCAATTCTAGCTATTGGATTGCTTTAGTTGATATATTGGAATAATAGCTAATCTGCAATGAATTGCAATTCAATTCTGCCATCAAATTTACTAAACCCAAGCCTTTGATTAATTTTGTGGGCTTGATTCCTAGGTCATACTCAAGGATAATTGCAATCCATTGTCCTCTACGGCCTTCAGGATCTGCTTGAGTTAAAATATTTTTTACTATATTTTTTGGGACAAATAATGTGGAAATGCAACACGTATACTCTAAAATATTTTAAATATTTGACTCAAGCATATGCTTCTTTTTCCATGATATTATACTTGAGCTCAACATCTCTTAAATATCTACTAAAATATGCAATTGGATTCTCAAAAAACTCATCATATTTTTGTAGCAATACTCCAACAATTGTATGCTCTCAAGCAAAAGAAAACAACAAAATATCTTTTGAAAATTCAGGACCGAGAAGAACAGGTTATTTTGTGTTTTCTCTTTTTATATTATCAAAGGAACTTCTAGCTTCAACTATCCACTTAATTTCATTTCCAGTTTTTAGCATGTTGGTAATTGTCTTCAAAATTTCTGCGAAATTGGGAATGAATCTCAAAAAATTTACCCATCCGTGGAAGGACTGAATTTCTTTGATGTTTCTTAGAATTCCATTTTCTTGGTTGCAGTCACCCTATCTGGATTTTTATCCAATCTTTATAAATTATATGCCCCAACAATTTTCCTTCCTTCATGGAAAAGTGGGACTTTTTAGGATTAAGAGAAATCCCAAATTTCATGCATTTTAGAAAAATATTTTCCAGATGTTTCAAATGATCGACATCAACTTTAGAAAAAAAAGTTATATCATCCATGTACACCACCAGAAATTTATCTTTTTCTTTTGCAAACTCTATATCCATTTCTCTTTGGAAAGTTGCACCTAGATTCATTAATCCAAAATGAATCTTAGCATACATTAAAGTTCCCCATGGTGTAGTAAAGGTTGTTTTCTCTTGGTCTTCTAGATGAACTTTGATATGATTGTAACCCGAGAAGCCATCTAACATAGACATCCTTTCTGGTCCAACCATTTGCTGCAAAGTATAATCCATTTTTGGAATATGATAGTTATCTTTCAAGGAAATTCAAGTTTCTGAAATCTAAGCATAATTGGTTTTCCCCACTTTTTTTCCTCATAGGCACCAAATTTGCTATCCACTTTGAAAACCTCAAAGAGACAATGATTTTAGCATAAAAAATCCTTTTGACTTCTTTTTCCATAAGAGGCATCAACGTAGGGTTTATCCTCCTCAACTATATTTAACACAACTTTGTTTTTAAAAATTAAAGGGATGATCTTGAATGGGAACTTTACATCGGAAGACTTCTTAAAAGCACCAAAGTGTTCTTCTTTTGAAAACAACCTTTGTCTGATAAATTCTAATACAAAAATCCAAGAGTCAAGAAGGATAATAATTTGTAAGGTGGTCATGTGTAACCATACACATGAACAAAAATTAATTCCTTATATAAAAAACAACCCCCTATAACACTTTCTCATGATGGATGCAAATTTATTTTCATTTGATCTAATACTCTAGGATTTTTTCAGCAAATAGTATTCTGTACACCTACGCCTTGATTTTATTTACAAATTCAAATATTTTTGTCTATCAAGGAATCCTAAGAGAGAAAACTGTACTGATGAAATGCAAATCAGAAACATTGGAGCATAGGAACATGTTTAGTAAGTATGACTGATACCTGAAATGTATCAACTTGGAAAAATATGCTAGTTGAGAATGAAAGGTTGTGGATAAGAATTCATCAAAACCAAAAGAACAGACCCGTTTTGTCTCTGGTTCTAGTAAATTTATCTTCAAAAAAGGTCCTAACATAGCTTTAGTCACTCACCTATCATCATTATATCCCAGTATTTGACTCAACATTGACAATACCGATTTGACTTCTTCTCAAAAAAGACGAACATTTAAGGGAAAGGAAAGACTCTCTACAGTATGACCAACTTTTAGAATTTCTGACAAAAAAACATTTTTAATTTTAGAATTACATTATCTATACACTTGGACCAAGGTTTCTTCACCAAGGTATTCAACATTTATGGGAGAAATATCAAGCACCTTTGGGCCTAGGGATAGATAGGTAGATTTTAGTTAGAATTATTCCTAAGTACGAAAAGAGCTAGGTCGCAAGAAGTAAAAGGACCTGCAAAAAATTTAGAGAAAGAAGGAGAAGAAGGAAAATGAGATGCGACAAAAGAAACCAAGGAAGGAATGAAGGAAGGATAAGATAGAATAATTAGTAAGGAAGGAAGATGTGACAGAAGAAGAACATAAGCAGAAAGAGCTAAGAGAAGCAGAAGCAAAAGAATTCGTGAAAGAAGTGAGTTCATGGCAGAAGAGAGGTCATGATAGAAGAGGAATAATGACATATGGAGCAAATGTGACAAGGAAGGATGTGATGGATTTAACCATGTCATAAGACGTGCAGTGGAACAACGACTAGAAATTGACAAATTAGAAATATAGTGGGAATGAAGTTGGCTAGATTCTGTGGGAGCCACACGCATGAAATCATCTTTGTAATCCATACTGTTAGTTCCTACTGTCATGTGTCGGTAAAATAGAAAAGTCAGTATGTTGGATAAGTGTATGAATTCAGATGAAAGCGACACGTAGGAACCTATAAAAAAAGGAACCCAAGCTGTATGTGGGGTAGCCTTCAGAAGGTCTTTTTTTGTAGTCTCAGTAACATCTGGTCATTTAGTGATAGTCTGATTTGTATTGTTTTTAGTCTCAGTAACGTTTGGTCATTTAGTGATAGTCTAATTTGTATTGTTGTTAGTCTGTTGGGTTGTTGAGTCGTAGATAAGAGTCAGGGAAACTGTAGATGAGTGTGCAATAGTGGAGAAGATATTGAGCTGATCCATGCTTTTTGTGGATCATTAGTAGAAGTTAGAGTAGAAATTGAGCTGATCTAGGATGTGTTGATCATTAGTAGAGTTAAGTAGAGGAAGAGTAGAGAAACAAAATACTGGAGAGCATGAGAGGAGAAAGAAGTCCGTATAGATAAACGAAGAAATATCTAGAACATAGTCTAAATCTTAGTACACATACTAAAGGTACTGTATATTTCTCATGCTATATGAAGAACACCTTTGGGGTTTTTCCCGGATGGGTTTCCATGTTAGATTCTATGACAAATGTGTGAATGATGAATATGCTTAATTCATATATNTATAATTCCCGCCAAAGGATAATTTGTATTGTAGATTAAATATATATAATAACTAGCAAGAACCCACCCACCAACCTCCATTGAGCACCTTGGTAGAATAGCAAGGGATGTGAAATTTCCCCACCCAACTGTGGAAACCTGGTTCTGGAAGTTACCCAATAGAAATATATCTCAAGTGAGACTACATCTGTGTTGTAGGTGCTTTTGACTGAGCCTTCCTATGTCAAGATTATATCTTGGGATTCATTGCACAAAAGGGAAGTTACTCAACTTGGGTTGAAGGTAGGAAACACACCAACAAATGGTTCCATTTCCAGGACCGTAAACCATTTTGGTGAGGGATATGTTGAGGTATCCGATGAAGGTGGAAATCCAAGATTGGGTGGATTTTAAATCATTATAGTTTGTAAAAAAGAGAGTAAAGGATCTCCTTGGTACCCAATAGAGTGGTTGGGCCGATATTTGTATATAGATATTCACAAATTTTTCTTTTCTGAATTCTCTATTGTGTCACATGAGTGGTTGTCAAAGTTGAAAACCCAACAAAGAAAATTTCAAGGAGGAGAACTAAAGGAGTGGAATCCTTAGTTGATTCAACGACTAAAAAGTGTAAGAAACCATGTGTTGAGGGTTGTTGATTTCTTGGTGGATAACATATTGAAACTATATATTACTGAGTTTGCTGTTGAAACAATAAACTCATACAATGAGGAAGAGAGAAATTTTTTCCAAGGACCCCATGGAAGATATTTGTCATCCTTGAAAATTTTAATAAAAATGCTCGTATGTGATAAAGGAATTTTATGAATGTGACAGTTGAAAGATGTGCACAAAAAGGTGGGTATGTTGTAGTAGATCCGTGTGAAGAATGGTGTAAAATAGGGTGAGATGTTCCCTGGAGATATTGGGACTGAAATAGAGGTTGGTTATTTAAGAAGTGGAATAATATTTAGGTCGGGAAAGAGAAGAAAAACTATCATAGGAAGAGGAATTTGTAGTACTAATAGAGGAGGAGAACACAAAATTGCATCGCACTTGGGCGAAGGATCTTGTGACGAAGAAGAAGAATATCAACCAATATATGAAGGAGAGAAGGAATATGAAGAATTAACCTAATTAAGTAGCTACCTACAGAGCATGTCTAGGACTTTCACTAGAGATTCAAGACATTAATGGATAAAGTAAGATTCCAAATGTACAACACAATGAATGTGTTATCACTCTAGGAAACTCCTCTAGGTTTTAGCTCGAGGATGCCTGGTAACTTAAAATATTTTTAGGGTTTTTTGATATGGATCAAGTTAGGTGACCTATATAACCTCCCACTCTCAAGACATGCATGAATCTCACTCAATCACAAGGCTTTTAGTTACAACTTGTTTAGCAATTTGAAAATAAGGTGCAGGGATGGAGAACTCATCAAGCTGGCAGACTTACATACAAAAAAAATGCATTTAAATGGATAAATCCTGACAAGGATGGTACTTATAAATAAAATTGCATTAACTCACTAATAGGATGACACCTATTAGCTATTAATCAACTTGAAAATCACCTAAATGCACATTCAGGCATAAGTACAGTAAAGGTAAAGACAATGGCCGAACAACTCATAACAAAAGAGCTTACAATTCGAATAAACAAGATGAGATGCCTGACAATAGAATAGGCTTACAAATCCTCGAAGTCAAACATTTATTATAAAATCAATCATGGGATTTATAGCCTTCTACAAAAATGAGAGATCCTCAAAATAAGATCTGTTTACACAAAAAATAACTTGAAAGTGATAGTTTTCTTAGATTAGGGCTTCAAACCCTTGCTAACTATTTGTCTATGTATTGTGAAGATCTAGTTCACTGAGTGAATTTTTAATAACTGAAGTGGTCGTTGATAATCACCACTGCTGGTTCACTGTGTAATTGCTGCCAACAGCCAGTGTTTTGGCGGTTTACCGAAGTGGCCTTCCTTGCTTAAATTGTCGGATTTCCTACCTTGTCACCGTGGTCGCCGATCAAATGCTCTAACCTCTAACCCATTGGTGCCTCAAGACTGAATGTCACAGTAGTTTCAACGTATTAAATCCCTAGCATCCCAACAGTTTCTTCATCGGCACTTTCCATCACTAGCTTGTCATTGATCGGAAGCTGAAACAACTAATGCATCAGAACCTCAAAGAAGAATGTTGTTGCTATTTTGAAGGTGAAACGAACAAATTTTATCTCTGTCAAAAGTATTTTGACAAAGGAATCAAAGCTTTAGTTCTCTATGCCGTTAACACCATGGAGGAGCTTAGTTTTAAATTTGCCGATCTGTAGTTCTTAGTTCTCTCGATCGTCGATGATTTCCTATTGTCTCACTATCAGAATTATTATTGATTGATCAGAGGCCTTGTCTGTTTGTCTTCCGCCATTTTAGCTCCTTAGTGGACTAACTCGTCGATCCGTAGCCCTTAGTTCTTTCGATCGCTGATGATTTCCTGTTGATTGATTGGAAGCCGTAGTCTGTATATATTTCGCCATTTTGGCTCCTTAGTGGACTAAATCACTGATGGTCTATGTTTTCAAACTCTAATGCGTAGTCTTTAGTTCCTCCGATCGACAATGAGTTTCTGTTATGGTGGAACCTGTAGTCAGTTTGTTTCCCGCCGTTGCAGCTCCTTAGTGAACTAACTCGCCAATGGTTTATGTTTTCAAGCTCCGACGTGTCGTCCTTTTTGTCTTACTTTTTCAAAATTTTATATATTTTTAACTGACGACGATTTTGCTTTATCACTATCGGAGGTTAGTAAGAGATGAATAAGAACTTTGGTTCTCTATGCTGCCACTATTTCAGAGCCTCAAATGATTAACGTCGCGGTGGTTTCTTCATAAAAAATTGGAAGCTTTGTCTTCTATCCCATCGACGCCCCAAGTCTCAACGTATCAACACTTTCCATCACTAGCTCATTGGTGATCGGAAGCTGTAATCATTAACATGTCAGAACTTCTTCTCTGATCGCTATCGTAGTGTCGGAGCTCTAAACCACTAGCTTTGTGATTGGAAATCCAAAGCTCTGTCCTCTATCTCATCAGTGCCTTAGACAGGAATGCTACCATAGTGTCGGCTATTCAACTCACTAATTTCCAAGTCAGAACTTTAAACTACTAGATTCTCCGTAAAATCGGTGCCGTAGAGGACTAAAGCTTCGATCGTTGTTAAAAAATGTTCCAATGGTAGTTAAAAGATTTTGAAATATGCCTAACCACTGATGTAATGCCCCGGTTTTGACCCCATTGCATTAGATGTATATGATGTTTATATATATTGTAAATGATCACGGTGTGGAGCTAAAGGCCAAGGCCCCACCATTGATCGGTTATGTTATGTTTTGGATTTGAATTGTCACCGATGGTATATCGGGGCATGTGGCATATATTATGTTGGTCATCATGTAAATATGCATCTATAATTAATTAAATGAACCCAACCAACGATCGCGGAAACTAAAATGAGAAAGGGGCATGATTTTCACAAGGATAAGGGTGTGGGGGAAATTAGTCAAACCTTGGGCAATGCGAGAAAAATACCCATGTGTCTTCTTTTCCTTGCTTTACCCAACCACCTCCATTAAATAATTATTGGTGGTGGGTTGAGGCAGTTAATGGTCTTTGGGAATGGGGTGGCAGGACTGTCAGTCCTCACCCACATGCACACTCCACCACAGTTGACTTCACTGACGGAGGAAATTCGTCCCTTCCCACGATGAGCTGAAGCACTCATGCACTCCCCTTTCACGCACTACTGGTTTTCTGTCCACCCATGCACTGCAATTTTGCGTCCTCCCTGTAGTTGTTCACCTTCCCGCAATTCCATTTGTCTGCTCATGGTTTTCACGCACAGGAATTTTCCTGGTTTGACCCACGCTTTTTTTTCTCCATGGATTTGAGAATGGTGTGGCTCCGTCCCTTACTCATGGGCTGAATTGTGGGTTTGGCATTGTGATTGTTCATGCACCAGTGGGGAGACTGTAAAATTCATTCCCAGTATGGTCTGCGTACATTTTCCCCAGCAGTTTCAGTTGTGCAAAACGGGCCTTTGTTCCCCCATGTCGTGAGCTGTGTTTGCTATTACGTTTGGGAACTGCTGTAGATGGTTTGAATTCGTTGTTCCTGTTTAAGCTGTGACAGCTAAATTAATTTCTTGAGTGCAATGGTTGGTCTTCAGACTATATTGGGAGCAGGGATGGGGGCTTAGTTTTGCTTGATAAACCTGGTGGCTGGAAACCACACAGATAGAGCTAGAGGGCTGGCCTTCTTCTCCATCACCCTTGAATAGCACTGGAAGGGAATGCAGGGCCTGAGGGATTGTGTAGCAGAGAAGGGAATGATTCCTTGTGTTGGGTGTGTTTGGGTGTCTTAGAGGTCAGGCTAGTTCTGGTGCAGGTTTTCTTGGCTCTGTATTGAGCTCAACAGCTTAGCTTTGAGCCTTTGCCAACTCCTTGATGGCCTGATAAACCCAACTTTGTTGGCTTGGCTATGTGTTTTGTATATCCTTGGCTATGTGTAAGCCTGCTAGTTCCCTTATTCCTTGGAGAATCATGCCCAGCTCGGGGGTGGTAGCGTTGCTGAGAGATTAAGGAGCACGCTGGCCTATGGTTGGGTGGAAGGTTGCAGTGACGTAGCTGGTTGCGGATCGATTTCATCATAAGATAAGTGCTTTTGTCCATTTTACTTCTGTAACTGTAAATTCTGTTAATGAAAATAATGAACATGTTAAATGAATGCTTGCTTAAATGTATGATATTTCCGCTGTGCCTGATAGATGTTTGCATCTATGCATGATAAATGTTCATGTGTGTATGTTTAAGCATTCTGTTTTAGCAAGTTTGTGAATTCATATGTTCATGGGGAACTTAGCCCGAGTGTTTGAAGCTTGTAGTCACATCCTCTTCACCGGCCAGAGGCATGGGGGCATGACAGCTGAAAAGGTTTTCCATCTGTTATTTATCTTCCAACTTTTGGTGGCAAATGAGATGTTCTAATCCTTGCCCAAGCCACCGAAAGCTACAACTTTGTGAAATTTTCATAAAAAACAGAGGCTTTCAAACTGTTAGTGACATTCATATCCCTCATTGCGTGAATAAAATTCTTCATACGAAAATAAATTTATTTTGGGAGATAACAGAATGGTTCATTGCTGCTTTGTTGCCGCACATTTGGATTCCATTGATGCAACAGAATATTGTGTCACAGAAAAAATATCTAGAAATACCAATGAAGCTAGAATCCTCTCCTATTTGAGAAATCAACATAGGAATGATGAAAATTCAATCACAACTAGATAATCTTATGGCGTAGCTCCAAGATATCAAGAAAGGGAAAGAGGTTCAAGAAGATCTATGGTGTACAAGATGAGGAATAGAAGGACACCATAAAGGTAATTGTTTGGCACTCATGAACTATGTCGCAAAAGGAGAGCTAGACCTAATAAACACCCAAGGGATGCCTTGGTGTAGAATATATCAAACTAGAGGCCATTGGTCAGAAGAATGCTTGTATTTATAGAATATTGTAAGTACACCAGCTAGTTTGTATTGTAAATTTTGTACATTTGTAGGACACGATGAGAAATATTACAAATCATTTCAACTGCTACAAGAGCAGATAATGGATACCTACTTGATGAAGAATTATGAGAAAATGAAAGAAGAATGAGAGCAAGCTTAGTACCATCCTGTTTAATATCCACTAGCATAATTGCAACAACCAGAATACCAACAAAATCAGTATCTTCCACAACAACACTACCCTCAACCTAGGGGGGGGTGGAAAATTTCAAGGCCGAGGAAAAAAAAAACAAGGAGGAGGAGGATTTGGTAGAGGAAGAGGCCAACTTGTACGTTATAACTATGGAAAACCATGACACTTTTCTTAATATTGTGCAAGTCCTGCAAAGACGTGTTCGTATTGTAAAGAATTTGATCATTCTGTCAAACAATGTCTGAAACTGATTGTAAAGTGGCAGAATTGAATTGTGGGAAATCCCAACCCTGTGGAGAATCCAAATCCAAACCCCAACTACAACATTTAGATCATTTATGCCGAGACAAGAGAAGAAAAAATTGCCATTGTCACAAGAGGAAGTGCTACGACTAGAGCATTCCAGGACGCACAACATGGACAACCGTAGATGCGGCCCACAGCACAAAAGAAAGTACCCTTCGACCTCCAGAAAGAAAATAAGGTATTCTTTGACATCTGACTAGAATTTATCAACATAAATAAAGTGTCAACATCTGGACAAGTAAGAGAGATGCCCGAAAGATTTGATCAAATAATTAGGAAGAAACCGATAAGAAAGGTTAGTAAGCTAAAATAAAATTTCAAGAGTTTTTTTATCACTAATCCATGATAAAGATGCCGTCATAGAATTAACAACACTCATAGAAGAAACTGTAAAATAAGTGCAACCTAAAAAAGAGTTAACCATGTTGGGAAAGGATTAAAAAATAGTCGCAGGTTGCGAATGACTGCGCAGATAGGAGACTATGACATGGATTATACCATTTTAGATCTGGGCTCTGTTGTCAATATCTTGACAAGGCAGACATGGGAAAGCATGAACAAGCCGTGATTGGATTTGTCTCCCATTCAATTAAGGCTATTAAATCAGTGGAAGGTTCTACCGATTGGTCGACTGACTCAAGTACCTATCATGGTAGAAGGTCTAAAGACATATCCATACTTTGAAGTGATCGACATTATTAATGATACAAACCCATATCCTATACTTTTAGGGATTGGATGGGCAATAGATAATCAAACCATCATAAATTTTAAGAGAAGAATCATGTCATTTGAATATTCAGATATGTGGGTGGTCACGCCAATTGATCTGTTGGAAGGACAGAGATATGTTGAACTAGTAAATAGTGAAGGACAAGGTAATTACCCGGATCATATATATAAAATTATTTCCTCTCTATATGACTATATAAATCCAACAACTAATGGAAAGATAAGTTGGAAGAGTGTTAGCTCCTGTACGTATGATTCCAGAGAAGCATTAGAGAATTGGTAGAATCAGATGTATGAAGTTTCCATGAGAATATGCGTAATAATTACAAGATTTGTGCGATTATTAGGAGCTAAGGAAAGTAAGCTTATGTTACTGCAAATTCTCAGCTAGTGCTGATAGAAGTTGTTTCCCTAGATTGAAAGACTCAAAACTAGAACAAAACAAAACAAAAAATAGAGAAACTTTCCCTGGGATCAAATAAACTACCTAAATTAACTGCTCTCCTCACCTTCCACAGGCTGTAAAGGTCTAAACCTTAATGCGCTTAACCTATGCAGAGATCCTACAATAGACACAACAAAACACAAACTAAGTGAGAGTAAAAATATGGTTTATAATCCTATGTAAAATACCAAGGAGTTGAATAATAAACAAAGCATGATAATCCGATATACAAAGTTTATGGGAGAGTATACAACCAATGCCTTGTTGTTGAGGATTCTTCTCAAAGGAGCCTTTCCTCAAAGCTTTAAAATTTCAATTTTCAAGTTTTGATCATTGGATAATTCATTAAAAGTTTTCTGGGATTGGCAAGAGGAAAAAGTTTCAATAGCCTTAGGAGTTAGTTCCAAGTCAATTTTTGGGTTTTTAATCCAATTGGTGTTCTCAAGCATAAAATCTATAAACTAGAAATAAAAGGTCTTATTTTATTTTAAAATATAAAAAAAGGTTTGTTGATTCACAAAAATACCACATTTTATTCATCTTTCATATACCATTTGTCACCTTATTCCTATTTTATCCTTCCATAAAATCATTAATATCCACCACTTTGATAATACATATGGGTTTATATTATCATTTTCCAAATCATTTATTTTTGATTATTCTAAGTGAATTTGTGGTTAAATATTAAGAAAATTAATATATTTTCATTATACCTCAAAGTTGATGAATTTGGTGATGATTACAGGTATATTTGAAGACTTTAACAAGCTCAAAAGTCACCACCTAGCCTCAAATTCGAATTTCATCTTCAAGATGTGGGCTAATTTCAAGGAGAAGATCATGGAAATGTGGAGAGAATATCTCATCCAATATTTGTTGGAGGATTTGAAGGGATGGGTTGAGAGAAAAGTGGGTTTGTTGTGGATTTGAAGGGATAAGATGAGAGAATATTGGATCTGTAATTATTGTTGAGCCCAGAAATGGCCTCTTTTAACCATCCTTAATCACCTTTTCTTCCCCTATCCTACCCCATTCAGCATTCCAATCAGACATGTTATTTACACTCTACTCCTCAAACTACCAAGGTATGTCTGGTCATTGCTTTATTTTATTAATACTTATGATTGTGATAATTAAAGTTGTGTATCTCTCAAATGTGCTAACATGTTATGGTTTATAAAGGTAGTTTGAGATAAGTGGACTGCAGGAAGATTGGGCTGAACAAGTCTCGAAAGGAGGGATATTCACTGCTCAAGTGGATCCTCATCCCTCCTATCATCACCCAAGGCACGTGGTTCTAATGTGACATCCTAGACAGAGCTGTGACAAGAAAGCTATAACAGAATGTGCCATAATTGGAAATCCTTAGTACATTGCTACTCGGGTGTGGTTTTGATCAGAAAATATCGCTACTCCTGGGCCAATTAACAGCTTTCCCGTGCTTTCTATCTCTGATCTAGGGCGCCTGAAGATCAAAGATCTTCATGGCTTCCCTAGAATAGGATCAGATGTTACGATCCACATGATATAAATATGGAAAGTTGTCTCGACCCACGGGGTTGCTGGACATATAATTCATTCACTGTATTAGCTGTGGGGAACAATTTGTGTAACCATTCTATCTTTTAATACAAGGAGTTACTTCTGACTTAAGAAGATTTACGTTGTTCAGCCAGCGTCTCTGTGTGAAGGTTGGGCCCACCTTCCACAGAGATTGCTGAGTTAAATTAGGACTTTTTAATTCATTTGTTGCGTGATGTCCTGTTAATTCTATTCCTTTTGTACGCAGCTATAGTGAGTGTGATTTACAGTGTAATTGTGATTGCAATTCCTTGAGATCTGTAAGTGGTACAGAGTGACAGTCGACTGAGTAGGTAACTATCTTTTATGCAATTCGTGTGGTAGCTGTAAACAGCTCTGTTCATCCTAAGGTCTTAGTCGTTGTTCCATGAATCCTTGCAACTTGTCTTTACTATTATGATTGTTGAATTTCATTCCTGCATTTCAAATTCTTAGGGTAGTTGAACTCAATCTTTTGCAATTGAATTCCTAGGTCAATATTCAATTTATGCTTGTGGCTTTCTAGAGTAATCCGATTGAATAGGTGAATTAATCATTCAGGGATGCGAATATGATTTCCTTTCATCTGCAACTATAATTTGAATCCTTGTTATTTTTCCTTAATGCTTAGCAGGAAGTAATTAAGATTGTAGTACTTAGAGGATAAATGGGATTACACAGGTTCTTGGGATGAGCATAGTTGACAGAGGATAGTAGTGTTCAATTGCAGTGACTTTATGTTTAAGCATATACTGTGCATTTTATCCTTTGAAATACAAGATTTTCCTGGGTTGAAAATAAATATTGTACACTCTGTATGTTTGTAGTAATCTACTTGCATATTGAGTGCTCGACATTTTGGCGCCATTGCCGGGGAAGGATAAAAATTAAACACCATCATTAGTTGCATTTGGTAATTGATTCTAGTCAGTCTTTTCTACTTTCTTTGTTGTAATGATTTGGGTTGCATGAATACTAGAAGGGTAAAGCATGATCATCTTTCAACTCCCAAAACCCCACAAAATACTAACAGTGCAGGTGGCTTGGGTCGCGGTCGAGGTCCACCATTGGGCAGAAGGACATTCATTGACGATCTTGTTGACACAATTGATTCATCCACCAGGGCTCACCATTAAGAAACCCTTATCAGAATAAACCCTGCCGATCCTAGAGCACCAGCGTCAGGGTCCATAGTGGAGAATACACGAGCAGCCGCGACTTCCTCGAATATCCCTGCAGAAGAGGACACAGCTGTTACAACTGGACCTCCTGGTAGAGGCCCAATATACCACATTTACGGGAAGGTTGTAACTTAAGAAGAGTGGACGCAGTTCCACCAAAATATTACTGATCAGTGGAAGAATAAAGAAAAGAATGAGGAAAAGAAAGAGGAAAAGAACGAAGAAAAGAACGAGGAAAAGAACGTAGGAACGAAAGAAGAGGAGAAAACAGAAGAGGAGATGAGTAACAGACATGAGTTTGACAAGGAAGAGGCAATGGGGGAAAGCTATCATCATGAAAATCACTCCCTACCTGAAGGAACGGTGGCTACACTGTAATTCCCGATTCAGCAGCCAGAGGGGATAGCCACTATGAAAAATATCTCACCATCGGTGTTTCCTCGCTTCCATGGAAGAGCAGCAGAAGATCCAAACGAATTCCTTTTTGAATTCGATATCCTCTGTCATAGCTATGATTATGTCGCCAATGCACAAAAGCTAAAACTCTTCCCTGCCACCCTGAAGGACAATGCATTATGCTGGTTCATGAGCCTATGAGGAGGAACTGTTGCTAACTGGGATAGAATGAAATAAGTGTTCCTGGAGAAATACCAAGAATATTGCAACACCAAGGATAAAAGAGAGGAATTATTCAAAATGGTACAGAAGGAGGACGAGAGTCTGGATGATTTTGTGGAATGAATTTTTTACAACGTGCAACGAGCTGGGCAAATGAACATGGGACCAGATGTGCTCAAGATAATCCTGCTTCGTGGGATCAGGGATGATTGTTTAGATATGTTAAACCTATTAGGAAAGGGATATATCTCCAAGGAATATTTTGGAAAGATTGTGGAATTATGTAAGAGGTACCCTAGGGGGTCTTCTAGGAACAACAGGCGGGACAAATGGGATAAGCTAGAAAGCGATGTTTTCGACAGAATTCAGAAGTTGTCTAATGGAGGAGCCACCCATGCAGAGATAGGCAATCTCCTTGAAAATTTTAAAATAGAAATGATGAGCTCTATCTCCTTGGAGATCGATGTCCTGAAGGAAAAATAAAAATAGGCAGTGAAGGATCTCACACTAGGTGTGTTCTGCCCCCGATGTAGAAAGAACCATCCTCTGAGGGAGTGCTCGCTCGATAAAGTAGAGGTATCTCAGCTGTACAAGTTGAACCATGACATGAAAGAATGTCCCTCACTCCCCCAAGTGAAGGCTGTCCTGCATGCATCAACTCTAGAAGTGGAATCGGCCTATTTCATTGCACAAAAGAAACCTTGGCATCCTTGAAATCAAGGTATGCCCCCAGACTCGTTTCCATTTTTGAATAATATGAGCAATTGGAATAATATGAAAAATGTGAATACATAGTTCCCTTCAAATTATGCTCAGTGGAATCCTTTGCAACCTGCAATGCAAAATTATAACTCATGGAATCCCTGGACACAGCCACCACACCAACCTACTTCATGGTCTCCTGGATGGAGGAATTTCCATCCCGGGAACCAGTTTCCTCAACCGCCTCCACCACAATAGTCACCATATTCTCATCAATACCCTCAATACCCTTAATATCCTCAATACCCACCTCAGTAGTCGCAGCTGCAGCTGCAGAACAATTCTGTCCCTAATGTGTTAGTTCGACCTTAGCTTCCTGCCAAACCTAATCCTAACCTGAATAATAAAACAGTCCATCAATTGGAGACTATCAACATGCCAGCCTACTGTCTTTCCCCTGTACCTTGTAGTGATATTCACTTACGATCGGGCAAAATAGTAGAACCTGTAATTACAGAAGATGCTTCACCTTCTGTACATGAGGAAGGGGTGAGTCCACAACATCCATCCGATACATTTCCTATTGTTGAAGATGCTGAACATCCCATAGATGGGACGACTGAAACACAAAATGATAAATCTGGCAATACGCATCGTACCCAGGTGATTAGGTAACCACTGTACCTCGAGAGATTAATGCTACCAAGGGCGGGGGGCAACCTCAGTTTAACCTCCTAGGAGAGTTATGGAATCTTTATGTTAAAATCCCCCTCCTTCAAGCTCTTCAAGATGTACCTATTTATGCTAGAGCTGTTCGGGACCTGTGCATCAAGAAGCCAGGAAGGAAGCCCAGAGATCCTCCTACTGTTCACGTCATAGGAAAATTATCTGCATTAATAACAGGAAAGATCCCAGTGACTAAGTATGATGACCCTGGGAATCCCACTGTTACTGTGCAGATAGGGAATACAAAGATACCCAACGTGCTGGTAGAGTTAGGAGCAACGATTAATGTCATAACAATTGAGACCGTAAGAAAACTTGGGCTCACTAATCTTAGGCTGACCCCCACTATTTTAGAACTGGTGGAATGATCTACCATTAAACCTGAAGGGATTCTAGATGATCTCGTCATCTCAGTTGATTCATGGGAATATCCTGCTGACTTCTTGGTGTTACAACCAAAGTCGTAGCTAGGAGGACACCCATTAATTCTGGGAAGGCGTTGGTTGGCCACAGCTGATACTTGCATCAGCTATCGATCTGGGTCTATGACCATATCTGATGGCACCGAGACTAAGAACCTCACCCTTTACCCTCCAGCTCGGCCAAGTCTAGAGGCTGAAACTTCTTTTTGGATAGAGCCGGAGGAAGAGGAGGATGTTCAGCCACTATTAACTATAGGGAAGGCCTTAACTTTTAAGAATGAAACGAGAGATGATGCTATTAATAATTTCATCAGTGAACCCACTTCAGTCGATAAAGAGGTTTATCAAATCCTGAACATTACTCTGGGCAAGGAAGAACAAGAAAATATCACAAAAGAAACACTAGTCGGTGACTCACACATAATCCCAGTATTGAAAAACTCGAAAAGTATTCCTATTGAGGTAGAGTTTGGAAAAACCTTGAATATTAATCCTAATATCTCCTTATATGAATAGAAGCACCTGATCAGTCTCTTGAAAGAACACAAGGGGGCGTTCTCCTGGAAGTATACAGACATGAGGGGTATTCCCTCTAATCTGTGCACCCATCATATTTATATTAAAAGTGACTCCCGGCCTGTGTGCCAGCCTCAACGATGAATGAACCCCAATTTGAGGGACATAGTGAAGGAAGAAATCTAGAAACTCTTGGAAGTAGGATTTATATATCCTATTTCAGATAGCAAGTGGGTTTCCCCGCTTGTAATTGTACCCAAGAAAAATGGTAAATGGAGAGTCTGTGTCGACTATAGGGAGCTAAACAAAGCCACATAAAAGGACCACTTCCCTTTGCCCTTTATTGACCAAGTACTTGAAACCGTTTCGGGAAAGAAGTTTTTCTCCTTCCTAGATGGGTTCAGTGGGTACAACCAAGTTCAGATTGCTCCTGAGGACCAGGATTAAACCACCTTCACTTGTTCGTGGGGGACGTTTTCCTACAGGGTGCTCCCCTTTGGTTTATGTAATGCACCAACAACATTTCAAAGAGCTGTAATTGGCATATTCTCTGAGCTAGTTAATGATAGTATGGAAATCTTTATGGACGATTTTACTCCTTATGGCAAGTATTTTGAGGAAGCATTGGAAAATTTAAATAAAGTTCTAACTCGCTGTGAATAGACCCAACTCTCTTTAAGCACTGAAAAGTGCCATATGATGATGAGTGAAGGGGTCGTATTGGGGAATTTCATCTCTGTCAATGGCATTCAGGTGGACCCCTCAAAAATCAAGGTGATAAAAAATATACCTACCCCTACAACTCAAAAAGAGGTGCGAAGTTTTTTGGGACATGTTGGATATTACCGAAGGTTTATAGAAAATTTATCCAAACTTGCTTCTCCTTTGTTTTCTCTGCTAATGAAGGATGCACAGTTTGTTTGGAGTGAAGCATGCCAGACAACGTTTGATAAGCTTAAGGAGAAGCTGTCCACAACTCCTATCTTAAGAGGACCTGATTGGACCCTACCCTTTCATATTTCTTCAGATGCCTCTGATATTGCCATCAGAGCATTTTTAGGACAGTAGGATGGTCAAGTACCTTATGCAATCTATTATGTTAGTAAAAATTTAGCCCCTACTGAACTTAATTATACTTTCACTGAAAAAGAATTCTTAGCTATTGTTTACTCCATTAATAAATTTCGACATTACATTACTGGGTATGCTACGTTTGTGCACATTGACCACTCTGCCATTAAATATTTAATGAACAAACCAGTCACTAATGCCAGAGTGACCAGGTGGCTCTTATTATTACAGGAATTTGATATTAACATTATAGATAAACCTGGGAAAGAAAATGTTGTCGCTGATTTTTTATCCCGTTTCACTAACAGTGATGATAATTTGATTTTTGAGGACTCTTTTCGAGATGAACATCTATTCGCACTTTCAGCTCATTCCCCCTGGTATGCAGACGTCGCTAATTATTTGGTTGTAGGAAGGATCCCGCCACATATGTCTAAAAGAGAAAAGAGAAAAATTATCCAGCAAAGTGCCAGGTATTGTTGGGTAAACGATCATCTCTTCTACACAGGACCTGATCTTGAGATTAGAAGATGTGTAAGGGAAGATGAAATATTTCATATACTAAAAGCCTATCACGATGAACCTTGTGGGGGACACTTTGCAGACAGACAGAAGAACAGGGCACAAAGCGCTGTGGATGGGCTACTATTGGCCAACTCTTTTCAGGGATGCTAAAAGGTATGTTCATTCTTGTGACAACTGCCAAAGGATGGGCCAGCCCAATAGAACAGATTAGATGCCTCTACAACCTCAAGTAGTAGTTGAACCATTTGATAGATGGGCTTTGGATTTCATTGGCCCTATCATCCCTCATTGCAAACAAAAATCCTACATTCTGGTTTGTACTGATTATATGACCAAGTGGGTAGAATATGTAGCCTTGGCTAAGGCTAACGACCAGGCTGTGATTGATTTTCTATACAGTGAAATCTTTACCCGTTTTGGGGTACCTAAGGAAGTAGTTACCGATGGGGGACCGCAATTCATGTCACATCAATTTGAATCCCTGCTACGAAAGTATCATGTTCAGCATAGGGTGGCTTCACCTTACCACCCTCAATCCAATGGGCAGGTGGAAAGCACTAATAAAATGATTGAAACTATCCTTACGAAGATAGTTAAGAGCCATCGAAAAGATTGGGCTGAAAGGCTTCCGGAAGCACTGTGGGCATATCGCATGACTTGGCGTAACACCACAGGTTTCTCTCCTTATGATTTAGTGTATGGAAAAAGTGCCATCTTTCCAATTGAATTTGAAATCAAAACCCTGAAGACAGCCACCAAAGTGAATCTGGATGTAACTGAAGCCTAGAAGAGAAGGTTAAATCAACTAAATGAATTGGACGAGAATCAGATAGCTGCAGTAGACCAAACTGTGTTAATTCAGCAATAGAGATCCAATTGGCATGACCGATTCATTAAAAAGAAGGTCTTCTGTGAGGGAGACTGGGCATTACTATACGATTCTAGATTCAAAAGAGATTTTAAAGGTAAATTATGCACAAGGTGGCTAGGCCCATACCTGGTAGACAGGGTATTTGACAACGACACTGTACGCCTGGTGACCATTGATGAAAACCGCGTACCATTATTTGCTAATGGTCACAGGATGTGACTGTACCGTAAGCCTATTTCAAAAGATGCATTTATTTTGCAAATTGCCGCTGACCCCGACTATCAGCTGGCACCAAGTCAGGAACTTCTCTCTGCCTTTGTCAATCCTTAAACTATAAATCACGCTTGAATTACTGTACATAAATAATTGTTTTTTTTCCTATTTCATTATATTGTTTTTTTTCCTTTTGCATTTGATCTTCTCATTGCTGTTGTTTTTCCCAAAAAAAATTCTAGGGAAGCGCCCAGGGGTATGACCATATTGGGCTTGTCGAATGGGAGTCGTTTTCCTATGCCTTCCCGTTCCATTTTTCCTTTTCCTTTAATAAATTTTTTCGGCGGCTGCAACATCTTTTCTGGCGACTACAACATCTTTCTTGGCAGCTGTAAATATTTCCCCGGCAGCTGTGACATTTTTTTTTTCCCAGCGGCCGTGACCCTTTTTCCCGGTAGATATGAACCTTCTTTTCAGGCGGTTGCAACATCTTTTCCTGTAGCCGTAAATCCTTCCCGACAACTGTCAACTTTTTCCCTGGAAGCCGTGACTTTTTTTCCAGTGGCTGTGACCCTTTTCTTGGCAGCTGTGAACCCTTTTTCCGACGGCTGTGACATCCTTTTTTGACGGCTGTGACATCTTTTTCCGACGGCTGCAACATCTTTTCCGGTGGCTGTAACATCCTTTCCTACGGTCGTAAATACTTCCCACCAGCCGCAATCCTTTTCCCAATGGTTGCGACATCTTTTCTGGCAGCCGTGAACCCTTTTCTGACAGCTGCGACATCTTTTCCAACGGCTGTGATATCTTTTCCGGTAGCCGTGAACCTTTCTCTGACGGCTGCGACATCCTTTCTGGTGGCCGCGACATATTTTCTGATAGCTGCAAATCCGCTATATTTTCCTGATGTTTCTAGCATTAAGGGCCACGTTTCTATTTCAAAACCTGCGGTGGTAACTCTTGTGTTATTGGAAAATTGATTTATATGCCATTAAAACTGCTAGATTTGGCTCCAATTCCGCCTCCTCGTGCCGGCAATTTGGTCCATAAGGTGACAGTTTTTTTTTCATAATTCCGACCATGTGGACGTGATGATTTGAGTTTCACTAGCGGAAAGAATTATTGCAGTATCCCAGTTATAATGATTAAATTAATGACTGAGGATGAGTTCGGCTTCCGCAATGTCAGCAACCACACGTTCCACTATTTTTCGAAGGATATCCAGCGTGCAGTCTCAAAATGTATGGCTTTGATTAATCACGTGATTAAGTATTGATATAATTTAACAATATTAGTCATACCTCTATTTTTATGACCATTATTTCCTAATTAACTATTTCCCCCATGCAACGTAAAAGACTAATAACTGCCACCTTCCCCAATTCAGAATGAAATTTCGAATGATTTGGTGTGCTGAACTTTCCAAATTTACCCATTCCCTAACATCTCCTCTTAGCGATTCGTGCATTCTCTATGTTGTAATCTCCATTCTTGGACTCTGTAATCTGTGGAACAACAACCTTAGTCTGAATCCAGGACCATGGGGATTCCATCTCATTACGAACCTTCAAATACACAGGATCTTAGGAAGAATGCTGTGGTTTTTGCCATCTTTCAAGCCACCGGTTGGACAAAATTTTTCAAACCACTGGACGGATTCAATCGTGAAGCAGCGTTACAATTTGCTCTAAACCTCATAGAAACTTACTCCAAGGTTTGAGGGCAACGCATCGAAGTCTCCGAGGCTATTAT
This sequence comes from Pseudotsuga menziesii, assembly GCA_001517045.1. Classification (NCBI taxonomy): domain Eukaryota; kingdom Viridiplantae; phylum Streptophyta; class Pinopsida; order Pinales; family Pinaceae; genus Pseudotsuga; species Pseudotsuga menziesii. Next base: position 92,711 of record LPNX010865846.1, read on the forward strand.
ATCTGAGGTTACTACCATCCCTCAGGTGGGAAGGGCATGGTTTGGACGTCGAGTCCCCACTACTACAGCATTGAAATCCTTTTTAATAGAGGGGGAGTAGGTTCAAACGTCAAGAAGAGGGATAGCACTATAGTCATTTCCGTAGCCATGGGACCAGGTCACTATCTTCCTTAAGAAATACATCACTTGTGAAGGTAGGTACCAAACTGTTTATAATTCTGAATTACCTTTACTATCTCATCTCCACCATAGAATTTTGTTGAACATTCCATATTATCTGCTTCATTATTTGCATCATATGGCGGGATTTGTCCAAGCTGCTAAGCACCCACTCACCTCACTGACCCACCATGGTCTTATCAAATTAATAATCTTGAGAACCCTTGCTCAGTATAATATAACCTGGGAGAAATTCACAGCTCGAGCTCAGGAACTCGCTCCCTTTCCTGGTGTCCCAATAGATCAAGAACAGGCTCATCCACAACAGGGGGGACATGAACCACAATAGGAGGACCAAAGTCCCTCCAATGTAGT
>LPNX010865846.1:93330-150884 GCA_001517045.1 Pseudotsuga menziesii
AAGACCCAAATAACAGGGCAGCTCTGACAGCAGAAGGTGAAATTGGAGCAGCACTAAATGCTGTGACAATTGAACCTGAAGGTGACAGAGCCATGGTAATGGAAGGAAATATTGAGCTGGTAACCATTGAATCCTCACCAGAGTGGGGAGGAACTTTGATTGAGGAAGAACAGCCAGAGGAGCAAGAAAACGCTAGAACAGGGGATATTCCTTCTACCTCAGCTGTGAATCTCGACGTCCCAGCACCACAAAAGAAAAGAAAGAGATCAATTGATGAAATTAAAACAACCCCACCAATAATAAGGAAAATAACCAGATCAGTTGTAGCAGTAGAGGCAGCAAGAAAAATATGGGCAACCCTAGAGGCACAAATTGAGTTCCCTATTCTTGCACCTAGGCCAATTGATGCGCCACAAGGGCCAGTCGAGGAAGAACCCAAAATTGAAGGACTTCAGTTTGAGAATACACCATTAAAAGAATAAGTCCAAACACTTAGAAGGGAATTGGAAACTTGGAAAGAAACTTGCAGGAAACAGGGTGAAAGGAAAATGCACACATTAGTGGAGGCTGCGGATCAACTAGAGGGATCAAATTATACCAATCCTGCCAAGGAAGAAGAGCAAGTGGTCTATCCCACCTGTGGGGAAATCTTTAAGGAAGCAGGCCACAAGATTGTAATTTGTGCTTGTACAACAAAACAGTCTACACCTACAATAGAGGAAGCTGCAGAAGAAGAAGATGCTGTCACACAAGAACCAGCATCTTTAAACATTCTTGATGAAGTTGCCACCAACTCTGGGACAGAAGAACCAAGGGATGAAATCATGCCTGATGGTGGAGACAAAGAGTGCACTTTGAGTCCAGAATGCTCCCATGATGCAGAAATTATAGAAGCAGAGCCACAGAGGCAAGACAATGATGAACTTGAACAGGGTGCTGTAACACAAGAACCAGCATCCCTGAGTATACTTGTCCAAATGGCCGAGCAATTGGGCATTAGAGGAAATTTCAACTCAAAATGGGCCTTTTAACTTTTATTCAAATTCCATGTAATCATGTGTTAGCTAATGAAATCACTTTAAATTTGAAATACCGTATAGGTCTTAAACACTTTTTTAATATAAATTTGGGGTTAGGTATCATAAAAAAAACTACTTTTTTTGTTTGTATTTTTGACATATCTCCTTGTGTTTTTACTCAAATTTCGATTGGGAGAGCTCGTTGGATGCGGAATTAAATTATGCATCCAATGAGTACCCACTCGGCATACTTTTGATAGACCCCGCTACCTCAAAAACAAGAAATACCTGAAAAAATGGAATGTTGATGTCATCATTCCATTTTTTCAAGTATTTCTTGTTTTTGGGGTAGCGGGGTCCATCAAAAGTATGTTGAGTGGGTACTCGTTGGATGCGGAATTTAATTCCGCATCCAACGAGCTCTCTTGATCGAAATTTGAGTAAAAACACAGGGAGATATGTCAAAAATACAAACAAAAAAGTAGTTTTTTTCTTTTCTTCCTCCAAAATTAATAAATATTATTTTATTATTTTAACTATTATTTTATTAGTTCATTTTAGGAGGCCCATTTTGAGTTGAAATTTCCTATAATGAGAATGACTGGGGATGGAGGACACTCTGGAGCTTAATAAAGAATTCTGCACTATAACCCCATAATGTTCCCATGATACAGAAATTATAGAAGAAGAACTGCAACAACAGGGGGATAAAGAAGTAAGCCAGGATGTTGCTACACAAGAACCAACATCCTTGGAGGTTGCAGCAAGGACTCCTGAAATGCAACTAGAAGATAACCCTGAAGTGGATATCATCCCTGATATACATTGGAGTGAAGATGAATAGGTCCAGACACAATCCTCAGGTGATACTGAAATCCTTGAGGAGCACCTGCACACTGAAAAAGACATTCAATCTCAGCAGTAGAAGGAAAAAGAAGACACTATTACACAAGAACCAGTGTCTCTAGGACTGATGGATGTGGCTGTTGAAGAAAATACAGAGGAAGTTGCTGTCACACAAGAACCAGCAACTCTCATAAGAACTTTAGATGTTCATGGTACCCAAGAAGAAGACACTGTTACACAAGAACCAGTGTCTCTAGAAGAAATGGATGTAGCTGTTGAAGAGAGTCCAGAGGAGGTTGCTGTCACACAAGAACCAACAACTCCCATAATAACTTCAGATGTGTAGGGCACCCAAGAAGAAGACACTGCTACACAAGAACTAGTGTCTCTAGAAGCAATGGATGTAGTTGTTGAAGAGAGTGCAGAGGAGGTTGTTGTCACACAAGAACCAGCAACTCTCATAATAAACTTAGATGTGCAGGATACCCAAGAAGAAGACACTGTTACACAAGACCCAGTTTCTCTAGAAGCAATGGATGTAGCTATTGAAGAGAGTCCAGAGGAGGTTACTGTCACATAAGAACCAACAATTCCCATAATAACTTCAGATGTGCAGGGTACCCAAGAAGAAGACACTGCTACACAAGAACCAGTGTCTCTAGAAGCAATGGATGTAGTTGTTGAAGAGAGTCCAGAGGAGGTTGCTGTCACACAAGAACCAGCAACTCTCATAATAAACTCAGATGTGCAAGATGCCCAAAAGGAAGACACTGCCCCACAAGAACTAGTGCCTCTACCCCTTAGAAATTTCATTGAGTTGGAATCAGATCAAGAGGAGCATCATAACGAGGAAATCCTGAACCTCGCAGCAGAAGTCTCAATTCTGAGAATGGAGGTGATCAAATGGAAGAGCCAGGTGGAGGAATACCAGAGAGGGATGATTTATCTTAGTGAGCATAGAAAAATTATCAGGGGATTGGAAGAGAATTGAGCAGAAGAACGTATGGCCCACAGAATTCGAGAAGAAGAGCTACAGAGCAATTTGAGAGAGTTGAAAAAGTTCCAATCCATGCAGAAGGAAAAAGAGAAGATGTATGCTCTCTCTCAAGAACTCCTGGGCACCAGGATGCCTTCTTCCTCTTACCCCGTATTCCTGTTTGAACAGTTTGTTTGGTTTAAACTGAAGGCTGTGAAGGAAGGGAGGTCATTTGAAATAACGACCTCAGCAAAGTTTTTGGAAAAATTCTTTGGAAGTAATTTTGAGGATCAAAATTTGCTGTGTGAACTATACTTGCATGAGATGGCTTGCCCTCTGGACCGCCATTCAAATCCTATTCCATTTGCAGGGGATGTTCAACTGAGAGCTTTTGCTTCTTTTGTGAGCAATCATGCTCAATGAGAAAGGTCTTTTCAAACCTTTTCTCACAATGAAGCTCACACTAACCTGTGGATTCGAAGTGAACCTTAGAATCTTGGTATTCTTTTTGCTCGGTACAAGAGTTTTATTTCAAGTCCTACCCAGGCTCAGCATATAATGATACTTCAGGAGGAAGTGATCTCTACTTGCTCTAACTACATTTCCATACACTAGAAAGCAGCATTGGAAGGGAGTAAGCACAGATGGCAGGCTGCCTCCCCTATACTCAGAAGCCGAGACCCCTATTGTTTTAGTAATTTCAAATAGGCACTTTCCAGGGTCAAGGGCTATGTGGGATGTATCAGGGAATGTGGGGTTAATTGGTTGGGTTTGAAGTTCAAATTCCCCCTCATCTGGTGGCCAGCAAAACCGTATAGCATGGAATTCTCCTTAACTAGGGCAGAGGAGCAGCGATGCTGGAGGTATTGGATTGCTCACAGAGGATTCTTAGAAAAAAATGAGGTGCCTGAGTTTCCTTACAATTTTTTCTCTCTCCACAAGTAGAGCTCAGTACAGGATTTAGATTCTGAATGATGCAGGTTGTTGCATGAGGACATGCAATAGGATAGTTGGGGGGAGATGTTGAGCCCAGAAATGGCCTCTTTTAACCATCCTTAATCACCTTTTCTTCCCCTATCCTACCCCATTCAGCATGCCAATCAGACATGTTATTTCCAGTCTACTCCTCAAACTACCAAGGTATGACTGGTCATTGCTTTATTTTATTAATACTTAAGATTCTGATAATTAAAGCTATGTATCTCTCAAATGTGCTAACATGTTATGGTTTATAAAGGTAGTTTGAGATAAGTGGACTGCAGGAAGATTGGGCTGAACAAGTCTCGAAAGGAGGGATATTCGCTGCTCAAGTGGATCCTTAACCCTCCTATCATCACCCAAGGCACGTGGTTCTAATGTTACATCCTAGACAGAGCTGTGACAAGGAAGCTGTAACAGAATGTGCGATAATTGGAAATCCTTAGTACATTGCTGCTCGGGTGTGGTTTTGATTAGAAAATATCGCTACTCCTATGCCAATTAACAGCTTTCCCGTGATTTCTATTTCCTTACCATGCCACGTTTGTAATAGCTAGTGTTATTTAGGGCGCCTGAAGATCAAATATCTTCATGGATGCCCCAGAATAGGATTGTTGGGGTGCGCACCCTAACGGTCCTTAGGATGGGTAACTTCGCGGAGTTACGGGAGATTGTAAGCGGAGTTATGACTCAAAATAGTCTTAGGGGTGTCGACGTTGAGTAAAAAAACCTTATTTTGTAATAAACCCATGGTTTAAATCCAGGGTTTAGGGTTCAGGGTGCCCATGGCTTGAGTCCATGGTTTTGTAATAAGTGCGCTATATAAATAGGCACTCTTGTAAATAAGTCAGGTTAGGATTTTTTGTGTAAGAGTAACTGATGTGAAGCTAAGGCTATTTTGTAAGAAAAGGTTAAGTCCCAGCTGTGTGTGTGGATGACCTCTGTAGTTGTGTGCACAGAGGGTTTTGGGTGATTAAGGAAATCTGCAGCTGTGTGCACAGAGGCCTGCAGCTGTGTGCGCGGCTTTGAGGAATTGAAGGGATCTGCAGCTAAGTGCGCAGATCAGAACTGTGGTTTTTGTAGAAAGTTGAATAAAACACAGTTCTGTGGACGTAACCCATACACTGGGGGGTGAACCACGTTATATCTTGTGTCATGGTTATGTGTGATATTTTTGTTGTGTTCTTTCATGCATTAATATCTATATATCTGATAAGTAAAGATCTCTGCTAGATAATAACTTCGCTGTGAATTCCCAGTAAAGGGTTGCGCAAGGCACTGTTTGTTTATCTAACCGCGAAGCTAAATAAGTGAATGTTAAGCTCTATGATTTATATTTATAATTTGTTTAAAAGCTAAAGGTACAGTAATATCCCTCTTCTGCTTGCAGAAATTTGGTTCTGCGGCACCCCATAGCTGCTTCGGGTGAGACTGCAGCCTGTTCGCAGGTTGTTGCCGAAAGGGCCAACACTGTGGGTCTTTTGTTGGTGCGAAGTTAAAGGTATAAAACCTGGGTTTGCCCTATAGCTCAACAAATTGGTTCTATTTCCGGTTGAACTCAGTATCTACTCAAGAGGGGTTTACGTCGTACCTCAAGGGCTATGTTCTGGAGACCCCCTGTGAAGGAAATTGGTGATTGGCTTGATGAGACTTATCTAAAATTCGCTGAGCAAGAGAACAAAGATCCGCGTCATAGTGCAAATGAATTTTTACAAAGGTATGTTTTTTGTGATGTTTATGAAATTTTCTTTGGTAGTATCCACATAAAGTTGCACCAGTGGTTATCCAGGTTAACAGAGAGAAGGACAAACTTCCAAGAACATCAGTTTCCTACTTGGACCCCCGTGAGAATTAATATACTAAAAAGGGTGAACAGCGAGATATCCCACGCTGTTGATTTCTGGACAACGTGAACCCTTGAAGCATTTTTGATGGAGTTCGCCATCGACACGAGTACCTCCTTTAGTGAAGCCGAGCGGCAGTTTTTCAAAGGACCAAGGGGTAAGTTTTTGAATTCATTTAGTTTGAGAATTAAAATGCTATTGGTTGAAAAAGGTATACTGCTAATTGAATCAAACTGTTAGATTTAGTATTACTAACCTATGGTTGTAAGTGAAAATACCTTCGACGAGCAAAGTGGTGTGCTGCGAAGTGGTAAAAGGTACAAGAGAGAGTTTGGATCCTATTCCCAGGGTCAGCATACCGACTATCCCCCTGTAAATCCTGCAGATTCAAAACCCAAAGAAACCCCTTCTGTTGGAAACCCTCCGGTAACCCCGCAGCGAAGACCTATTATCCCTGAGAACCCGTCGCAGTCTGAAAGTCATCCTAGCCCGAGTATTCCTATCACAGGTCAGTCTACCCCAGTAAGTTCTCCCCTGCCTACTTCCAGTCCCCCTCCCTCCCCCCCTAGACCTGCGATGGTCCCTATGAATGACGATATTAAACTTCCTATTTTCAAAGGAACTGGATCAGAGGATCCAGAACAGTTCTGGTTTTTATGTGAAGCAGTGTGGACTGCTAAGTCCATTACGGATCAAGATACAAAAAGAGCACAGCTGGTTACTTCTTTAAGAGACCGTGCTCTGACCTGGTTCATGAAGTTCTCCAGCACTTAGAACCATGCATTGCCTGATATAAAAACAACAATGATAAAGGAATTTAAGAAGCCGAAATCAGAGTTGTAGTGTATCATGGAGTTGAAAGAGATTCAGCAGAAGCGCGGCGAGTCAGTGTGGGACTTTGATTAGAGGTTCAAATTTCTGCTAGACCAAGTCAGTTTCACCATTGGACCTACGCAACACAAGGAATGGCTCATTGCAGCGTTACTACCACATATCCGAACTCCACTCATGCAACAGAATGTTGCTGACCAGTAGGAGGCTCTGGAAATCGCGATGAAGCTTGAAACCGCCCCTGTCACAGACAATTCTGGTATTGCTCAAATTCAAGCGCAGTTGGCAGCGATGGCTCTGGAGCTTCGGGATACGAAACAAGGAAAAACCGGTTGCGAAGAGGTTTGGTGTACACAATGTCGCACTGAAGGTCATGCCAAGGAACAGTGTCCTGTGGTAAGAAATTACCTGAATACTGGTATGCCCAACTCGTTTACGTCGCAATTTCTTTATTGTGAGCTTTGTAGAACAACAGGGCAACATCGACCTGAAGAATGCTATTTGCTACAGAGGTATGGAAAAGTACCCAAGAACCCTTACTGCAAATTCTATAAGTCCGTAGGACATAATGAAGATGAGTGTCGTAGTTATGACCTCATGAGAGAACGCACCTACGATGCCTATCGGGTACAAAATGAGGGACCGAGTACTGATGGCTATGGCTACCGGGGTGGTGCATCATGTAGAGGTGCTTTTGGAGGCCGTGGTTGTGGTAGTATGGCTGGCAGAGGACGCGGTTAGGTGGTGTGTTATAACTGTAACCAGGCCGGACATCTGGCTCGTGACTGTTGGAACCCCACTACGACATGTTGGTATTGCCAGGCAGTAGATCATGTGATTGAGCAGTGCCTGCAGTTGATAGCTAAGATTCACGAAAGAAACAGTGCCCCTACTTAGAATCTTTAGATGATTTCCGTCAAGCAGAGACCTACCCCAGCCATTAATATTGTTACCCAGAGCGGAGCTACGACGCACATATAGACTAAGGAGGAACAGCCTGATGAAGCTTGGGTTCGTAAGGCCCCCGTGAAAGTTCCTGCCTATGATCTTGAAAAAGTGAAAGAGACATTCATGGAAGCCCAGAAAGATTCTGTGGATTCTAGTACATCAGTAGTACTTGCGCAACCACATCAGCAGCAGTCGCTGCCGCACGAGGCTTCGATGGATAAAGTAAGTACCCTGTCCTCCTTTTTACAGAGTTTTCTGAAACTCTTAAGAAATCAGAATGCTCTAAGTGAGTTGCAGAAAGTTATCGCTTCCTGCGAACCTCAACAAAGTTCTGGTCAGGAAAAACCTGTTAATAGAGTCAGAAGAACTGGCAGGGAAATGAGATTGAATGCTCAAATAGGAGAATATGATATGACTGATGTTATTTTGGATCTAGGATCAGAGGTAAATGTCTTAACCAAACAGACCTCGGAACAAATTTGAAAACCTACCCTTGACTGGTCATCTATACAGTTGAGATTAGCCAATCAGCAGAATATTGTGCCCCTAGGATGATTCCCTAATGTCCCAGTAGATATTAATGGCGTCTATACTGTAGCAGACTTTGAAGTTATTGAGATCATTGACGACCACAATCCTTATCCATCCTTGTTAGGTATTGAGTGGGCAATGGCAAATGCTACAGTTATTAACCTTAAGAACAGACAGATGACTTTCGAAGGGAAATATTTGAGAGTCATAGTCCCATTGGATCCTTCCCAAGGAGAAAGTTACACAGAACCCCTCCGAGATGAAGATCAGGATGTGTTGGACCATATCTACAATATTACAGCGAAGGAAGAAGATTATGTTGATCTTAATGCCGAAGGTATTATGGATTGGCAATGTGACAGCTCCTGTTTGACGGATTCAGATGATGGTCTAGAGAATTGGCAGAATAGATTGTATGAGCTACATGGCCACCGTTGTGCAAGAATTACTAAGTCTCTTAGATGGCTTGGCTCACAGACAAGACCCTTACCTATTTTTGATGGTTTGACAGACCCAGAAGAGTTTATTGAGAAATTCTTAGCCCAGATACCATACTCAAAGAAAATGGAGATTTTGGACTCAGCATTCAGAGCCACAGCGGCCAGATGGTGGAATGGTCACAAACAATACATTCATAGTTGGGAAGTTTGCCAATAGTCCCTTTGCCTGAGATTCCCGGATCGACCACAGGAGGTCCGACGCAGATTTAATGGTAAGACTAACCCTCAGAAGCATTTGGAGCAATGTTAAGTAGCCTAGAAGCATGTACCTCATGCAGAGTGGGTACATAGGTTTGTGCATACCTTGGATCCTGTTGCAAAGAATTGGTATGCAGAAGTCAAGCTTCGCCGGGGTACTATAAGTTGGGATAATCTTATTGACAGTTTTGTATTGACATTTTCTACTAATGAGGTTTGCCTTGCTTTAGACGTAGCTATTAGGTTGATCCATACTAAGGTGTTTGATGATCAAGAGATAGCAGAATACCAACCGGATTGGAAGGCACAAGAAGCTAATGCAGTCGAATGTTATAACCTCGCAATTGACGAGGATGACGATCCGCGCAACATTGATATTCCAGAGTCAGAAGGCCACTGCAAAGTTCATGGACTAGCATTCGAAGTTCCTGAGGTGACATAGCCCCTGAAGACGTGTATCGTAAACATTGGATCCGAAGAATAGCCTAAGCATGCTACCATCGGAGATTATTGGGACGACGAAATGGTAAGCAAAGTGACCCAACTTCTCCATGAATATCAGGACCTATTTCCAACAAAGTTTTCAGAGATGAAAGGTATCTTGGGTGATATAGGAGTCATAAAGATCCCCTTGAAACCTGATGTGAAGCCTGTGAAACAACGTCCTTATAGGTTGAACCCTAAGTACAAGGAAAAAGTTAGGACGGAGCTGGATAAGATGCTTGCTGCAGGAATTATTGAGTTCGTTGAGGAATCTGAGTGGGTCAGTCCTATGGTGGTGCAAGAGAAGAAGAATAAGGGTGAAATCTGAATTTGTGTTGATCTAAGGAAGCTGAATGATGCTTGTCTACATGATCCTTTCCCCACACCTTTCACAGATGAAGTGTTAGACAATTTCGGGGGTCAAGAAGTGTACTCGTTTACTGATGGATTTTTAGGTTACCATCAAATCAGAATTACTCCAAAGGATCGGCATAAGACAACCTTTGCTACAGAAATGGGATCCTTTCAGTATACAGTTATGCCCTTTGGATTGAAGAATGCACCTGCTATATTTTCTAGAGTAGTCATCTCTTCCTTTAAGGAATATATACATAAATTCTTAGAAGTTTACTTTGATGATTGGACTATCTTTGGGCTACTAAAAGACCATATAACTAGTTTAAGACTTATGCTGGATAAATGTAGACAGCACCAGATTTCCTTGAACTTGAAAAAGTGTATCTTTTGTGCACCTTTTGGGATTCTGCTAGGTCACATTGTATGTAAAAAAGGCTTGATGATGGATCCGACAAAGATAGCTATTATTGTGAACCTGCCATCTCCAACATCTGTTAGACAACTTCGTACTACACTTGGTCATACTGGATATTACAGGAAATTTATTAAAGGGTATGATCAGATTACTGCTCCGATGGAAAAGTAGTTGAAAAAATATATTAAGTTCGAGTGGACACCTGAGTGTTAAGAAAGATTGGATATTTTGAAGGAAAAGATGGTAATTGCTCCCATCTTAGTATTCCCTGACTGGAATAAGGAATTTCATGTGCATGTTGATGCATCCTCCATTGCTCTGGGTATAGTATTAGCCCAGTTAGGTGAAGGTAATATTGATCACCCCATTTCTTTTGCAAGTAGGAAATCGTCCATAGTAGAGAAAAATTATACTACAACAGAACGAGAAGGTCTAGCTATGGTTTATGCATTACATAAATTTCCACATTATCTGTTAGGATCTCATTTTAAGATGTTAACTGACTATTCTGCCTTGAAGTATTTGGTTAACAAGCCTGTGCTAGGTGGCAGGATATGCAGATGGATGATTCCATTTCAAGAATATGACTTTGAGATCATAGTCAAACCAGGAAGATTGAATCTAGGACTTGACCACTTGTCGAGGCTTGAGTTGGGAGAAGAACCTACTAGCTTGGAAGAGGGTCTTCCTGATGCCTAGTTGTTTTCCATCCAGATGGTTTATGAATACTTTCAGGATATTGTTCAGTATTTGTCTACAGGTTTTCCACCCGCCGAGATGACAACACAACAGAAGAAGCAGTTGGTGGTTCGCGCAGTTGACTTTACCTTAATAGCAGGACAATTATATAAGATGGGATCAGACGAAATACTGCGCAGATGTGTCCTAGAACATGAAAAGCAGTTAATTTTGGCTGAGGCACATTCTGGGGTAGCAGGAGGTCATTACACAAGAAAAGCTACAGCACAGAAGATTCTGACAGCCGGATTGTGGTGGCCCACAATTCACAAGGATGCAAGAGAATATTGCCATAGCTGCGACATCTGTCAAAGGACGGGAAAACCATCCAGGAGGGATGAGATGCCTCTGGTTCTGCAGGTAACTTTACAACCCTTTGACAAATGGGCTATTGATTTTGTTGGACCTATCAACCCCCCTGCGAAGAAGTCAGGAGCAAGATACATTATTACAGCAACTGATTACCTCACCTGATGGGCCAAAGCTCAACCAGTCAAGAACTGTAGTGCTGCTACAGCTGCAAAGTTCATCTTCGATAACATCTTGTCCAGATTTGGGTGTCCTAGAGTCCTTATGAGTGATCAGGGCTCACATTTTCTAAATAAGACTATTGAAGTATCGACTGAAGAATTTCAGGTATATCATCAGAAGAGTACTTCCTATCATCCAAAAGCAAATGGGATTGTTGAATATTTTAACAAGATCCTTGAACAGGCTCTGACAAAGGTTTGCAACATTAACAGAAATGACTGGGATCTTAGAATTCCAGCAGTACTATGGGCTTATAGAACTACCTGCAAGAAATTGACAAGCCATACACCTTTTAGGTTGGTCTATGGGAAAGAAGCAGTCATTCCCATGGAATACATTGTTCCTAGCCTTAGAATATCTTCTTTCACAGAGATGGATGACCCAATGATAATAACAGAAAGGCTAACAAAGATACTAGAACTTGAAGAGGACAGATTTATTACAGGGTTCCAGCAGCAATTGCAGAAAGCTCGAGAAAAAGCATGGCATGATAGACATATCAAGAAGAAGCAGTTCCAGCAGGGTGATATTGTGCTCTTATATGACAGCAAATTCATGAAATTCCTGGGTAAGTTTAAGACACATTGGAAAGGACCATACATAGTGCAGAAAGTTACTGATGGAGGAGCAGTCCAGTTAGCTAAGTTGAATGGAGAAATTTTACCCTCTATGGTAAATGGCAGTCGTTTAAAGAAGTATAGGGACAGGCCAGGACCTCCTAATCAGAAGTAACCTCAGGAAGGATAGTCTAAGTACCAAGAATAGTTGAAATTGGGTGCTAGACTATAATGAAGCTGTCCTCAAAACTACGAAGCGTGGAAGGCTGTCAAAGTTCGAAGGTTAATATTGTGTCGAAGGTTCTTGTCAAGGTGAAGCTGAAGCTAGCAGTTATGTTGGAGATTAAAAGTGTGTCGCAGCTTAAAATGTGACGGATGGGACAAACTAGACCTGGTGGCACCAGCACGTGAACTGCCCTCACTGCTTGCAATAATGAGATCTTGGGAAAATATGGCACCGTGTGGATAGGATTTCCCACACTTCATCAGATTCGACATCATTAATACACCATGATGATAGATTCTGTTTCAAGATTCTATAAGAAGCTACATTGGCCTACGACTCATGCATTGTGCATGTCTTTGCGTTTCTTCAGTTAGCACTATGTCGAATGACCATGAAGTCCAGAAGTTATTATGAGTGGTCAGGGAGAGATGTCTGCTGAACCTTCTGAGTAATCCACCTGGGTAGCCATGCTTGACCAAGGCACAAAGAAAGGCAGAAATTCGCTCTAAGGGGTCGGAACAAAGGCAGAAGTGTGCTCTATGCCACACAAAGAACAACATCGGTCTTCACATAAAAACTATGAAACATCCCAAGATGTATCCTCCTAGTTTAACAGAACCACGGCGGCTGTTTGTCTTATGCACCTTGACAAACAACTTTAGGGACCCTAAGTTGTGGATGGTCAAATGTTCGACAAGTGGATCGAAGGATGGGGTCACTGATAGATCCAGAAGGCCTTAACCAGCATTTCACGAAGGAAAGGAACAACCAGCCAGCAATCGCATGTATGGCTTCAGTAAGCAGCGCACCAGGCTTCGCCAACAAGATTCTACCACCAGAATAGCAGCTGAGTGTCTTGGGACGGGCCACTGGTGAGTCTTAGGGGCTTGTTGGGGCATGCACCCTAATGGTCCTTAGGATGGGTAACTCCGCAGAGTTACGGGAGATTGTAAGTGGAATTATGACTCAAAACAGTCTTAGGGGTGTCGAGGTTGAGTAAAAAAACCTTATTTTGTAATAAACCCATGGTTTAAATCCAGGGTTTAGGGTTCGGGGTGCCTATGGCTCGAGTCCATGGTTTTGTAATAAGTGCACTGTATAAATAGGCACTCTTGTAAATAAGTCATGTTAGGATTTTTTGTGTAAGAGGAACTGATGCGAAGCTAAGGCTATTTTGTAAGAAAAGGTTAAGTCCCAGCTGTGTGCGTGGACGACCTCTGCAGTTGTGTGCACAGAGGGTTTTGGGTGATTAAGGAAATCTACAACTGTGTGCGTAGAGGCCTGCAGCTGTGTGCACGGCTTTGAGGAATTGAAGGGATCTGCAGCTGAGTGCGTAGATCAGAACTGTGGTTTTTGTAGAAAGTTGAATAAAACACAATTCTGTGGACGTAACCCCTACACTGGGGGGTGAACCACGTTATATCTTGTGTCATGGTTATGTGTGATATTTCTGTTGTGTTCTTTCATGCATTAATATCTATATATTTGATAAGTAAAGATCTCTGCTAGATAATAACTTCGCTGTGAATTCCCAGTAAAGGGTTACGCAAGGAATTGTTTGTTTATCTAACCGTGAAGCTAAATAAGTGAATGTTAAGCTCTGTGATTTATATTTATAATCTATTTAAAAGCTAAAGGTATAGTAATATCCCTCTTCTGCTTGCAGAAATCTGGTTCTGCGGCACCCCATAGCTGCTTCGGGTGAGACTGCAGCCTGTTCGCAGGTTGTTGCCGAAAGGGCCAACACTGTGGGTCTTTTGTTGGTGCGAAGTTAAAGGTATAAAACCCGGGTCTGCCCTATAGCTCAACAAGGATCAGATGTTATGATCCACATGATATAAATATGGAAAGTTGTCTCGACCTAAGGGGATTGCTGGACATATAATTCATTCACCGTATTAGCTATGGGGAGAAATTTGTGTAACCATTCTATCTTTTAATACAAGGAGTTACTTCTGACTTAATAAGCTTTACGTTGTTCAGCCAGCGTCTCTATGTGAAGGCTGGGCCCACCTTCCACAGAGATTGCTGAGTTAAATTAGGACTTTTTAATTCATTTGTTGCGTGATGTCCTGTTGATTCTATTCCTTTTGTACGCAGCTGTAATGAGTGCGATTTACATTGTAATTGTGATTGCAATTCCTTGAGATCTGTAAGTGGTACAGAGTGATAGTCGATTAAGTAGGTAACTATCTTTTATGCAATTCGTGTGGTAGTTGTAAACAACTCTGTTCATCCTGAGGTCTTAGTCGTTGTTCCATGAATCCTTGCAACTTGTATTTACTGTTATGATTGTTGAATTTCATTCTTGTATTTCAAATTCTTAGAGTAGTTGAACTCAATCTTTTGCAATTGAATTCCTACATCAATATTCAATTTATGCTTGTGGCTTTCTAGATTAATCAGATTGAATAGTTGAATTAATCATTCACGGATGCGAATAGGATTTCCTTTCATCTGCAACTGTAATTTGAATCCTTGTTATCTTTCCTTAATGCATAGCAAAAAGTAATTAAGACTGTAGTACTTAGAGGATAAATGGGATTACACAGGTTCTTGGATGAGCATAGTTGACAGAGGATAGTAGTGTTCAATTGCAGTGACTTTGTGTTTAAGCATATACTATGCATTTTATCCTTTGAAATACAAGACTTTCCCAGGTTGACAATAAATATTGTACACTCTGTATGTTGGTAGTAATATACTTGCATATCGGGTGCTCGACAATTATGGTTAGTTATCTTGAATTCATGTATAAATAGGAGGGTTCTCTCCTCATCTTGTTGGAGGCCTCTCTAGTGGTGTGGAAGTAGAGAATAGTGTAGATATTTTTAAGAGTTAGTCATAGAGTGGATTTTCATTGTTATGTAATGGAGATGATGCTTAATGCAAATCCTTTTGTTCTCTCATGTTAATTTGAATTTATTTCTTATGAATTGTTAGTATAGAATTTTAGTTATTTCTTTCTTATGAATTGATAGTATTGATTTTATGTGAGCTCACAAGTTAATGTTGATTGTTTTATATCAGTTTATTTTATGCAATATTATGCTTTCTTAGATTAGATTTATTTCATGCAATTTCCTGCTTGTCTAGATTAGATTTCTTTTCATGTCATTTTGTGTTTTTGGAAGATTAATTCAATTTCGGTCGCATTTTTAATTTCAGTCACCTAGAATATTAGGTTAATTTAGTAAGACTCTGCCCCTACATGTATTTTGTCTATACCTCACAAGTTTACACTCTCTTCGGGTTGACAATTAAATCATTGGATATATGTTATAATTTGTTTAATGTTTTTCCCCAACAAGGTTATATTGGCACAAGGCCAATTTCCAACTAAGCTCAACACCGAGAGTGCTCTATTATATTCCAATCACACACTTACCACAACAATACAACACATGAGTCAACCAAAGTTTGCTCGATGTAAAGCCCAAGTGCCAAGCTCACAAGGAGATCAATAACGCTCAAGACGTTGATATATACTATGAAGGTTAATGTATATAAAATACATAAAGGTGAACTCTCCCTTGCATGTGATATATTACCACAATATAAAAACAATGCAAACCATAATAGGGGCCATATACAAACATATGTCGCAAAAATTGGAAAGAGTCGTCTGGTTTTTGAAGGGTAATTAATTCCATTTTTTTATTATCTCTCTTGTAAGTAAATATTCGTCCATGTTTGATAGCCTTAATAACACCAACATAAATATAAAAGGAGCCCAGGTGCACTGGTTTTTAATTCTCAACTCACTGATGGTTATTTGTTTCCTTGCTGAAATTGTGCTTGTGATATTTATTCAATTATAAGGTGATAGCTGACAGAAAATAGAGAACAAACTAGATCAGAGGAAACAAAGCAAAAATCAGAACAATGGTCAAGTATTAAGGGAGCCAGATAATACTACCAAATTATGTAAGGCTCGAGGGTCAGACTTATGGGTCCATTTTAAGAATACTTGAGAAACAACTCAAGCTATGAAGAAGTTACCTATGGCCAAGGTTAAGAGATATCTTGAGGATGTGCTTTCCCACAAGAAAGCAATACCTTTTCGTTGCTTTTGTGGAGGTGTAGGTCCTACTGCCCAGGAAAATTCTCTCCTTTTGAAGGGCTAGGGCTGCTGGCTTGTCAATTCTGCTCAAGTTTTTGTTACATTTACTCAAGAATGGAAAAATCAATGAAGAGGTGAAGGGAGTAGATGTGGATGCGCTATACATTTCTCACATTCAAATAAACCAGGATAAAAAACAATGGAGACAAACTTATCGTGCCCATGGAAGTATCAATCCTTACATGTCATCGCCATGTCATATAGAGTTGATATTGTCTCCGAAAGAAGCACCTGTAAAAAAGGAGGTTGAATCACAAATTGCTCTAACTAGGTGAAGGAAAGGCCAAAATCTTAGTAGTGGAACCTCCTCATAAGTTGCTAGATTAGTTTTAATGCACTTCACTATCATAATTTTTGAAAGCATCAGATCCTTATGTGTCTACATATTAGAAGTAGGCTCTACCACCTTCAGATCCATTACCTGTGAGAAATGGGATATTATCTTATCATGATTATCATGGTGTGAATTCGAAGCTTGAATATTTACACCATCAGAGAATCAGAGGGTGCATTTTAGGGCCACCTTACCTTCCTGAGATCAATCAATCTTATCTTCCAAGAGAAACAGATTATGGTGAAGCTTCCCTTTGAAGAGCAGACTTCGTGATTTCCTCCAGACAGATTGACAGGGGACATGCATCAGCCAAAAAACTAAATCCATTCTGCTGGTTAAAGTGAAAGGAGGATAATGTAGGAGAATCCTTGCATAATTTTTACATGACATATAAATCCAAACACGTGTTGGTCCAGCATTGTTTTGTCAAAGAGATGGACAGTTTTAAAACATTCCACTGATAGAGATGGAGATAATATACTGATCGAGAGGTTCAACGAAATTTATTACAAGCATATAACTCTAAGTCATGTGTCCAATTAATATGGTTTGACCAAATAGATTAACACTCTTTAAAAATTCCATTGGGTAAAAGTGTCATGGGTTTATTGTGTCAAAAGTTGTGCAGAATTTTATATAGCAGGTAAGTTATTACACATGTTGGGTTTGTCAAATGGATCAACGATTGTAAATTATTTCACTGGTACAAGAAAAGTAAGTTTAATGTTGCATGGTTGAGCGGAATTTGTTTTCATTAATTTCAAAAAGAGAATGAATGATTGGTTCACATGTGATGAAATTGAAAACTTTCATAAAGACATTTACAATATGTGTTTGGAGGAACAATATTGTGATAGCCAGATGATAGACATGATAATTTCAACTAGAAGTCAAACGTTTCAGATTTTTTTTCATAACTGATTGCATGTAAAACTGGATTGATCTTTCATGTGCTGTTTGGGAGACCAGTGCTTGGAATTTCAATTCACATCCATTGTCATGAAACCCCTCCAAATTGAGCAATTATTGGATCCAGAAGTTGTAAACCTTTCTGGTGGAGAATTGCAGAGAGTAGCGATATGCTTACGTCTTGACAAGCTTGCAGATATTTATCTCATTGATGATGCAAGTGCATATTTAGATTCTGAACAATGTATTGTGACATCCATTTGACATCAACTGAATTAGAAAAACAAATTTCTAGGAATTCTTGTTTAAGTCAGTAAGTTCAAACAACTGTTTTGTCCAAATGGGAATGAATTCTAAAAAACCGAAGGAGGTTTTTCTTCAACATGGGATAACCTACAAAAATATATTTTAGTTTTTACATAGGTATTAAATTTTGGGAGAATCAAAGTGATATTTACGGGGAAATTTTCTAGAATTTAAAATTACTATTTTAGTCATCAATTTCAAATGTATATTTCGAGGAGTTGGAGGAGAATCTAAGAAACCAGAAACATCAGTTTTGATGGGAACAGATAGAATTACAAAAACCTCTCTTTTATTTTACACAGCTATCACCATTTGAGATATACAGGTGGGGATTTGAAACCTATTTTTCAGGGATCTGCCTCCTATAAAGCAGTAAACCAGTTAAAGATGTCTTTCTGTTTGTAACTGTTTCTATTTTTAGGAAGGGAGTTATAATTCAAATTGAAGACTAGGTAGATGTAGAGTTTTCTATAAAAACATATGTAATATATATATTCAGGGTAGGAATTTCAAGAGTTGAGAGGCTCTTTCATTGTAATAGCTTCAATTTCTAAAAATGAATAAAGTTGGAAATAACAGATGTTGAAACTTTCCATGGCAGAGATTCTCGTGCCATCACTTTTCCCAGTAAGCGATCTTCTATGTGATTGTTTTTCTAGTTTCAAACTCCATTTTATGTTTTCTTTCTTGTTTCAACATTATTTTTTTGAACCATAATTTGTCTTTGATGCTCGAGATTCATTGATTCAAACATTCTTAAACATTTTCTGCTAAAGTTTTATAGAATTCACCCTAGTTAGGTGCTCTGTTTAATGGACTATCTTATTTTGTCTGCTAATAAACCTAAAAATGCCTCAATACTAAGTAAATGGTGTCTAACCCACCTCTCTCCATGATTATTTCAAACCCCAACCTCTTGAAAATCAACTCTGTAATTAGGAATATTTCACCTTCTGCGAACAGAAGCTGTTCCTCTGGTCTGAATGTTTCAGATCCCGAAAAAATGAGTGAACGACAAAGGATGAAGACCTTCCTTGAATGTCGTAGACACCTGGAATGCTGCTTCAATAGTGAACCTGTGTACCTACAAATAGATCAAACATGCAAACACGTCAAAGCTACTAGAAAAACATCTATTTATCCATGTTAGTGACTAAGGAATCTAACAACATGTACATGTGAAATCAAAACAAGAGTAATGTGGGACAGAAATCGGCTTTGCATTAAAAATGTATGGAGAAGCTTACAACCAGTGCCTTAGTGTTGACAAGCATCTCCATGAAACAAACACTTCATCCCCATAAGCTCCAACTTTGCTCTCTATTCTCTCCAATGATTTAGGCTAAGTGGTCAATCCAACAACATAACGATACCTCTATAGTTCTCCCCCTCAACTATGGACATGAGCTTGAATTTATAAGGATCAATGGATAAGAATAGTTGAGAGAATTGCAGGTGAGGTGGATCTAAGATACTATGATGGGGGATCTCAAGCTCAAACTAACCCACAATGGTAGGGATAAGGGAGGACACGAGGCTCATGATCTAGAAGCCTTGAGAAACTTCTCTTTTTCCCATTTGACCCAGGGTACAGCTTTTATTCTCTTATGAAAGAGCAGTTTGTATGAGAAACACTTTTGGACCAAATACCATAGACGGTGGCATGATTTCTTGAAAACAGGATACAGGCGGTGCTGAGAGAGGTGCTGCTCATGGGCCACAAGGAAAGTGTGGTGTTGAGTTTTTTCAAGTAGAATTGACAAACAGAGTAAGTTTCCACCCTAAGTGTTGGGATTAAGGGAAAACATGGAAGTTTAGGGTCTTATCACATGGTGGTGATAGGATTTAGGTATAATAGAATGAACCCCAAAGCGTGAGACTCAGAGGGATACAATAAGCGAGAGCTTTGAGAGAACAAGTTGTCACTTTGAGGTGAAAATGTCAGCTCGGTCGGAGAATGTCATCCAGTAGGCATATGTAGTACATCGATATTTTTGAATCATAGACACATGTAACCAACTCATGGCTATAGAACAATACAAGTCAGATCCATGAGAGGAATAAACAAGCATGGCTACTAGAATACAGCGTATCCATGTAATAGAGGACTCAAACTTGGACATAGCTACTAGACATACAACATATATCTACGTCATACTAACGCAAATTTGAGCATAGACACGACCATACAAATGTGAATCCATGCTAGATATACAAAACTCCATCGCAACCTGGGGAAAACAATGAGTCCTAAACAAATACCCAGGGTCTTCATCTCGTCTTCCAGAAAGTACTTTTCTATCCATGTGATTACAATGATCTGAAGTCGAACATGGTAGAAACCACTTGATTAATGACCAATGATGTGAACCGTTAACAAGTGCGAGGGATATCAACATTAATGTCAATGATTCCCAAGGTACCCTAGTACAATCTACTGAGTGTGAATAGATGTTTTGATGTCGAACACCCAGTTGATTCTATCGATCAAGGGTCAATGATGTGAACCTATGTCGAGAGCAAGAGAATCTATCATTAAGGCATACAAATCTCAAGGTACTAAGTTTTTGTTTCTAAGACTATTTCCCAGATGATGACTTGATGTCGACGGGAATAGTCTCATTGAAGGAGGGCCATGATGAGTCCCACATTGACGACACGAAACTCGGAACATAGTTCTAGAATGATGTGAATGTAGTAACCATAATACTAACTCAAAATTATTGACACAGAGACTGTTTTGACTATAGAGGTAAAAATTCTTCAACTTCCCTTTGAACATCGGGAGACACAACACAAGACTTGGGAGCATGACTAAATGGGAAAAACTGTCAATGCGATAGTGGAAAATGTATTCTTTTGAAAGACTCAAAGTAGTGACATGACTCATGAAAATGGATCATCACAGAGATCAATTGAATACCCAATTGAATGAAATGATATGCAGACAAGTGCCATGGTCAATGGTAACAAAAAAAATACTGCCATTTATTTGCAAAAATGATTCCCTTCCCATTCCCCCCATCATGGTTGATGAGTGCCTCTTTTTGGTTTTACGAGTTCAAAGAGGGTAACAAACACTCAGTATAGCTCGTCCGAAGACAAGTCCAAACTCATATGTTTTATGAACCTGAGAGAGGAGGGGTTCATTCCTGAAAGAGGGTCTCTCAATGTTTAATTTAACGAGTCCAATGAAAGAAAACTCGGTATCGTCTCCAATGTTTAATTTAACGAGTTTGAACGGCTATGAAAAAAGACTCCAAAGGGTCCTTTTTCATATGATTTAGTCCCTAAGGCCCGAAAAAGTGTAAAATAATACCTTAGAGAACTCTTCCAGTCATGATTGGATGGAGTGTTTCTTTTTCATAAATAGTCTATTCGAACCAAAAAGGAGATAACCTACCATCGGAGAGACCCAATAATCGACATTAAAGGATAACGATGGATATATTTTGAGTAATAAATGATTTAAAAAAAAAACTTTAGCATTTCAAACCCAGAAATGTGTATAAAAGTCATGTAAATAGTGAAAAATCAAAACATTTTACTATTTACCCATAGTGGAGAGCATTTGGAGCACTTTCTTGGTCAAATTTTCAGTCATCGATATCGGGAGTTTCCACCGTCGGATTCAAGCACCGTCAGTTCCAGGTAATAGCCTAGACCCTAATCTTTCATTCTATGTCTTCATTTTTGATCTTTCATTCGTGGGAGTAGGCACCACTCTTATCCCTTGCGGGATAAGAGGTACCTCGTTGGAACCGCACCGAAAAAAAAGTGCACAGGAGGTGCCACCGCCCATCCTCAATGAGGCATAGGTGGTGTCGGCCGTGGAGAAGTAAAACTAATCACATAAGAAAAAATAGCTCATTTCATTTGATTTGGATGATTAAGAATGATTCTAATGAGTCTTGTGATTGTTTTTGGCAGGTTCTTGCTGATAAAAAATGGTGATATGGAAAGAGAGACAGCATGATAATGACAACGCCTTTGCCGATAGAAATATGGGTTGCATAGCTGCATTGAGAGACTGCGAAATTTTAAAATTATTCTGGACACCTAGTATGGTATTGCACAAGCGATCTCTAGAGCATATACTCCAGATGTGGAATTCGGAGCAACAACATTTTGAGGTTGGTGCTCACATTTTGATAGTCGAGGTAGAGGATATCTACTTCCTAACTAGACTTTGAAGACAAGGTGCTCCCATCTCACTAACTGGTTCCTGTGGAGGGGACATCACTACATAGGAGTTGATAGACCGTCACTGTATCCCTAGGAAAATGACATTGAGGAAGAAAATCCCCATAAAAGTAGTGATGGATGGACCTCTACGAACTGTATTATTTACCATGTAGAGAGTGGTGGGAATCCAAGGAGTGCACCAGGCATCTAGAGCACATATGCTCTATGCCATAGAGGCCATGGCACCTACAGTATTTAACTAGGAAGAAGCCATGCTTTCTATCTTCAAGGATCAGCTGACCAAGTGTTGTCAGGGGGAACTGAAGCAATTTGGTTTTGGTTCCATTCTATCTTGCTTCTTCTTCGAGTGGATTCCACAGATGAGACCCCAAGTGGTCTTTACAGAGCTGAGAGCACGGGACCCTCACATGTAGAGGTGGGTCTAGATTATGGCCTGTACTAGAATGGGTAGGGGGAAGGTAAAGTTCGGTGACCCATTCTTTCGATGGTTGAGAGATCAAATCCTCATGGTGGAGGATTTTTCATATGCAGGAACTGACTTCAGCAGTGACCTTGACCTACCACTCCCACCTAGTGGACAGTGGGGTGACATTGGTACGAAGCCGAAAACCCTACAATGGAAATAGTGTTTTTATGTTTTTGATGTTTTATACTTTTTATGTTAAGTAACGAGACTTGAATATTTTCATGCAGACATTAGAGTAGCACGACCTGGGGGAGATTACCCATTGGATAGATGAGCCAGAGACCATTTCGTACCACAGGGTGATGATGTGACCAGGTAGTTAGAGGAAAAACTGGAGAGGTTGAACCTAGACATCCCTGACGCTTCCATTTATGACCTCCCTCTGAGGTATCAGGGGCCTACAGCGGGAGTACAGGGTCGCTTTAGCAGACTTTTACATAGAGTAGCCTAGGCAGTGATCTGTTACCATGAGCATCACTAGACGATGTGTGCAAGATGTATCCACTAAAAGCTGATAGATTCAGGATTTTGTATGGTGATTTTTACCTGAAATCCTACATGCTTTAGATGAGGTCTTGTTGGAGTAAGGTCCCGTAGCTACAGAAGAAGCTGCTAGTTTTGGTGGAAAGAAGTTAAGACAGAGCTACGACGCTGTAGCACGTTTCCAGCTGGAGAGCAGAGCCGGAAACCATGACTTTTAAGATAGAAAAGTCAAGAAAGGCAACGGTACCTGAGCGGCCAAGAAGAGAGAGCTCAACCACTGCATTGAAGGCAGCGATGGAAGACAGGAGGGCTCAGCGACCCTCATAAAGGAGAAGGAGCAACGAGGCTGAAGCATTGAAGGCGAAGGACAGAAAAGAGAAGCGGTGCATAGTACCCATGATCAGTGCCGAGAAGCATGCAAGACTGTAGAGAGCTATGGTGTGACGGAAAGCGGCTACCTCAAGTATAGATATGGCCGACTGTCACTAGTTAGGGTTTTGGGTTACTATTGGGACAGGCCCACAGTGTTGTAATGGAAAGACCTTCGGGCTGCCTATAAAAGGATATATTTTGTATTGTAAACGGGCTAGCTAGTCATTTTTGTTGGTTAGTTAGTTGGTTCATTCAGTTGTTAGTAGTGTTTTGCAGATTATTAGACTGTTGTAAAATCCTAGCTCTGGTTCTGTTATTAGTGGTATCAATCTTACGGTAACCAGTAGCTGGCTTATAGAATATGTATGTAACGATCTGCAGGGATTGACAGAGAGGGAAGAGTATATTGTAGGAGAGCAATATAGAAGAGAAAAGATATCTAAGAGAGAAGATATTAAGCTGCATATGCGGTGCAGCAGAACTGTGTTTTACCTTCCCCTGAGCTATAATAAAAACACAGTTCTGTGGACGTAACTTCCATCCTGGAGGTAGGATATCAATGCTAAGTGTGCTAAACCGCGGAGGTAGGATATCACAGGGAGGTGATACTGTACCGGCAGAGGAGCTGCGGTGCGCGATATCGCAGGTTAAGGACTTAGCGTTGGGCAGGAACTGCGTGTCACATAGTGCGCGGCGATGCGATAAGGTTGGAGATATCATGAGTCTGGGAAAGTGCACGCCACAAGAAAGGATCACGTGACGGTATAAAGGAATATCTCACGACTAGAATAGCTGCAAGGCGAGGAGATTGCGTGACGCGAGCAGGAGATCGTGCGACGCGCAGAAAGAGACCTTGCAGCTAGGAGAGTTGGGAGCCACTAGTAGGATTGCCACAGAACCTGGTCCAAGATGCTTGAGTCCTTGGCCAACCCATTAGAGTCACTTCGGGTGAGACTTCAGGCTGCTTTGCGGTCTGTCGCTGAAAGGGCCAGTGATCTAGGGGTGTTGTTGGTTGATTATAGTTAACCTGGGTCTTCCCATAGCAGCCAACAAATGGTTCCGTTGCTGGTTTTGAACAACTGAGCACTAATGTTCTGTTGGCATCCCACCAGAGAAGAGTTTCACCAGTGGCTGGATTCAAACCTAAGGGAGTTTTCCCAGAAATAAAATCGGAGCCCTAAAATGAGCACAGAGGACTGGTTACAAAAGCATATCGCTTCAGATATACACGCCATATTTTTTGCAACCTATGGAAACGAGCTTTTCGACTGGTTATCCAAGTTGACAGATAGGAACATATTCAAGAAGAAAAGAAACATTGTCTGGACACTGGAGCTAATTCAGACTGTGCAGAACCTCGACAATCCCATTACGAGAGCAGTAGACTTCTGGCTTGCGAGTGTGCTAGGAGGCTTTGTTACAGAATTTGTAGTTGACCAGAGAAAAAGATTCAGCGAGGCTGAGTGGTACTTCTTCAAAGGATATTGTGGTAAGTACCTAAAGTCTCTAAACTTGTCCATTAAGATGTTGCTACATGAAAAAGGAGTAATGGACATGATTTCAGATGAATAAGTAAAGATAGTAATGTCACAAGAGTTTGAAAGTGATTTTGATGACATTGGACGCACACGTAGTGGGAAGAAATATAAAGTAGCTTTCGGCTCTCCTGTATTTGGAGATAGTTCAGACAATATTAGGCAACTGAGTCCTAGTACCACAGAAGAACCAGAGGGGGGTATCCATTACCAGCCCTATACCCCACAGAAACAGACCGGGACTCAGAGTAATCCCATAGGTACTCCATCCAGTAGCACATAGACAGTACCTACTGTTGCTACATCACCTTCACCTACACCGCTGAGTGGTAGTAATCCAGTCAATCAGAACCCACCATAGAGAAATAGAATGGGAGATGATATGAAGCTACCTACCTTTAAGGGTATAGGAGCAGAGGACCCGGAATAGCATTGGTTTCTATGTGAAGCCATGTGGACCATTAAAACAATCAACGATGATAACCTTAAACTTGTACAGTTGGTCACTACACTCAGAGATAAAGCTTTAACATGGTACATAAAGTGTACCACAGTACCCAAGACACTTGCCCAAGTCAAGAACGCCATGATTAAAGAGTTCAAGAAACCTAAGTATGAATCTCAGTGCATTACAGAGCTCAGGGATATTAAGCAGCTACCATCAGAATCAGTATGGGACTTTGACCAGAAATTCAAAGCTCTTATAGACCAAGTAAGATTTGAGTTTGCGCCAAGGCAGCATAAGGAATGGTTTATTGCAGCGCTGCTCCCTCACATCAGAGTGCCACTAATGTAGCAGAAACTCCAGACGCAGGATGACACGTTGGAGATGGCGATGAAGCTAGAAGCTTCACCTTTAGCAGAAACCAGTGTAGGCATGACAACCCTACAGAACCAGTTGGCCAACCTCATGTTACAGATACACAAACTTAAGAAAGGAAAAGAGGTTATGCAAGACATATGGTGCTTACGATGTAGAGCACAAGGTCATACCAAAGACAACTGTCCAGTCTTTGCAGAATATTTAGCATCAGGGGCTCCTAACCCCTTACCATGAACGCAAGGGCCATGGTGTGAAATATGCAAAACACAAGGACACCCACCTCAGCAATGCCCTTTGCTTTAGAAGTATGTACAGACACCTAAGAACCTATACTGTGTCTTCTGCAGCTCTGTCGGACATGATGAACAGAATTGCCGAGCCTATGATCTCATGTTAGATAGAAAACATGACGTATATAGAGTCTAGTCAGAAACACAGTGTCCAGCAGTAGGACCACAGCCTGATCCGACTTATGGTGGCCGGGGAGGAGGATTCAGAGGACAAGGCTGTGGAGGAGGCTTTGCAAGAGGAGAAGGCTTTGGCAGAGGAGAGGGTTTTGGCGGTGGTCACGGACCAATCACTTGTTATAACTGCGGAGTTGTAGGACACTATGCTAGGGACTGTCAGAGCCCCACTACTACTTGTAATTACTGCAAATATTATGATCATATCATAGAGGAGTGTCCTACCTTGATAGCTAAAATCAAAGATCCTAATCTAGCAGTACACCAGAACATCCAGCTTATTTTTGCTGAGCAGGAAGAACCAGAATGAAGAGTCAGTATTGTGACTTGTAGCGATGCTTCCACCAGTGGAACATCGCAGGAGACCGAAAAGAACACAAGTCAGGAGTGGGTGCGCAGAGCTCCTGGTAAAGCAACAGCACTTGACCTACAGAAGAATAAAGAGACATTTCATGAAGCCAAGGCTTCCTTCGATGAACCTACACAATCAGGATCGCAGGTACCGCCGTCTAGGGGTGTACTGTAGTAAGAACCTTGTGGCGATAGCCCAAAATAGATACCGCAGGCTACCACATCGAGAAGATGCGACGAGGATGAATCGACAGGAAGTATACAATCCTTCCTGCGTAGTTGCTTGAAGCTCTTGAGAAATGAAAAATCTATCGGCGAGCTACAACACATCATAGATCAGTGTCAGCAACCTTCTCTCTCGGGTAGTGCACACCACGCTGTTCATAATATTACAGGACATACAAGGACCGGAAGCGAGATGAAACTCACAGCACAGATTGGAGAGTTCGAAATGGATGAAGTTGTCTTCGATCTGGGATCAGAGGTGAACGTTCTAACTAAGAAAACATGGGAACAGATGGGTATCCCTCAGTTAGTCAGATCACCTATCCACCTGAGATTAGCTAACCAGCAGTGAGTATCACCATTGGGTCGACTACCACAGGTGCCAGTTGACATTGACGGAGTTCGTACTTTTGCGGACTTCGAGGTTATAGAAATAATTGGTGACAGTCGACCGTATCCAGCACTATTAAGTATCGATTGGGCGATTGGTAGCAAGGCTGTCATCGACCTAAAGAGAAGACAAATGACCTTTGAGGATGCGCAGATCCGGGTCATCGCACCGCTGGATCCTCACCAAGGTCCTAGATACATCAAACCTATCCGAGCAGAGGAGGAGGCACATAACATGGATAGTCTCTACCAGATGACTGCGAACCAGAGCGACTACATCAATCCAACTGGAGAAGGGAACAATAGTTGGCAATGCGATAGCTCATGTGCATCGGATTCTGATATTGGTCTAGAGAACTGGCAGAACAGACTTTACGAAGTCTCAGCGCGTAGATGTGCGTTTATGAGTAAGTCACTGCGATGGATTTGCGCAAAGATCAATGAGATTCCATCGTACCATGGTCTGACAGATATTCAGAAATTCCTTGAGCAGTTTGAGCAACAGATTCCTTACAAGCAGAGGAACACAGCTATGGACCTTCCAGTATGAGCCACACCTACAAGATGGTGGTATGTGCATAAGGAAAATATCGCATCATGGGATGATATTAAAAGATTGATGGCGATCAGATTTTCGGTCGACAAAGAGTATGTCCCGTAGAAGTACATAGGAGAAACTGACCCCAGGGAACACATTCAGACATGTGAACAGAACTGGTCGGACATCCTCGAGGATGAATGGGTTCACAGATTCATTCACACATTGGACACAGTTCCAAGGAACTGGTACACAGAGACCAAGTTGTGCAAGGGGATGACCACATGGTCACTTATGACAGATGGTTTCCTACTTACCTTCGCGTTTGAATCAGAACATCCAAGTGTTGCTCAGGCCCTAGACATAATCAAGATCAAGATATTCGAGGACTGTACCATCTCAATGCAGGCTCAACCTGAGTGGGCCATCCAGTTGCAAGACGCGCTTGAGTGCTATAACTTCGCAGCAAAGCCAGACAATGAAGATAAGGATGAGGATGAGGATCCTCGCAACACCAACATTCCAGAGTCAGAAGGGACTCGTGATGTTGGGGGACCACAGTTAGAGATTCCAGCAATCATTGAACCTATCAAGATTAAAAAGATCAATATTGGCACAGACACAGAACCTAAGTTTGCCTCTATTGGAGACTATTGGAATGATGAAACAGTCGGACAGATTGCCGACTTGTTACATGACTATCAGGACCTATTTCCCACCAAGTTCACAGAGATGAAGGGAATAGTTGGAGACCTGGGAGTTATGAGGATACCATTGAAGGAGGATGCTAGACCAGTTAAGCAACGCCCATATAGATTGAATCCGTGCTACAAAGAAAAAGTAAAGGACGAAATCGATAAGATGCTAGCAGCAGGCATCATTGAGCTGGTAGAAGAAAGCGAATGGGTTAGCCCCATGGTCGTACAAGAAAAGAAAACAAAATGAGACATCGGGATCTGTGTCGATCTGCGCAAGCTCAACGATGCATCGCTTCACGATCCATTTCTGACACCGTTCACTGATGAGGTATTGGACAACGTGGGAGGACAGGAGGTCTACTCCTTCACTGATGGGTTTTCAAGATACCATCAGATCAGAATACATCCAGAAGATCGGTCCAAACCACCTTTTCAACAGAATGGGGCTCGTTCTAGTATACGGTAATGCCCGTTGGTCTTAAGAATGCACCAGCTATATTTTCTAGAGTAGTCGTTGCTGTATTTAAAGAATACATTCATAAATTCTTAGAAGTATATTTTGATGATTGGACTGTATTTGGACTAATTGACAAGCATATAGGAGACTTAAGACTGATGTTAGAGAAATGTAGGCAGTACAAGATTTCTCTAAACTTGAAGAAATGTATATTTTGTGCACCATTTGGTATTTTGTTGGGTCACATTGTTTGCAGACAAGGCTTGATGGTAGACCCCGCGAAGATCGCTATCATTGTAAATCTTCCAGCACCCAACTCAGTCAAGAAACTGAGGATAGTACTTGGTCATACCGGGTACTACAGAAAGTTCATCAAGGGCTACACAAAGATTACAGCACCAATGGAGAAATTGCTCAAGAAAGATGTAAAATTCCTATGGAACGAGGAATGTCAGCAGAGTCTAGACATGCTTAAAGAGAAGATGGTTACAGCACCCATCTTAGTATTTCCCGACTGGACTAAGCCATTTCATGTACATGTGGATACGTCTGGCATCGCATTAGGGGTTGTTTTAACACAACCAGGAGAAGGGGACATTGACCACCCTATCGCATATTCCAGCAGAAAGCTCTCGACAGCAGAAAAGAACTACACCACAACTGAAAGAGAAGGCCTAGCTATGGTGTATGCACTACAGAAGTTCAGGTACTACCTGTTGGGTACCCCGTTCAAGATGTTTACTGACCATTCCATGTTAAAGTATTTGGTCAATAAGCCAGTATTAGGGGGGAGAATCTGCAGATGGTTACTCCTCTTTCAGGAGTATGATTTTGAAATCATTGTGAAACCAGGAAGACTGAATGCAGGACCTGATCATTTGTCGTGGATAGACTCAGGAGAAGAGCCAAGTAACCTAGATGACAATCTACCGGATGCGCCGCTGTTCTCTATCTAGATCGCAGATGAGTACTATGCCGATATTATTCAATTTCTCACTATGGGAGTAGCACTTGATGAGTTTACTAAGCAGCAAAAGAAGTAGTTGGTTTTTAAAGCAGCAGACTTCACCCTCATCGCAGGACGCCTATACAAGTTAGGTCTGGATGAAGTTATGTGCAGATGTGTGATGCCGCATGAAAAAGACGCTATTATCAGAGAGGCACATTCAGGAACCGCAGGAGGTCATTTTGCAGGAAAGCCAACTGTGCAAAAAATACTAGAGGCAGGATTATGCTGGCCTACATTGCATAAAGACACCAAGGACTTTTGCAGATGCTGCAATATCTGCCAAAGGGTAGGAAAACCCTCGCGACGTGACGAAATGCCGCTGCAACCACAGGTCACGTTGCGCGCATTTGAAAAATGGGCTATAGATTTTGTGGGTCCTATCAACCCACTAGGAAAGCGCACTGGTGTGAGATATATTATCAAGGGAACATAGTACCTCACCAGATGAGTAGAGGCCAAAGCAGTAAGAAATTGTGATGCTGCTACAGCCGCACAGTTCCTTTTTGAAAACATCATCAGTAGATTTGGATGCCCAGTAATTTTGATGAGTGATCAAGGCATTGACAGAAGAATTCCAGATTAAACACCATAAGAGCACTCCCTACCACCCACAGGCTAATGGTACAGTGGAGGCCTTTAATAAGATTTTAGAAAATGCTCTTACTAAGATCTGCAATAGCCAGAGGAATGATTGGGACATCAGAGCTGTATTATGGGCGTACAGGACCACATGCAAGAAACTTACGGGACACACACCTTTCAGCTTGGTGTATGGACAGGAGGCTGTTATGCCTATGGAGTATATTCTTCCCAGTTTAAGAATCACTCAGATTACCGGGATGACTGATACAGACACAGTTGAGGAAAGGATAGCACAACTGCTTGCCTTAGAAGAAGACAGATTCATCACCGGATTCCATCAGAAAGTGTAGAAGGCAAAAGAAAAATCTTGGCATGACAGGCACATTAAGAATAAGACTTTCCAGATCGGAGACCTAGTGCTCCTCTATGAAAAAAAATTCATTAAGTTTCCAGGGAAGTTCAAGACACATTGGTTGGGGCCATATCAGATACAGCAAGTCATAGAGGGAGGTGCCTTTCATCTCAGCCAGCTGAATGGGCAGCTTTTGCCCACATGGATTAATGGCAGTAGGCTTAAGCCCTATAGTGATAGCCACCCCACCTCTCAGCCCTAGCTTAACCAGTCTATAGTGGTGCAGATGTCCAGTGCAGTTGAAAGGAGGCATCGCACTGGGAACAAGTCTACACCGGCAGGTATTATTCTAAGTATGAGGAACCACCTAAAAAAAAATGAGTAGTATTGGTTTATGCAGGTGATGCGGAGTCACATCGCGGCAGCGCGATGTTTCCACGTGCCACGTACTCAGTTTTGCAACCGACAAAGGCCAGTCAAGTCAGCATCTGACAGGTAGTTAATGAGGTAATGACCGGTATATCTTACCGTAGATTTGGCAGCAGTATAATCATTTTTTCTAGATTTAGCAAATCTCCGACGAGACCGACGCCTGTACACACACGTTTTGAGGGAAATTCGATCGAATTTTCGCATTTATTAGGGATCGGATGGTGGGTGTGGTCTTGTCTAGCATTAATGATGACCGATGGGTTCAGTCGAGGTGACTGTTGCATCTGGGATTATCGTATTAGGCATAAAAGAAGAAAGTATTCAAGTGGGACGGTTACATTTGCAGAAAACCTCAAAGCCAACTCTGAAGACCGCATTGACAGATGACGACTATGAACTCATCTCAACAAGGACATGTGACACATTGAAGGACTCACTTGATGCAATGAAGGAGTCGCAGGAAAAGAGCCAGAGCGCAGTCGAAAAAGAACTTCTAGAATTAAAAATGATTACAGAGAAGACTGCCATGAGGTACATTCCACCTGTGAAGCCGACCACCGGAGAAACCTCGACACCACCGATGTCCCGCCAGGAAAGCTTAGCCAAATATCGCCTCAATACTGTGTTAATTCCACCAGGGAGTATCCGATTCCATGCCATAATGAAGGACCCACCAGCTCAGTTTAGACAACCCATCGAGGTTAATCTTGCAAAGTTTCATATTGAGCAGTTGCAGATGATCCAGCAGTAGCTAGGCGCAGAGCTCAAGAGTAGAGAGCTCGAGACTTACAAATAGAATATGCAGCTGCAGCAACAGAATGCAGCACTTGCTATCAGTGTTCAGAAAAAGGCAGATGAAGTACGAACATATGAGGAAAGAGAGAAATATCTTTCTCAAGTTTTGCAGAGCATTGCATTGGAACTGCTCCAATGTAACATTGAGTTCGCCTTACCAGTTCTGCAGAAGCTAAGAAGAGTAGTAGACAGAGCAAAGGCTCTGGAAGAAACCGTGACTAGGATGGATGTAGAAGTGGCCAAGATGAAGGCAAACCATGAGGTGTAGATCGCTGAGCTTGAGGCTCGCATACGAGACACCTCCCAGGCAGACCAGAAAGCGCGAGTAGAAGCCCTTCGACTCACTTCTGCGCAGATGCAATCTCGCATCGACGAAGCACGTTTAGTACTAACCGATGCAACGAACATATGGGCCGAATTAGATGAGCTGCTGGAGAAAGTAGAAATCCAGCAAAGTATTCAGCAGATAGAGAATACTGCTGCGGTAATGAAAGAAGAAATTAAGGGCTTGGCAAATCTTTAAAAGATGAGGAAGACAAAGGAGATGAACTGTTTGCAGCAGGAAGCGCAACAATTAAGAACCAAGGAGATGTACATTAATGACCTGCTTCAACCGTATCAAGAGAAAATCGTAGAGATAGTTGATATGGTTGAACAGAAAATGAAGGAGTTCACTACCACCAGAGAGAAAACTAACGCCACAGAAGATGCCAGTATTAGTTAAGCTTTGCTTGAATCGGCACAAGAGCGTCTCGAAGTGATGCAGAAGGAAGTCACAAGACTTCGTGACAGGTTGTAGAGGGCTTCACAAGAAGCCAAGGCAAAGCTACAGTAGGAGAAGCCCACTAGAGGTGGCTTGAGGGCGAGCCACAAGTAAGTGTTAGGGGACTGTTGGAGCAGGGTCCCGCAGCAACAGAAGAAGCTGCTAGTTTTGGCGGAAAGATAAGTTTTGGCAGAAAGAATTTAAGACAGAGCTACGACACCGTAGCACGTTTCCAGCTGGAGAGCAGAGCCGAAAAACATGACTTTTAAGATAGAAAAGTTAAGAAAGGCAATGGTACCTGAGCGGCCGAGAAGAGAGAGCTCAACCATTACATTGAAGGCAGCGGCGGAAGACAGGAAGGATCAACGACCCTCATAAAGGAGAAGGAGCAACGAGGCTGAAGCATTGAAGGTGAAGGACATAAAAGAGAAGCGGTGCATAGTACCCATGATTAGTGCCAGGAAGCATGGAAGACTGTAGAGAGCTATGGTGTGATGGAAAGCGGCTACCTCAAGTACAGATATGGCCGACTGTCACTAGTTAGGGTTTTGGGTTATTGTTGGGACAGGCCCACAGTGTTGTAATGGCAAGACCTTCGGGCTGCCTATAAAAGGATATATTTTGTATTGTAAAGGGGTTAGCTAGTCATTTTTGTTGGTTAGTTAGTTGGTTCATTCAGTTTTTAGTAGTGTTTTGCAGATTATTAGACTATTGTAAAAGCCTAGCTCTAGTTCTGTTATTAGTGGTAGCAATCTTACGGTAACCAGTAGCTGGCTTATAGAATATGTATGTAACGATCCGCAGGGATCGACAGAGAGGGAAGAGTATATTGTAGGAGAGAAATATAGAAGAGAAAAGAGATCTAAGAGAGAAGATCTTAAGCTGCATATGCGGTGCAGCAGAACTGTGTTTTACCTTCCCCTGAGCTATAATAAAAACACAGTTCTGTGGACGTAACTTCCATCCTGGAGGTGAAACACGTTAAAATAAAGTGTTATGCGATTGGTTTATGTGTTATGTTTACTTATGCATTTCTCAGTCAGTTCATGGACTTTGTTTACAGTTTAATGAATGAATGTGTTAATCAATTCACAGCAATATAGAAGGGTAAACATAAGTTAAAGTCTTTGGCATGTTGTATATGGTTCATTTATGCTTTGCGCAAAACAGTCTCTATTGCAGTATCGAATAGCCTTGTATGTTAAGTCTTGCACATCGACACGAGCAATGCTAAGTGTGCTAAACCGCGGATGTAGGATATCACAGGGAGGTGATACCGCACCGGCAGAGGAGCTGCAGTGCGTGATACTGCAGGTTAAGGACTTAGCATTGGGCAGGAACTGCGTGTCGCATAGTGCGCGGCGATGCGATAAGGTCGGAGATATCGTGAGTCTGGGGAAGTGCGCGTTGTAGGAAAGGATCGCGCGATGGTATAAAGGAATATCTTGCGGCTAGAAGAGCTGCAAGGCGAGGAGATCGCGCGACGTGAGCAGGAGATCGTGTGACGCGTAGAAAGAGACCTCGGAGCTAGGAGAGCTGCGAGCCACTAGTAGGATATCCACAGAACATGGTCCAAGACACTTGAGTCCTTGGCCAACCCATTAGAGTCACTTCAGGTGAGACTTTAGGCCGCTTTGCGGTCTGTCGCCGAAAGGGCCAGTGATCTAGGGGTGTTGTTGGTTGATTATAGTTAACCTAGGTCTGCCCGTAGCAGCCAACAGGTCTCGTGACTTATTTTTGTAAAACATGTTCATATATATATATATATACCGAATTTTACCTATTGTTTATACATCTCAAATGTGGAATTTATTTTACATGAGTTTTATCTGTCTTTAATTATTTATTTACAATGAACCATGTTTGATTTTCATGTCACGAATGGGAAATATGCCAATCTAGGATGTAATTAGCTAATGAATCAGCAACTACATTATGTTCCCTAGGGATATGCCTATAGGTGATAGTTTCAAATGACCTTTATAACAAGCGTACCCTCCAGGAGAGGCAGAGAAGCATAGGATTCCTAATGGTATAAACATGGTTTAGATGACAAACCACGAGTTGCAAGTCCATCAAGACTACCAAGTTGTGAACATTTTGGGAGGCAAATTCAGTCAGAAGACCTATGACTGCTTGATACTCGACAATATTATTGGTAGTGGGACCAACACAAACCATTCCTGAACTAACATAATCATAAGTTGGGGAATACAGAACCCAAGCAGCTAAGGCAATATTCAAGGAGTGGTGGCAAGCACCATCAGGAAAGCCGTAGAAATCCATCTGCTCTTTATGACCAAAACATGGTATGGACAAATACAGACACTAAACTCAAAACCATATTGAAAATACTTAAAGCACACTGAAAGTCAAGCAATATACATATATACAAGATACTATCTAGGAGAGATATATGCATAGTACCTCTTCAGGTACAACCCATTGTGAGGTTTCCCTAAAGGGATTCCATCATAGTCTATGAGCTCGTAGGCCCCTTTCTCTAAAACTCTAGAAATAATGAACGGACTGTACCACATCGATTCAAACTTTCCTTTCCCGAGTTTGTCATATCTCTGATCATAAGTCAAAACTAGATCACCCTCGTTAAATGCACAAGGTTGGACAGACTTATCATACTACGCCTTGACGCATTTCTTGTGTGCCTCATTAGCTAAGGCAACATCTCTCCTAGTTTCATCAAGGTTATTCAGGTACAAAATATCTCTTCCTCTGCAGAAGTGTCTGGGAGAAGTTGGACGACAAGTTTCAAGGATGGAATCTGACATTGAATAGGTAAGACAACTTTGATCCATAGACAAGCTGGAAAGTTGTGAAACTAGTAGCTATTTTCACTGAGGTCCTGTAATCCCAAAGAGCAGAGAAAAGGATATGTGGCCAGTTGGATTTATGGTCTCCAACCATCTGACGAAGCATCATTTTTAAAACTTTGTTAAGGGCCTCTACCTAACCATTAGCTCACGGATAATAAGGCATAGAGTTTTCATGGAGAAAACCTAGCTTGGCACTTAGTTCCTCCATCATTTGATTACAGAAATGTGATCTGTGATCAGTGACTATGGAATGCGGGACTCCGAATCTAGATATGAAATTATTGAACAGGAAGAGAGTGGCAGTCTTACCATCTTATGCATATGTAGGCATGGCCTCATCCCACTTTGTAAATTAGTCAATGGCTATGATGATGTAACCATGCCCCCCGGCTGAGGTAGGCTTACAATGCATATAATCAATCCCTCATTTGGAAAATGGGAAAATGGTAATGACAGGGTGTAGCGAAGCATAACGAGTGCACTTTTTTGGATGAAAATGTTGACAAGGTGGGAATTTCTTGACAGCTTCGTGACAGTATTTAAAGACTGAAGGCCAGAAATAACCAGCGTGAAGGATTTTCTAGGCCATAGCCATCCCAGACAAATGACTACCACATGCTCTTGAGTGGAAATCATTCAACACTTGTTCAGCTTCCTTATGGGTGAGGCATCGATGGAGAATGGTATCGATCCCATGTCTATACAAGGTGTCATTCAAGATGAGGTAGTATTTTGCGGGGTGACAGATATAGCGATGATCATCACGGGATAGATTTGGCTGAAATCTTTGTGTTTGGATATAAATGAGCAAATCTCCATACCACGGGTCAATATTTCTCAGGAACAAAAATTCATCCGAAAATGAATCACTGGACTCAGATTCCATCGAAGCACAGGGAATATCACACATGAGCTCGACAAAGACCAGGGATTTCTTTGATGTGGCCCTGGGAAATTCCAGATCAAACTCCTATAGTATGACTATCCATTAGGAGTACTTTCTCCCGAGCACTTGACGAGTCAGGATGTAATACATAGGGTTCTAGTCTGCTAAGACAGTGGTTGTGCGAAGCAAAATGTAGTGATGAAATTTTTGAACAACAATGATGGTAGCCAATGCTAATTTCTCCATGCGTGAATATCGGGTTTTAGAATCAATAAGATTATTACTAGCATAGTAAATCATGTGCTCCTGACCGTTGGGATTTTTTTGCACCAAGACCATAGCGATGGTAGTAGTGGAGGAAATAATATATAAGAGAAAATCCTTTGAATAATCTAGGGGGTGTATCACGGGTGAATGAGTCAGAGCGTGTTTGAGATTGTCAAAGGAGTGTTGGGCCTGGTCATCCCAAAAGAATGGAGTGTCCTTCTTAAGGAGACGCATATAACCATGCATTTTCTTTGTAGAATTGCACATGAAACAGTAGAGAAAGTTTGCATTCCCTTGAAAACTTTGGAGTTCAAGAAGATTGGTTGGGGCTGGTAGAGCTAAAATGGCAGCAATTTTCAAAGGGTCTATCTAGATGCCATCCTTAGAGGCCACAAAACCTAACAGGCGTCCCGTCTGAATGCAAAAAACACATTTATGTAGATTGAGCCGTATATTATAATGACGACATATCAGGTAAATGTCTCTAAGATGACCAGGGTGGTCCTCCTGTCACTGTGAATGAGTAGGGAGGTCATCAAGGTATGGTTGAACAATATGTTTAATATCGTGAAATGCATAGGACATCGCACACTGGAAAGTGGCTCCAGCATTTTTTAAGCAAAATGGTAACTTCCTATATGCAAAGGTTCCCCATGGGAAAATGAATGCTGTCTTGTGCTGATCAGTGGGTAATATCTCAATCTGATTATAGCTAGAAAATCCATCCATAAATGAGAGACACTTCTGGCATAGTTGTCGATAATCTGATCGATGTGTGGAGTAGGAAAGTTGTCCTTGGGACAAGATTTATTCAAGTCTCTAAAATCGATACAAAATCTAATGGTGCCCTTCTTTTTATTGATAGATACAATGTTTGATACCCATTTCGTCAGGGGTATGGGATAAATAAACCCAGATTTGAGAAGTTTATCTATTTCAACTTTAATAGATGCGGCCTTCCGTGGATGGAATTACCTTAGTTTTTTCCTGACAGGTTTAGCAGTGGGATAGGTTTTAATCTCATGGACCAGAATGGATGGGTCTATCCCCAACATTTCTTCATAATACTAGGCAAAAAGATCACAAAATTCTTTGAAAAGTGCCTTATAGGCTTCAGATTCTTCTATTGAACAGTTCCTCCCAACATGAACATGCTTGATTGTATCAGGCTTCACTTATATGCCAATTGGATTTGTCTGAGTAATGTTGCATAGGTTTCCTTCAGAATCTGTGTCTTGCAACAATATAGGACTTTAATGTGTGTTGACAATATCAATGGAAAACAGGGATGCAAAGTCATGGTCTACCGAACTGGTGTTGGGGAGGAACGAGGATCTATGATGGTGATCCTCCCATATAGGTTCAGGCGTATTCATGATCTCCATAATGGACTTGTCGAAAGGGAAAGTCTCAGAGAGATAATCCAAAATAGGAAGAGATGGTTCTAACTAGTAGGGTAGGTGGTAAGGGTCTGAGGTCACTAGATGAAGTTCATCAGTGTGATCATCGGAAAGGGTTTGAATGATGTTTTACATTTCTTCCTGCAGACTCAACAATTTGTTTTCCCTTGGGATTAGAATCAAATGATGCAATCATATTTAATGTCGTTGTATCTGTGTTAGGAGGAGTGGATGGAAAAATCCCCATAAGGGATGAATCCTTCAACATGCCTACCTTAATCGACTGGTAAGGAGGAGGGGACTGGCCTAACATAGGGATGTTATTAGCTATAGAGGTAGTAACATCCGGTGTATAGAAATCAAACTGATCAATGGTGACAATTCTCCCTAGATGTGAAAATTGGACTATTCAAAATACCGTCGAAGCGACAACAGTCGTGGGGTAAAACCAATTTCTTCCTAGAAGGAGGTTATAATCTAATGGGGTATCTACTACTTCTACTTGAATAGAAACAATTTTTCCCCCAAGCTCGACTGCAAGGGCTGATATGAGATCGTGGGGCTGGAAACCTTATCCTTCAAAGGCTTTCAAATTCATAGGTGAAGTTACAATCTCGGGACAACCGATAGCTTTCCAACAAGACAGGAAAAAGCCGAAGTTGAAGCTCCTTCATCTAAGACAGTTCTAAATACCTTCTTTTCGACTACTTTCATGATTATTTGGAAAGCAAGTTTGTGAGGTGGTCTAGACTTATAGTTCTCAACATTGAAATGAATCAAATTAGTATTTTGTGGGTCTAAAGCTCCTAACGCAATTAACAGGTTTTTGCGTTGTGTAGGACAACTTTGGAGCACTTCCAAGGTAGACATTGTGCATGGTGGCTGAGCGATATCTTCAACTACATTGTAAAATTAAGAAGCTCAGGCATTAGGGTTAAAAACAACCTTCCTAAGAGTACTCTTGGGTGGATGCAAAACCATATAGAGAGTAGGATTCTCGATGCTTAGGGGGATAGTAGATGAGGATTTGGGAGAACCAGTAGACTCGAGATTTCCTTGAAGAAGAATTGTCTTCTTTCTTGTCTGCGGGTTTGTCATAACTCTGACATAGAGTTTGCAAACTAATGGTATCCAAGGACATCATGAAAATTTCCTTTGAAGAACTAGAGTTTCCCTGATTAGACATGTGTTATATCAGTTGTTGTTGAGAGGGAAAAGGATCCGTGAGAACTGCGGGTGCAGGATTTGTTTTCAAAAATTAGGTGATTTTGTCCCAGCGAGGACACTCTTTTGTGAAATGATCACTTCTGCGTAGCAGACATGGATATTTTTCTTTTCTTTTCCTCTTATCGTGATCAATGGTGGTTGGTTTTGGATTCTCCTGTTGGTTTCCAAGTTTTTTGTTTTTACTTTTACCTTTCTTTTTATTATTTCCAGAGGTTTGAATACTCTGCATAGAATTGACCCCAACGGAAACCTTGGGAGTCAAAGGAGTAGGGGTGGTAGTTTGGGGTTGCTTGGTAGGTTTTGCTGTTGATGGGGACTAGATTGAACCAACAATCCAATCAATAGGGACTTCTGCTGGTGTCTTTGAAGGATCAGTGCTTGGGTGAGGAGCTTGAGGAATCAAGTCATACAAAGTTCTAGACTGGGAATAGACCAAGTCCAGATATTGTGCTCAACTAATGGCCTTCTCTTCAGTAACAACATAGCCCATAGCCACATCTCAGAGAAAACAAATATTTAGTAAACCAATAAGCTAATAAGTGATCCAGAATAAGATCCTTAATAAGTCTTCTCCGCCTTCTCCACTCATGGATATGATCGGATATGATCAGAGAAGTTAAGAGATCAGTACCCATTTCATAATGGATAGGAAGCTAAAAGTGCATAAGAAATACAGTTGCTAATGATCCAAAATCCACAAACGAGTGTTGCAAAAGTTCAATGTACCATTTTGCGGCTGTACTGGTCAAAGTTCACTGAAAGAGTCTTAAACGAACTAAATCACCCATAAGGGAGTTTGAAGAACACCACAGATGGAATGTCATGACATGGTTTTTGGGTCGTCTCACTACTTCCCATCGAACTTTGGAATGTCTGATGGTAACTTTACTGGAATGGGAGGCCATGAGGGGTTATGTTCAATGGGGTCATTAATCAACTTGGACAAATTAGGAAAGTCCAAAGTTGCTAGGAAAGGAAATTGATGATTAGGTTGCACATACTTTTAATATTGATATGGCATATGCGTACCAGTAGGACCATAAGTAGACTGATAGACAAGTTTTTGTGACGAAGAACTACCAGAATATCCACCCTTAGGGGGTTTATTTCTAGGATCAGGACCGTTAGGACCACCAGGACCATTGGGACCACCACGAACACTGGGATCTCCAGGAGGCAGACCACCAGACCCTCCGAGACCTCTAGGAGGTAAACCTATAGAGCCTGCGGAACCACCAGGAGGAGGGCCATCGGACCCTCCAGGGCCATTAGGAGGGAAGACACTAGGCCCCCTAGGATGACCAGAACCATTAGGACCATAAGGAGGAAAGCCACCAAGCCCTCTAGGAACATTAGGACCCCTAAGGGTAGGACCTCCATAAGGCAGTCCTTTGGCACCTCCCGTAGTATGTATAGGTATCTCCCCCATAGCTATCATGTAGGACCAGTTAGGTTTCCCCCCCTGTGTGAAAGTATTACTAGGATACATAATTCCAACATAAGGCATTCCTGTAGGGTTGGGTGGATAATTAATGTCTCCTATAGGTACTTTATTTGATGTGTAACCATAACCCCAAGAGGTTTGATTGGCTACAGGTTGTGCTCCCAAGGGCTGACTTGAACTGGATGGGGGGTTAACCACATTAGTGTGGGTGGGAGGGACATAAATAGTAGATTTCTCTATACCAGAGGTCTATCCTTGACTAGGTATAATTCTAGTGCCAAATAACATAGGTCGTACTGGGGGTTTCCCCTTGGCACTAGAAGGTAATGACGAAACAAGAATTGAATGTTGAGCCCTAGGTGCAGAAGACCTGGGAGGATTGGGAACATTAATAATATGGGAGGTGGTGGGGTTTGTTACAACTGATTTTACCACACATGGTGGATCACACTTTTATGGCCTTCCCTATCCCTCTGCAGACTCTTTAGACCCCATGGACCATTTTTGTACCTTTGATGTTTCCAAGATCATCCCTAAAAACATGCAATAATCGCCATACGTGACTTTTAATCCCTTTCTCGCATATATACGCGGATTTGACCCTTAAACCTGTGTACATTGGGATGTGTGCAAAAGGCCAAATTATTTTGGAGTTTTACTTGTTGTGGATCTGAATCACTTGTCTCTTGGCCTTCCATATGCCTTGATATCGCTTGGATTCAACCTTCCATTACCCCATTGAAGAAGCTATATAAGGAATCCTTTGGATACATTGAAGGAAGAGGAATTAAAGAGCAAGAAAACTATAGTCCATTGTTTCCAGAGCTTATAATTGAGTTAGCATCCCTTTGTCCCTTGGATCACTTTGTGTTCTTCCCAAGCTTTCCTTTTGCTTGTGAGATTGCTATCGAGAGATGGAGGATTGAAGTGGTGGAGGACCAAGTGGGGGACTCAGTTTCTCCGATTCACAGACGTGCCAACAGAGGTTGTCACTATTGTAATATTTGTTTTATATCAATAGAAATATCTTTTCCTATCCAATAATTTGTATTTGAATGAGTATTTGATCCATGGATGATTTTAAATGCTTATATGTTATTTATTATATATGCTAGAGTAGGTCTAACACAATTATATATATCATTCTTATCTTGTTTGCTGAATGTTGAGGAAGCAAATTTCCAATACAAGCGAGAGTGGAAAAGCTCAACGGGGATCTAAATAAACCATCCAGAATAAGGTATGAATCAATATCCTTTAGTGTTAGATGTTTGATTTCTCTTGCATATAGTAAAGGATTGATTTCTGAAGTTAATCTGTCTGTTGTGGTACCCCAAGCCATAGGAATTTCTCTCTGTAACAGAATTGGTGACTCCGCTGGGGATGTTCTTTGTTTTTCTTTGGGGTTTCAGGGGACAATGTGCTTGATATTCTTGACTTGCTCTTTGTTTCTCCTTGTTTCTGTGTTGCATTTTATAGTATGTTCATCCATTGGCACTCCCCTTTATTGGTTTGACCCTTGGTCTGCTTTTTACCATTGTCTTCTCTGTATACGTAGGTTTTTGGCCAAAAGTCACGTACATACATGGATTTTTGGCCAAAAGTCATGTATACACGCAGGTTTTTGGCCAAAATATGCATATACATGCAACTTTTTGGCCAAAAGTTGCGTATATATGCAGCTCTTCTTTAAACAGTCGCATACATCCTCCCTTTTGGTGAGTTTGATGTTGTGGGAAGTTGTTGGGTGGGTTGTGAGTGTGGTTGGGTCTTCCTTAGGTCTAATGTTGTCTGTTGGATGCTTCTTTTATGACCAAAGACCAC
The DNA here is from genome assembly GCA_001517045.1 of Pseudotsuga menziesii. NCBI lineage: Eukaryota > Viridiplantae > Streptophyta > Pinopsida > Pinales > Pinaceae > Pseudotsuga > Pseudotsuga menziesii. The sequence goes on from LPNX010865846.1 coordinate 135,804, forward strand.
CTTTTCATTGATTTTTCTTTGAAAGTAGTTTTAGTCATTTATCCTTTTTTTTTGCCATTAGTGCGTTACTCTTTTTTGTCTCAGTGTCTTGCTGGGCTTGTGTTTTATACTTGCTGCAGAGACTGAGAGTTTTAGATGAATTTTATTACATTTTTCATTCTTTTATATTAAAAAATACAAGGCAGTTTCATTTTTTTCATATGGATTTGAGGAGGTATTAAACTTGCACAGTGATCTAGGGACTAAAAACAATCTCATCAATAGATTAATAACAAATAACTCATGAAAATGGTGTAATGAGGCTACATAATGAGTATCCGCTCTATATATTCACACAAGAATGAGAAATTACATTACAATGTCATGCTACAAGCTTGAATGACAAGCAATTCAAATTCCTAAGGAGGTCATACGAATTGAATGAGCGAGTATAGTTCAACTGAATGTAAGCCACAGCCAACACTCAAGTTAACCACTGATCAAAACCCTAATTGACTCAACTGAGCCCTAACTGAAGTCAGAGTGTAATAAATGACTGAGTCTCAACTGAAATAGATCAGACACATGTCACAGCAAGCCAACCATCAAGTGGTAGCACTTCAATGACTCCAATGAACCCCGATGAGGTTAATTGAAGTGTAACTAAACATCAAAAGTGGTTGGAGGTGTCCTTGTTGACTTCAGTTCATTAAATAATCATTAAATAATCAATTTAATGAAGGGAGGCGCCTTCAATGCCCTATTTAACTGATTGTAACCATTAGTTAGCAATTAGGTGCATTAATATCACTCAGATCACCCCCAAAGTGCTCTAGTTAGCCTCCTCGAATGTAGGAGAAGGCTAAGTTAGCCTCATTGATTGAAGGTAGGTGTGGATGTGATCTAGTTGATGACATTTAATGCTCCACTGATGTTAATTAATCCAATAATACTTAGGATAGTGGTTTAACTAGGCCAAATTCACCAAAATGAGTGTGTAAGGTGGTAAATGTCTCCAACACCCCCCCTTTAGCTATACTTAGGAGGAGTTAGAAAAAATAAATCCATAAAAATGCTAGGGCCTCAGAAAATAAGGCCATATGTCAGCCTGTACAATGCTGAAACTTAAACAATGCTCAAAAACAAACTAAGTGAGGAAAAGAGGGAAAACCCAGTGGGAAAAAATCCCCCTCAAGCTGAACACTGAAAGTAGTCTGAATCACCCTAATGAACTCAGCCCCAACAGTGAACGAAGGTAAGTGAACTTATTTTTTGAAAATATCTTGGTGAAGATGTTTGCAATCTGCTCATCAGTCGAGCAGTATTGCAGAATGATGGTCATGTCATGCACTAGCTCCCTGATATAGTGCATGTGGATCTCTAAATGCTTGGTCCTCTGCGTAGTAACTGGATCTGTGGATATATTAATAGCATTTTGATTGTCACAAAATAGGATTGTGAACAAAGTAATACCAAGATCAAACTCTGAAAGAATTCCTTGCAACCAAACTGCTTGGATGCAAGCATTCACCGCTCTTCGATACTCGGCCTCTACTGAAGATAGTGCTATGGAAGCCTGATTTTTGCTAGACCAGAAAATGGGGCCACCACCAAACATGAATACATATCTAGAAGTAGACTTCCAATCAATAGAATCACCCACCCGATCGGAATCTGTGTATCCAACCAGCTCTAGCTCGGAGTGTGTAGCATAGTGAATGCCGTAGGTCCTGGTTCCCTGAATATATTGGAGGATCCTCTTGGCTGCCTTCCAATTAAGATCATGAGTCTACTACATGTATCTTGATACAGCATTCATGGCATAACGTATATCATGCCTAGAATGTGTCAAGTACAACAAGCTACCAATCAACTGTTGATAGATAGTGCAGTCCATGGGAGGTGTGCTTTTTCCTTCTTCAAGGTTGATCCCTGAAATAAAATGGAATGGTGTAGGACTATAGTGAACCATTTTAAACTTGAATAATAGTTATAAAAATTATTTGGACTGAGTGACCATAATCCCATCATAATTTTTCTCAATTTCGAGCCCCAAGAATTGTTTTAGGAGCCCCAAATCACTCATTTCAAAGGCATTGTGGAGAACAGTTTTGATAGCTGAAATGGAAGCAACTGTGTTACCTGTGATCAGTAAGTTATCAAAATATATAACAATAATGATCAAATGACTATCTGACTGCTGTAAATACACCTTTGGAAATTTTGTGAAAGAAGGAAGGCATCTATCTTGGAATACCACTCTCTTGGGGCTTGTTTTAACCCGTATAATGACTTCTTTAGCTTGAAAACCAAAGATTGATCAGTGATGTAGCCATCAGGATGATTCATGTATATCTCCCCATGAATATCTCCATGCATAAAGGCTGACTTAGCATCCATATGATGCACTTCCCAGTGCTTAGATGCTGAAATTGCCAAAACTAGGCGGATGGAGTCCATTTTTGCAACCGGTGCAAAGGTCTCATGGTAGTCCACTCTTTGGACCTGAGAGAAGCCTTTTGCCATCAGCATTTCCTTATATTTTCAGGTTCTACCATCAATATAAACCTTGTTCTGAAATACCCACTTGCATTGAACCAATTTCCTTCTCGGAGGAAGAGAAACTAGCTCCCAAGTAGTGTTTTTCTGAAGAGAATTCATCTCTTCATCCATGGCAACTTGCCATCTCGGATCCTTCCAAGAATGGTAGTAGGATTTTGGGTCTGAAATAATCATAAAATAGCAAGTTTTGGAGAGAAAATTATCAGGACAAGAGAGTGCAATACCTGGTCTTTGGAAATCAGACCTGGTTCTCCTTGGATCATCCGGATTTCCAATGTTATCACCTGCGGAGGAGAGTGTCTGTCGAGCCCATGTGGGAAGATGATTTTTCACTTCAGGTTCTGATTTAGAATCTGATGATTACTGCACACCGATATTAGAAATCATAGGATCCAAATCAGGGTCATCACCACCAATTTCATCATCCAAATATTCAGTAGAATAGGAAGGAAATTCAACAGTTTTCTCCTTCACTAGTTCCAGTTCCTGAAGAGGCTCATCGAACTTGACACTTCTCTCGATGATGATATATTTTGTTTTTATACACAGCAGCTTGAAACCTTTTGATTCATCAGGATACCCAATAAAAAAACATTCTATGCTTTGCGGTTGCAAATCCCTTCGTTTATCAAGTGGAATCTGGGCCCATGCAGTGGACTCAAACACCCATAGGTTTGACACATCCGGCTTGTGTTTGAAGTATGATTTGAAAGGGGTATTCCCTTTCATGGATTAGTGTGGCACCATATTTTGAATTTATACTATATTATGCATGACTTCAGCCCACAAATTTGTAGCAAGCTTCTTTTATTCCAACATACAGGTGGTCATCTCCTTGGGAGACTGATTCTTCCTTTCTGCTACTATGTTCTGCTGGGGAGTGTAGGGAATTGAATGTTGGACCTGAATACCACTTTGGGAGAATATGAGAAGAAACTAATTACTGATATACTCCCTTCCATTATCATATCTCAAGATCTTGATCTTAAGCCCGGAGGCTTTCTCGATCAAGGCCTTCAATTCAGAACATTTTTCACATACTTCAGACTTCTTTTTGAGAAAGAAGACCCATGTGTACCTTGAAAAATAATCAATAAAATTCAGAATATCCCTTGATCCATTCATGAATGTGATAGGAATCAGACCAGTGATATCAGAATGTATCAGCCCCAATATGCATGTAGCTTGTTTTTCCTTCTTCTGATTGAACTTGTGCTCAGGGTGTTTTCCAATTACACAACCCTTGCAATTTTTGGTGGTTTCCTTGAAGACCGGGAGGTCTCCAACCATGGAATTTTTCTTTAATTTCTGAAAATATTTGAAATTTAGATGGCCAAAACTTTCATGCCACATCCTATTAACCTCATTTCCATGATTTAGCAGAGCAGTGGGCTTTGCATCCGACACAAAGTGGGAGAACTCATAGGCTCTTGCATGATGGTTTGTAAGACCTTTAGCAATGAGTTTCTAGGATGCAAGATCCATTATATCAACATAATTTAGGCTGAAAGAAACTCTCTTAGGCACTCCATTATGTGTCATCTAATAGACACTAAGGAGATTTGATGCCAGAGATGGTACATATAAAACATTTGAAAAATAGCCATTCTCAAGATCAACCGTACCTTGTCCTTTTGAAATGATGGTGTAGTCATCTCCCATGTGGATGGGGATGGATTTTCTAGTATCCAAGGATGAAAAGGAGTCTCTTTCATCCATCATGTCATTGTAAGCTCCAGAATCAATCAAGAGAGCTTTGGAATTCGAAGTGATTTCCATGAGGGCATGACCTTTTTCATGCTGTGGTTCTCGATCTTGCTAATCTCTCCTCTGAAAGCTTTCCAAAATATTGATGTGATTTCTCTCAAGGAGGGAGGTAGATTCATCAAGATTATTCTTCATGCAGGCATGTTCAGGGTGGAATCCCTTCCCACAGTATGAACACTTGAATTTTTCCTTTTCATGGTGCCCTTTTCCTTTGTTCTTCCTTGAGCCAGAAGACTCATTATGCTGCTAGTTTTCAACTCTAGGATTAGGAGCATCGAATTTAGTTTAGTTTAGTTTTTGTGTTCTTCTTCTGCTTTCCTTTACCCTTCAAATCTTTGGGCCCCAAGACATGGAGGGCTTGATGACGGGAGGATCTGATGATCCCCATCTGGACAAGCTTATCATGTTCACTTATGAGGGACTCAATGAAGGCATTGAGTGTAGGCATCTTCCATCCAGGGGTTGTGAGCTTCCCTGCATGGAATGTAGAAACAAAAACTAAATAATAGCTCCAGGTTTGGAGAGTATGGAAAGGATGAGCTAATCATCCACCTTCTCCACTTTGCATTGATTCAAGAGTAAGACAGTGTGCTTGAACTTAGTGAAAAAGTCATTCAAAGTATCAAAATTGGAGGGCTGGAGAGACATTAATTCATTTTCAAGCTGGTAAACTCTCAAGTCATATTGCTTTCCATATAGGGTTTCCAATTTGTCCCATATTTCCTTGGGAGTCTTCAATCCCGAAAGATGGAAAAGAAGATCTAGGGAAATAGAGAGGCACAAGAAGCCGAATGCTTCATCCTTCTTGTTCAATAATCTTGATTTTGTCTATAGCAGAAATAGGATCAGGTTTAGTGTCCATGGTGACTCTATAAAGTCCTCTGGAGCACAGCTGAATCTCCATATCTGCTTTCCATGAGTGGAAATTGTATGGAGTCAAAAGATCTACTGAGGAGGCCATCTGGATCTGTTGGAGTGAATGCTTCACCTGTAGAAAAACTGAAAATCACAACAGAAAGGGCAATGTAAGGTCAGACAACCTGCACATTTTAGGATTTCATCACACCTAACATAGTCAATCAAGCAAGTTTTATCAACAAGTTCTTTACTTTGGGTATTAAGTGGTAATCCTTGGCTTCTGGTGCAGTACTGGATTTTTGAGCTATTGCTCAATTTTCATGTATAAATCTATCAAAAAGATTGTTTTTGAGAGATAGAGCTTCATCCCACCATGAGCTCTGATACCATATTAAAATTGCACAGTGATCTAGGGACTAAAAACAGTCTCATCAATAGATTAATAACAAATAACTGATGAAAATGGTGTAATGAGGCTACAGAATGAGTATCCGCTCTATATATTCACACAAGAATGAGAAATTACATTACAATGTCATGCTACAAGCTTGAATGACAAGCAATTCAAATTCCTAAGGATGTCATTCGAATTGAATGAGTGAGTCTAGCTTAACTGAATGTAAGCCATAGTCAACACTCAAGTTAACCACTGATCAAAACCCTAATTGACTCAACTGAGCCCTAACTGAAGTTAGAATGCAATAAATGACTGAGTCTCAACTGAAAGAGATCAGACACATGTCACAACAAGCCAACCATCAAGTGGCAGTGCTTCAATGACTCCAATGAACCCCGATGAGGTTAACTGAAGTGTAACTGAACATCCGAATGGTTGGAGGTGCCCCTGTTGAATCCAGTTCATTAAATAATCATTAAATAATCAATTTAATGAAGGGAGGCGCCTTCACTTCCTTGTTTAACTAATTGTAACCATAAGTTAGTAATTAGGTGCATTGATATCACTCAGATCACCCCCTGATTGCTCCAATTAGCCTCCCCGGATGTAGGATAATGCTAAGTTAGCATCCTTGACTGAAGGTAGGCATGGATGTGATCTAGCTGATGACATTTAATGCTCCACTGATGTTACTTAAGACAATAATACTTAGGATAGTGGTTTAACTAGGCCAAATTGACCAAAATGAGTGTGTAAGGTGGTAAATGTCTCCAACAGGAGGTACTTGCATTGGATTGCTTGGATGAGAGTTTTATTTAGGCTTTCATATAGGAAGGATTGCATTGACATTGAAGGAATGATTTTTTATGCATCTCATGTAGTGGCATACCCTGTTTTTCATTTGACAAAGATTGCACTTAGCATTGTTTGTTATGGTGTGCATACTTATTTCACTACTGAGTCATAATGTCATTAGTTGCACTTCCATTTCCCTTTGAGTAATTACAACCAATTAAAATCAACACATAATAAAATGAATTACACTCTTTTCTTTTATAGGGTGCACCAACAAGACTAGGTTTTAGGGTCTTGGAATAGTTCATTGTGAGTAAATTCTCCAAGACCACTAAACAAAACATGTATGTGTTTGTCCAGGTGAGAGTGTGAAATTCCTTGGTATAATTAGTGTTTCTCAGGATCCTCCTCTTACAAGGGAGTTAAGCATGAGCCAGTGTGAGTGGTTATTGATTGGGATGACCCCTGGTCATAACTGAGTAGCACCAAATATATTTCCAGGATTGTATTCTTATATGGGGGCTCTTTCAAGAGTTTCGAGCTTTGCTACCCTACCCATACAGTCGATCCTGCGTGCGACTATCCACCTGAGCATTGATTATATTGGGGTGAACTTAGTTTCCTTACCTAGGTATCATAGGGTGTATTTGTAGAGGTTATTCAGTGGGTGTCCTGGCCAGGTAGGGGTCGGACAACACAGTTGCTATATGCGTTGAAGCTAAGGGCTACTATAATTGGTTACATACCTCCGCTTGTAGTGTATGGGAGTTTCAAGCCTCTCCTAGGTGAGACATACTTGCTGCATTTGGGAGCTCACATATCCTCCCCTTGGTTTTCTTATATTTTGGCTGTAGATTTTCTTAGGAGTGTGCTCTTTGTGTGCTAGTTGGCCTTTGGGATCGCGGTTACTTGATTATATTTATGCTCTCTTGAGTTTGGGTCCTTTTATTTTCAACATGCCTGGTATCCTATCACCCGTCCTTGGTCCTAGTATGAACCCTGGTGTCAGACTTGGGGGCATCACAGCCCCTTATCGTTCCCTTTGCTTGATATTTACACCAGTGGTCACCCTCACAGGGGTGGTAGTGGATGCATGAATGTTGGGTCTACACCTTACGTTCCTTTTTATGTCCCATTGTTCACCGCAATGATTCCTTTGGGTGCAGTTGTCATGATCATTCCTCCCTATATCCTATAGTTTGGATTCTTTATTGACTATTTTGGTTTGTTTTGGACTAATATGGTTGTCATGTAGGGTCCAGTTTTTGTACACTCTCTTTGAGGTTTTGACCCGTTCGTTCCTATCACAGGTATCATGTCTAAACTGGAATATAGGTTAGGATTTCACATCCGCTTGCATTTTGCATTACCTTATGACCGTTCCATCTTAACCTTAGGTACAAACCCATTCCATTGTATCACAGAACCTTCATGTTGTTGTTAGAAGTGGTACTATGTGAATGGTAGAGATTTCCTATACATGGGTGTCCTAGTTAGCTTCCCTTTGCATTTGGTACCCATGCTGTGAGTCCTCTCTTAGGTCCACGAGTCCTTTGTATAGTACCTCCATGACTTTGAGAAAGAGCTTCATACTCCTCTTGACGTTTATGTTGGCCATTTCCCTGGGACTCCCTTATGTCAAGTTGTAATTGCATTATCATGAGCTTTGCCTACATTATTGAGCCTTATGTCGGCTTCCCTAACTTTGAATATAATCCATATAGCCCGAGCTTGTATCATGTCTAGCCACACAGAGCCATTTTGTATATCCTTTGCAGCTCGATTCCCTATTTTTACCGGGAGGCGACTTTCCCCCGAGTGTCGCTATCCTACACATGTGTCCTTGCATTGAGCATAGGTACATTCTGCTGCTTGGAACTAGTTTGTTTTCCCATTGACACTCTTCTTCTCCTAGTCTGTAACTATAAAGCACTTTTATTTTTTTTCAAGATTTTCAAAATATTTTAAAAAGTCCAAAAAAATAAAAAAACCAAAAATCCGGACAAGAAAAGATGTTATCTTTGCAGTAGTTAAGTTATGTCCCCTTCGAATAGAGCACTGTATATTACATCCGTTGGTTGGGTTAATAGTTTGAATTTAGGAGCTGTACTCATTTCTCTAAGTTTATCTCCACCGACTGGTTAAGCTTCCAGTCCCTATGGAGCCTCTGTCGATGCCTCCCATGTCACAGAGATGTCCTAGTTTTGTATATCAAGTTTATGCTACCTACATTCAGTCACCATTCACCTTTATGCTCTTGTTCGAAGGAAGTTGAAACCTGAGTTGGCCATTCCTCATTTATCTTGACTTTGCATGTCGGCCATTCCCAGTACAGTTACTGGTTCATGCACATTATGATAGAGTCCTTCCACATTATACAGCTTTGCCGAGTACCTCGTGTTGGATGATGGGGGATGCCTTAATGCCCTCCTTCCAAGGGATTTCATCCTGTCGACTTCATATAATTTATTCTGGGATAGGAATCTAGAGTCATTTTTGAGTGCCTTAAGACTTGCAGTCATCAGTGGTAGGTTCTCTTACCATCGATAGTTTTCAGAATACATCAATGTCCCCTGATCAATGGATCCTTTCAAGTGTTTGACCTCAACACATTTATTCACACTTGTTATTTTTCACTCTGGTACCTTGATTCCCATTTTCATTATCGGTGGGTGATCTTGCGTCTGTTAACAGTATACATCAATGACCGGTAATTAGACGATGGACTACTATGTTCGACCTTGACACCTCTATGCATATAGTAGGACATGTACTCATAGCAGTTTATGTAGAAGACATTCCAGACTAGTGGCATCTTATATATGCTACCTTTTTTATCGTGTCGGTGTTCATGAGATTTAAGATCTCATGACTTGATTCCAGTATATGTTAGATATTTCCAGCCATTATGGAGATCTTGATCCATTATATATATTTAGCCTACATGGATATCATGATCCTATGTATATCTTCATCATGGATATTCTGAGCTATCTATATTGTACGTGGTGATGACCACACATGTAATATTTTGTATCATGCCTATTCATGGCCATTGTACTCTTACGTATTTGGGACTGTTACATCTACTTGCAGTTATGTGTAGAGTTTGATCATTGTATTGTATTGATTGGATGGTTGGTTATTCCACTGGGTTCTTCATCACTCCACTTCTGGGATGGACTTATAATGTATTTCAGCCATCGTATGACCCGTATGAACTCACACATTAGGGGGCATCTATTACAGCTGATTTTACCACACATGGTGGATCACACTTTTATGGCCTTCCCTGTCCCTCTGCAGATTCTTTAGACCCCATGGACCATTTTTGTACCTTTGATGTTTCCAATATCATCCCTAAAAACATGCAATAATTTTCATACGTGACTTTTAATCCCTTTCTCGCGTATATATGCGGATTTGACCCTTAAACCCGGGTACATCAGGATGTGTGCAAAAGGCCAGATTATTTTGGAGTTTTCCTTGCTGTGGATCCGAATCATTTGTCTCTTGGCCTTCCAAATGCCTTGGGATCACTCGGATTTGACCTTCCATTACCCCATTGAAGAAGCTATATAAGGAACCCTTTGGAAAAAATGGAGGAAGAGGAATTAAAGAGCAAGAAAACTATAGTCCATTGTTGCCGAAGCTTATACTTGAGTCTGCATCCCTTTGTCCCTTGGAGCACTTTGTGTTCTTCCCAAGCTTTCCTTTTGCTTGTGAGCTTGCTATCGAGAGATGGAATATTTAAGTGGTGGAGGCCCAAGTGGGGGACTCAGTTTCTCCGATTCGCAGACGTGCCGACAGAGGTTGTCACTATTGTAATCTCTATTTTATATCAATAGAAATATCTTTTTCATGTCCAATAATGTGTATTTGAATGAGTATTTGGTCCATGGATGCTTTTAAATTCTTATATGTTATTGATTATATATGCTAGAGTAGGTCTAACACAATTATATATAGCATGCTTGTCTTGTTTGCTGAATGTTGAGGAAGCAAATTGCCAATACTAGCAGGAGTGGAAAATCTCAATGGGGATCTAAATCAACCATCCATAATAAGGTATGAATCGAGATATTTTAGTGTTATATGTTTGATTTCTCTTGCATATAGGGAAGGATTTATTTCTGGAGTTAATATGTCTATTGTGGTACCCCAAGCCATCGGAATTTCTCTCTGTAACAGGGTTGGTAGTTTGACCTGGGTTATGTGGAGTCACTGTGCAATCTAGAATCAGTTCAATGGGTCTCATTTAATCAACAAGTGAATGATATCCCATAGGAACAACTGTGGAACGTGATGGTGGTGTGCCCAATATGTCATCTATATTCTTTTCAATCTCCTGTGCATGGAGAATAGCTGCCTGGTATTGTCTACGTTCTTCTTCATCTGGTGAAACTTCTTCAGAAAAGTTTAAACAGGCGCCAAATGAGGTAATGGATTGTCCTATAGAGATGTCCCAAAATGGAGCATTAGGACCATAATATGGATAGGTAGTATCATCAACATGACCTTCTGTGGGATAATGGAATGAAGTATTACCCCGAGAAGGTTGTTGGACCAAGGGCGGCGAGTGTGAAGGATATGGTCCTCTATTTTTTGCAATCACATTATCTCCCACTTGGGAAGTGGTAGAAACTCCTTGGTCGATCAATTCCATTGTATTTTCTCTTGAAACATGAATAAAATCAGGTGGCAAGCCCCATACTCTTTTGGATTGTCTTAGCTCAACTAGTTTGTACAACTCCTATCTAACCTAGGGTCTCAAAAAGTAGAAAACACACCAAAAATTTCCCTACTCAAGGTATAGGCCAAACAAGCAAACATAGATGATAGGAGGAGTTCAGATAGTCAGGTCTCTCACTAGGATTGTCAAGAAGGTGCCACTCACAATATACCTCAAGGGTACGTGCGTAGTAATCTCCTTGAATGTTGTTTTCAGTGTATGGCACCAAGCAAGACGGCCAAAGGGCTTTTCTCAGATGGATAAGGTATCCTAGTGGGGTCTCCCGATATATGCAAGGTACGTGGGATCTCGAATCGGTAGTAGTGCTGTCTAATCCATAGCCATTCACAAGGGGCCTTCCAATATACAATCGAGTACGTGAAGTACCTTTCTATATACCTCAAGGGTACATGAAAGGCCGTTTGATATACTGATGGTACGTGGAAGAACTGCATGAGTTTCGGGATGTAATGCAGAGGAGTAATGACATCTCCTACGCTTAACGATGCTCGAACACGTCTCTAACCTACCACTCAAATTTATATGTAAATTTTAACCTATAAATACCGTTAATTTTAAAGTGGACGGTTAGGTGAATGCATGGAATTTTGACAGAAAAAGTAAAACGATGTAGTATGCATATGCAAATATTTCACTTTACCGTTCATGGTATGCCTACCTACGGGAGGGAAAGAGAGTATTTTCTTTTTCTTAAAACCAAAAATTTCCAAACAACTATCTTGAACAAAACAAAATAAAAGACAAGAAACACTTTCCAAACTCATTTCTCTTTTCTGAAAGCAATCAAAAGGGGAAGAGTCTCTTTTCCTAAAAGAAAAAAAAGAAGCACACTACATGCAAATGCATTCTATTTTTCGATTTTTCTTAAAGCATAGATAGATCTAACTTAAAACTACAATATTTTTTTATTTTGATGAGATAGTACTAATGCAAAAGAGACAAAAGAACATAAAGAACCTGAAAGCTTGTTAGGGTAATCAGAGATCCAATGCCTTAAGCTAAATAATGATAATGACCTAATCTCAGTTGTTGGGCAATAGGGCAGACCCGAGTTAATTCTTATGCGTCGCACCAACAAAAGACCCACCGTGTTGGCCCTTTCGGCAACAACCTGCGCGCAGGTTGCAGTCTCACCCGAAACAACAATGGGGTGTCGCAGAATCAGGTTTCTGCATGTAGAGAGGGGTATTACTGTACCTTAGCCTTTAAAAGCAATTATTAATCAACACTTGTAAACTTATCATTCATTCACATATGACTTCGCAGTACAATAAACAAACTAAACTTGCATAACCCACTACGGGGAATTCACAGCGAAGCTTATTACTAGCAGTGATCTAATGTTATCAGATGTATTCAGTTTAATGCATGAAAATTACAGAAGCAGAAACAACACAGTAAAACCACGACACCAAATATAACGTGGTTCACCCCCAGTGTAGGGGCTACGTCCACAAACTACGTTTTATTCCTCTTTCCTCAAAACCACAGTTGATCTGCGCACTCAGCTGCAGATCCCTTCAGTCCTTAACAGCCGCGCACACAGTAGTAGGCTTCTGCACACACAGCTGCAGATCTTTCTTTCCTTACTTACAAAAACCCTCTGTGCACACAGCTGCAGAGGTCGTCCACGCACACAGCTGGGACTTATCCTTTCCTTACAAAAACCAACCTAACTTCTCCTTATCTTTCTTTACATAAAAAAGCCTAACCTTTCTTCTTTACACCGACGCTTATTTATACTGCGCATTTTTACAAAACCATGGTCTTAAACCATGGGCACCCAAAAACCCTAAACCCTGGATTTAAACCACGGGTTTATTACAAAGCAGAGGGTTTTGACTTATCCTGACACCCCTAAGACTATTTTGGCCCATAGCTCCACTTACAAATTTTCTAATTAACTGCGGAGTTACCCAACATGGAGTATGCGCCCCAACAGGCCCCTAAGACTCACTAGTGGCCCGTCCCGGGACACTCTTCAGCTTCTCTGGTGGAAGACTGCTTGGTGAAGCTCTCCATGCTGCTGCCGGCTGCATACTTCTATCCTTTGCAGCAGTTTTACTGATGAAAGACGTCGCGACCACCTGCAACACCATCCTATTCTGTGATGGCCGATACTTGACCATCCACGACTTTGGGGTCCCCTGGAATTGCGTGTCCCACCGCGGGAGGAGCCTAGCTGGCGTGGTTCTGTTACACCAAAAGATGGCTTGGGGGTATTTCCCAGAGTCGTTCTGCGAGGCCTCTCGCCCTTGGTTGCTCTACGTTAGAGCAAACTCCTGGCCGTCTTTGCAAAGTTAGAGCAAACTCCTGCCTGTCGATGTACTTAGCCAAGCAGAACTGTGTTAGCGGTGTAGTTAGAAGGTGCTGCAGACCTCTGTCCCTTACTTCCCATACTAGTGTCTGAACATTACAGTCGTTCGACATAGTTCGGGCTGAATATGTCACGGATGTGCTTCAGGTAGAAATTACGAGTCGAGATAGCTCCTTATAAAATCTCAATGCTGAATTTGGCATCATGATGTAGACATGATACCAAATCTGACGATGTTCCGGGAATCTGTTCCACACAGCGTCGGATTTTTCCCAAAATCTCATTATGACCAGTAATGAGAGCAACGCTCGTGCTAGCACCGCCGAATGCAGTATGTCCCATCCGTCACATTTTGGGTTGCGACACACCTTGACAATTTTCGGCTTCGACACAACCTGACCCTGCGACCTACGACCAGCTTGCTACTTCGCATTCTGTGGAAAAAAACAGACTACATAGTGCAATGAGCAAGTTACTTATTTAGTTTGAGCTGGCTCCTGTTCTGAGTACCTGGCCTGTCTATGTACTTTTTTAAATGGCTTCCGTTTATCATAGAGGGGAAAAGCTCACCATTTAACTTGGCTAGCTGAACTGCGCCCCCGTCAGTAACTTTCTGTACTACATACGGTCCTTTCCAATGTGTTTTAAACTTTCCGGGGAACTTCATGAATTTGCTGTCATAAAGGAGCACAAGATCACCCTGCTGAAAATGTTTCATCTTGATGTGCCTGTCGTGCCACGCTTTTTCTTGAGCTTTCTGCACCTGTTGCTGGAAGCCTGCGACAAGTCTATCCTCCTCAAGTTCTAATATCTGCTTCAGTCTTTCTGTGATTATGGCGGGGTCATCCATCTCAGTGAAAGCAGAGATCTGGAGGCTGGGAACAATATATTCCATGGGCATGACAGCTTCTTGTCCATAAACTAGTCGAAAGGGTGTATGGCCTGTCAACTTCTTGCAAGTAGTTCTGTAAGCCCATAGTACCGCTGGAATTCGAAGATCCCAATCATTCCTGTTAGCATTACAAACCTTTGTCAAGGCATGCTCAAGGATTTTGTTAAAATCTTTGACAGTCCCATTTGCTTGTGGGTGATATGCGGTACTCTTTTGATGATAAACTTGAAATTCTTCGGTCAATACTTCAATAGTCTTGTTCAGGAAATGTGACCCTTGATCACTCATAAGAACTTTGGGACACCCAAATCTGGATAAAATGTTGTCGAAGATAAACTTCGCAGTGGTAGCAGCACTACAGGTCTTGACGGGTTGAGCTTCGGCCCAACGGGTAAGATAATCAGTTGCTGTAATGATGTATCGGGCTCCTGACTTTTTCGCAGGGGGGTTGATGGGACCAACAAAGTCAATGGCCCATTTTTCGAAGGCCTGTAATGTTATTTGCGGAGCTAGGGGCATTTGATCCCTCCTAGATGGTTTACCTGTCCTCTGACAGATGTCGCAGCTGTGGCAGTATTCTCTTGCATCTTTGTGAAGTGTGGGCCACCATAAGCCAGCTGTCAAGATCTTCTGCGCTGTTGCTTTTCCTGCATTGTGACCGCCGGCTGCGCCAGAGTGTGCTTCTGCCAATATTAGAGGTTTTTCGTGGTCCAAGACACATCTGCGTAATATCTCATCTGGTCCCATCTTATATAGATGTC